>CM061921.1:100593833-100620418 GCA_031002005.1 Vandiemenella viatica | reverse complement strand
AATAAACATATTCCTCTTTGTGACTGTATTACTTTTTTTTTAAAAGAAAAAACCTTATTCTTCAAAAAAATTTAAAAGCCGTTTTTTAAGGGTGTTCGATATTTTTTTGGGAATTTCATAGAGGTAAGTGAAGCTATGAATTTGAGAAACGCTATTCTAAAGGAATGGTTGCGGGAAGGAAAGATAAAAGTGATAATTTTTCTTGGAAGTGTTTCACGAACGAACCACTTTTGTTGGGTTCAGTTGTTCTGGGAACACCGCTTTCCCGCTCGACGAATACATACAAGTTTCGTATTCTGTTACTACGTTGTGTACGAATTTTTCATTTCCTTGGTCGAAATGTTTGAGTATTTGCTTACATCAATTGGCACGAGCCTGTTTTGAGCTTCGGTGAAATTATGCGGAATCCATCGGGAACAGATCTTTTTCACATAAATCACTCCAGGCGAATGCAGGGCTGCTTCCTTCAAAAAGGCCATCACCGAATTCCTTCCCGTTCCTTGTCCCCAGTCCCCTCCCGCCTCTAAATGACCTCGACGTCGACGAAGCGTAAAGCTATAAGTAAATCATCTCACTGTAAGTCACATATCGATCCTCTTCAATAATATTGCGTACAACATCGATGTTGTTTGGAACAACAACCGATTTTGGTCGACTTTACGAAATTCATCGCTGACAGAAGCACGACAACGACGAAACTCTGCAAAACACTTCCAAACAGTCTTTTCTGATAGTGATCGATTACTAAAAGTTGAACGAAGTGATTCGAGACATTGTTGTTGAGTTAGACCTTTACTAAAATCGTAAAAATTTTTTAAAAAAATCATACTACGTAAACATTCAAGCGAAATTTTCATTTTTTTACAAAAGTTTTTTTTTTTTTTAAATGCTCACTGTAAACAAATTAATTATTTTAACAATAAGGAATGACACACTTTACAACAACAGTTATGTCACATCTCAATAGTGCTATATGGTGGTCGTTTCTAAAGCTTTAAAACCAACCTCACATTTTTCTTTCGCAAAATTCATTGATTTAACTACATTGTATGTAGCTGAAGTTAGGTCTTTGTGTGTCCAGGATGCTTGTATGGTAACGGAAGTTAGCAAATAATAGTAGTTAGAACAGATTTTTCAGTCACTGTTACTTTAACCCCAATTCACCATGTGTAACTCCTGACCGAAAACGGTTTAGCACACGCGAAGTGCTTTATGTAAACTCCTGACTATTGCTTAGTTCCTTCTTTGAGATTGAAGTTGATGTTGACCACGCGCAAGCATAGTTCTTTTCCGTAGATATATGCGACGAGTCTCACGTTCGTCTTCCAGCGGAACTATTCTTTGAACGAAGCTGTTTCTAGATTTCTTTTTTTTTTATGGCTTTACGCCTCGTCGACGGCTAAGGTCATTAGAGGCGAGATGGGACTGGGGACAAGGAACGGGAAGGAATTCGGCCATGGTATTTTTTAAGGAAGCATTCCGGCATTCACCTGGAATGATTTGGGGAAACCATGGAAAACAAAAATCTGAATGCCAGGACGAGGATTCAAACCCGCGTCCTCCCAAATGCGAGACCAGAGCGATAACCGTTCACCCACCACGCTCGGTTTCTAGATTTCAAAGGTGGAGCAACGATAGGATAGGTCTAAATCTTATATTTAACATCTGTCTTCCCGAAGTTGGTTGTGTTTACCTGCAAGGTTAGAAACACCATCGACCCCGTATACTAACTTCTAGTGCTTAGACCATCATTAAACATCGAGATGATAATCCTGCGTCACCACGTGCAGCAGGAAGTAACGAGAATCGTTCTTTGAACCTTTTTTATTACTGTATGTGCAATTCGAATTTGTTTGGTCGGCTGCTTTCGGGTGTAATCATTTTATTATTCTAGTTCGAAATGTGAAAAAATCTGCATCATATAACAAAGCTGCAGAAAAGATCTGTCTACAGATCAAATTTATTTCAAAAGAGTTACTGAAAAAAAAAAAACACAAATACCGAGCGTGGTGGGTGAGCGGTTAACGTTCTGGCCTCGCATTCGGGAGACGTGGGTTCGAATCCCCGTCCGGCAATCCAGATTTGGGTTTTCCATGGTTTCTCCGAATCACTGCAGGCGAATGCAGGGACGCTTCCTTCAAAAGACCATGGCCGAATTCCTTCCTGTTCGTTCCTCTATTCTTCCAAGCGTTGCACATACATCATTCCCTGTTCTTCCAGCAAATCCGGGAACGTGTGTTCACTTCATATAAGTTTTCAAAGAGATCTCAAGATAATTTTTGTCACAGATGTATTGCTGCTTCAATTGAAAATGTCTGTTTTGTCACTCTTAGTGTTGTGAGACAACGTAGGATGACATTTGCTGGATCACGTTATGATTTAGGAGAGATTAATAAGGTACCAAACGGCAAGACCTGTGTTTGACACTAATTTGCTTTACGAAAAGTGTTTTTTTTTCTTCGATAAATCAATACAGCTGTATTTCGTAAAGACATACAGGATGATTCGAAATAATATCGACAACGCTTAGTATATTGTGCGGGACGGGAAACTGATCATGTTTCAGGAGTTGACGTCTGAGGTCGTTTCGGATATGATGATGAGTAGCGTTCGGATCTTTAGGACAACTCATATTTTTTTCCTGCCTTCTTTTTGAGATGTAATGCTCAATTAAACACTAACTAAAGGTTTCTGATTATATTTAAATGTATTTTATACAGCACATGAATGCATTTTCAGGCCTAGTTTTGGTCATATTACGATAATGATTTTGGTCATATGGTCATATTTTGAGGAAAAATCTGGTAATTATTTATTAGTACCGGGAAGTTATAGATGAGAAGAAATTAAGATAATTATTCACAGAACTGTACTCCTATTTTGCACTGGAAGAAAAAAACAAAACTAATTGTTACTGAATTGGTCAGAATTCACCAATCAAGAATTAAAGTTATGTATTATCGTCACTCTCTAAACGTTAATGCTCCGCCCGCCTTTTAATTTCGACAATGCAGCAGTAGAATACCAGGGTCGATCTGCGGCAATCAATGTCTCAATCAAATACTTTTGAAAATAATCCTCAGTCAGTGTTATATTTGCATTGGATCAGTGAGTACCACTATGCCGAAAACAAAATTTTCTGAAAGTGCGAAGTTACAGATTTACGTAAGGGAATATGGAGAGACGTATAATAGTAGGCTACAGATGAAATTTTCTGAAAATTATGTGAAGTTAAAGTGACTTCAACCAAATTGTTTAAAATTTATTCTCGCAAAGGTGCCGTGAGTGCATGGAAACCAATTATGCTGTCTACGTGAAAGCGACACTACTAGATAAAATGAATGATGTGTAATTGAGCATGTTTTGAGGTATATCAAATTTAAATGTTTGGTCGTATTTTGTAATTTTAGGTCATATTTACCTGTTTTTAAGGTCATATTTGCCTGCATATTTCTCTATTTTTTGGTTATAAAGAGCTGTAAATTAATAAAAGGGATTTAAGCCTTTGTACCGAGCGTGGTGTGTGAGCGGTAACGCTCTGTCCTCGCATTCAGGAGGACACGGATTCGAATCCCCGTCCGTCCGTCCAGATTTGGGTTTTCCATGGTTTCCCCAAATCACTCCACGTGAAAGCCGGGATGGTTACCTTAAAAAAATGGCTTTGGTTGAACTTATTTCCACTCCTAGCACACAGTCTTTTCCTGATTCTAATGACCCCGACGAGACTAACCTTTGACCTCTTACTTTAGTACAGAGCATTGTAAGATCCCCTCTTCCTGTATATAGGTTTAGGTAAATGTAATCTGCCCGTCTTCAAGCTGTAATCTAAGCTGCTGAAACCGGCTGATTATTTCCATTCACAGTTCAAAAACAAACAAATAATAAATATCTAGACAACGAATTCTTTGAAATAACACTCGAAAAAAACACTTTTATTTATATTCACAAGGGTCAAAACACACTTCTTACATTCCTTTTTGCTCAACGACTTACCAGATATATTTTATTCTCATCCATACCCTTGCCATATTTTATTTGTCTTCTCCTCCAAAGATATACATTATTATAGATAATCATTGTCCATAGATATTCTGGTACTTAAATATACGTTTATCTTTATCATTTTTTCATAACAAATTAACACATTTGTATTCACAACACAACACAACTAATATTTAATTAACTTTTAACAAAATTTAAAGTGTAAGGGACTTTGTCACCTTACATATCCCCCCCGCTACTTGTCATCAAAATTTTCCCCACAAATTTTGTTGATCTCTTTCTCTTAGTTCACAATATTTACATTCACTCTCTGCAACTTTCATCGTCTCATTCACCCGATGTACAGTTTCAAATCTTTCAGGTTCCTTAAACCTAACACTTTTCCAGATTTCGGGTACTGGAGATAGTATGCATGTTGATGAGGTCTCCCCACAATTTTATACGGTCCTTCATATACATCAAAAAATTTCTTAATTTCCGCATTTATACTACTAGATCGCTCATGAGTCATCACCAATACTAGCTCCCCTACTTCGAACTCCAGCTTCCTAGAACGTCGGTCCTTCATCTTCACTTTTCCTCTTGTTGCGTCCTCTTCTTCTCTATATGTCGATCCTTTGTCCTTCATCTTCACTTTTTCTCTTATTGCTTCCTCGTCTTCTCTGTATGTCGATCCTTTGTCCTTCATCTTTACTTTTCCTCTTGTTGCTTCCTCTTCTTCCACCTTTCGGTAACTTAGCTCTTTGTTCTTCCTCATCAATTTGATTGCTTCACTATCTTTGCCTCTTCCTGATCCTTCCTCCCTTATCAGTAAACATTTCACCTCCTTTTCTTCTTCATTCTCAGTATCAGTTACGTATTTCTTTGTCAAAGTTCCGTTACATTTTTCTTCCTCTTCTGCACTATATTCTTCCTCGATTTCTTCTTCTTCTACAGAATTCTCTTCGTTTTCCCTATTGTCTGTTTCCACGTCCTCCTCTACTCTTCGCTCTTCGTAATTTTCATCCTCATTTCCCAAGATATTGATTCCATATCCTTCATCCCCTATCAACTCGTCAATACTCTTCTGGTCCTTGTTCTTCCAATAATCCATTTCTACTAAACCAATCACCTCACTTCCTTCCATTGCCTCATTTTCAACCTTGTCGAATCGTTCACTTTCCACAATTTGTTCTAAACACCTCCACCATTTTAACGGACCTTCGTCTTCCACCGTTACTTCTTGCTCTTTTCCCACTTTTAATCGTTTTTCGAGGTCTTCCTCATCTTCTTCTTCTACCGTTTCCACTCCTAATTTTTCCTTACAAGCTCTTCTTGCTTGGTTTACCCATTCATCTACTTCATCAATCATCAGTGTTTTATCCATTAATGGCTTCCTTTCTTCATTATTTCTGATTTGATTGTCACTCTCTACTGACGTTTTCTGATTGCTCTCCTCTCTCTCAGGGGCGTAGCTACTATGGGGCTAGGCGGTGCAGTGCACCGGGGCCCTCACGCTCAGGGGGCCCCCAAGCATACCTCTGGGGGCCCAAAAGCGCACTTCTACGGGCCCTGAAGCGCAGTTTAGAAGAGGGCTCACTGAGAACACAGGAGCCCCTCACTAAGGGCCCTCGCTGCTCAGGGGGGCCCCCAACCACTGCTCAGGGGCCCCTAAAGAACAATTCAAGGGCCCCATCCTCAGTTCAGGGGGCCCCTACCAGCACACAAAGCAAAAAAAAAAGGTCGCCCGTCTCGCCTGAGGACCCAAAATAAATTTTTTGCACCGGGGCCCTTGTGACCTAGCTACGCCACTGCTCTCTCTCTATTCTTTGGAAATGTTTTGCAACATCTTCTAGAACGGTCTTCCTATGTTTTATTGCTTCTTCTTTGTTTACTCTCATGAACATACATCTATATTCTTTAAAATTTCTTGGTCCTCTTCTTTCATCGGCCTGGGAACGGACCTCTTCACAAGCCCTTTCTAATTTCCCTGGTTGCATTTTTCGTCACTCTGCTTTCCGCTTTCTACTCGCTCCATCCCTCTACTTCCATTGTTGAAAGCTTTCCATTCTCTAGGTTTTCGATCGCTCCATTGTTTATATTGTGTAGGCTTTCCTTTCCATTCTTGTGCCGGTCTCGCTTCTCTATCATCTCTCTTTCCATCCTTTTCCCGATATACTTGTCCCGATTGCTCTTTTCCACCATACGAACTTCCGGTAAAATTTTGATCTCTCACACTCCTATCGTCCCATTTGTCTATCTTGTCCACTCCTTCTAAAAATTCTTGGAGATTATTCCATCGCGTAAGCAACATCCTTTCCTGCACCCAACGCGGCATTTTTCTCTCCAAAATTTCTATTTTCTCGTCTTCTTCTATTGGGTTTGACAAGTATTTCAGTCCTTTCATCAATTTTTCGCAATATTCGCGAAGGCTACCAAATTGCCTTTTGTATGGACAGCTGTTCCTAAATTCTTGTTTCACACGTCTCTGCCTTTCCTCCGACCAGTACCTCTTCAAAAAACTTCGCAGAAATTCTTCGTAGCTAATACTGCTCTCGGCTACTCCACACGACCATTCCAATGCTTCATCTTTCATCATCATCTTTACATATCTAATTTTTTCCTCATCACTCCAGTGTTTCGGTAGTGCGTTTCCGTAAATCTCTACAAAAATGTGCGGATGAATCTCGCCCCCTGGAACAAAACTTACTTCCGGTAATTTTATTTGACCGGACGGTACTAAATTGTTGCCGGCACAGCATTCGATTTTGTTTTGTACCACGTCAACTCGCTGATTCACCTCTATCCATTGTTGTTCAACTGCCTTTTTGCAACACATGACCTCACCTTGAACTTGCCAAAATTCCTGTTTAATCCCTGAAAATTCATTCTTCAACTTATTTTGCTCATCGCATACCAGCCTCATTGCCTCTTCACGATTCTCTTCTTCCTTAACAATGCGCTCCTCCACATTGTCTAGCTTAATATAGATATTTTCCTTTTCATTTTTCCATTGATTAAATTCTTGTTCCATTCTTTGTCGGTTTTGTGTAGTTAATTCTTGCATTTTCTCCATCTGTCGTAGTGTTAACTTTTCAAACTTCTGTTGATTTTGTTGTAATTCTCGTCTTAAATCTTGTTGGTTCTGTAGCAGGGTTTGTTTTAATTCTTGCATATTCATTATCTGCTGTTGATTTGTTTCTTCAGATCTCTGGTGACTCTGCTTTAATTCCTGTTGGCTCTGTAATATTTTTGCTAGTATCATTTCCAAAGAATTATCTTCTTCTCGGTCAAATTTCTTTTGAGTTACGCTAGCTGGAGATAACTCATGAACTTTTTGAATACTAACATCACACACTGACTGATCTGAACACGCGCAACCCGAATCCAAACTGTTATTTAAATTTCCAGAAACCTTAACCTGCTCAATATTTTCGCCTCCCGTCCCATTAAATGAACTCTCGGAATCTACCACTAAATTTTTGTTTTCCATTTTACACACAATATTTCACACAAGGATAAATCTTCACACCAATTATTTCAACCCCATAAAAATTTTATGAGAGTAAATACAGACTGGAGAAAAGAAAGTCTTCAGCGAGGTGACAATGAATTTTACAACGCAGTAGATCGACTCAGAATTAGAGACACAAAAAACTTTCATCAACATACATATTATCTTTACAAAAATTATTTTCACAAAACACATTCAAAATATCAGTTTTTAACTACAGCAAATTTACTTCTACAATTTGTCAAAGATACTATACTTGCTCGTTAACTTCTCGTGCATACATTATACATTGAGATGAATTTCTTTCCCGGCATTTTAACTGTTATATTCCTGCTTGTTATTTTGCTAATATAAAGTATTATTCACTCTACTGCAATTTACTTTTACTATTATTTTTATTTAAAGCAAGTTCCTTTCGGCAAACAGTCACAGATAATATCTAGTTCGTTAACACTTAACCAAAACGTTCATTACCATATCTTGAAGTTTACTCTTACTATTTTCAGTAATTTACGCGGCTATGAGTATCTTCAAATTTTTAACAATTACCATATCTCTTCAAATAGCTTCTCAGATTTACATCTGCATTTATTTATCGTCCACTTCACGTTATTAAAATGTATTTTCTGTCTTACCTTTTTCTTTCTCTTCTCCGAAGATTTGCCAGGCTCTTTCCTTACCGAACTAAAGTTTTTTAGTTCTGTGTCCTTTTACGGTCAGCCACTTGTAAGATCCCCTCTTCCTGTATATAGGTTTAGGTAAATGTAATCTGCCCGTCTTCAAGCTGTAATCTAAGCTGCTGAAACCGGCTGATTATTTCCATTCACAGTTCAAAAACAAACAAATAATAAATATCTAGACAACGAATTCTTTGAAATAACACTCGAAAAACACTTTTATTTATATTCACAAGGGTCAAAACACACTTCTTACATTCCTTTTTGCTCAACGACTTACCAGATATATTTTATTCTCATCCATACCCTTGCCATATTTTATTTGTCTTCTCCTCCAAAGATATACATTATTATAGATAATCATTGTCCATAGATATTCTGGTACTTAAATATACGTTTATCTTTATCATTTTTTTCATAACAAATTAACACATTTGTATTCACAACACAACACAACTAATATTTAATTAACTTTTAACAAAATTTAAAGTGTAAGGGACTTTGTCACCTTACAGCATACATCGACGAATCAAATAAAATCATCTTATGACATTGTTGACCGGGAAATCTGCAAGGTCTGTTCGGTTTCCACGTCAGAGTGTTTTCAATTCGCTGCGCAATACGCCTCTTGTCATGGATAACTAACCTAATCCGGGAATCCTACTAGGTATATGGGACCTACAGCTTAACGTCGAATCCAAACCACACAAATGTTATATAGGAACGAAGTCTTTCTCGGCGTTGAGAATGGATGTAGTCTTCTCGGGAGACTAGCCGAGTAAGTAAGATGTTCCCACACGATATTTCGGCGATCTCAGACTCCGTCGCCATCTTCTGGTGAGGTCTGAGAACGTCAAAATATCGTGTGGAAACATCTTACTTACACACAAATGTTCTGGTGCACTTCTAGTTAGGAACCTTTGAAAATCCCAGTCGATCCCAGGATTCAAACCGGGGACCTTTAGATCTGCTGTCAGACATCTGAACCACAGAGCCATCATATAGCTAGTGTTTGCTGATATCACAGGAATATCATACACCATGCAATTCATACAACCCCTCAGAAAGTAGTCGAAAGGTGTAAGATCTCATGATCATGGAATTAATACCTTTGAAGTGGTGTCCAGGAAGTGATGCACATAATGATCTGGAGCTCTGTCGCATGGCAGTCTCATAACCCGCAGTGGCATCATATCCAATTGAGTAAACAAAACATGTGTGGCAAGTCTGTCCTGCTAGTCTGGTAGGCGTCATTTCCTTATTTGTGTACTGGTGCTTGTCTTACTGCTGTTAATAATGGAACACAACACACACTCCATTCTGATGCAAACCAACGACTGTTGAGGCATGTACAGGATGACACCCCAAAACACCCCAAAACACCAAATACATGTTTTTCCGGACATGGGTCTCCTCCTGAAACATAATCATTCACCGTCCCACACAACGTACTAAGGGTTGTCGGTGTTGTTAACAATCACTCTGTTTTAAAAAGGAAACTTTGGAGAACGTATTTGTTTTACTAACATACACTCAATTAGTTCAAAAGCTATTTTAGTCATTGTTGTAAGAAATGTTTAGATGAAAGAGTAGGTGAATCAACAACGAGGAAAAAACATGAATGGGAAGCAGTTCTCTCGATTCAAATGAATTTTACAGTCTAAGCTGTTCACCATGTTATAAAAATTGCAGTTCCCAGGCAATGAAGGAAACTAGTTCTTTTTTTTTCAAATCATAGTTTTTGGGTGCTACAATGGGCAGTTTTAAATTAAAATGGTTAAAAACTGGTTAATGTTACCTTAATTACGTTAATATGACTCGCAGCCACTCTAAATTGTTAAAATATTTCTCCCTTATACAAATTTAAGCTTTATAATACCGAATACGATCTGAGACGAGTAGTCCAGTCAAATAGTGTTTTTACCAGGAAAGTTTTGAGGTAGTTTTTATTTCTTCCATTCAATATGTTTTTTGGAGTGTTGAATCCGAATCTGAGGTTTGCTAACAAAATTTCGTGACGGAACATTGAAAAAATTGCAAAAAATCTCATTTTTTGGTAGTTTTTTACTTATAATTCTAAATCTATCAAATTTCGTAAATAACCTTTATATTCAAAACGAAAGTACATAAAATTTCCTACAAATTTAACCATTACAGTTTTTTCTCGGAAGAAGCGTTCGGGCTCAAGCGCCAGTTGAAAATTGGCGTATTTTGCTTATCTCCACAAAAATTCACTTATTTCACTCCAAAACTCAAATTTATTATTAAAAAGGCTGTCAATATTAGATAATTTCTCACAGTTCTCTGTACATATGTTATTTAGATCATATATTATGTAAAGGTACGGATCATTTTTAAAAAATTACATAATATTAAAGAATTTTAAAGGTGCCCGAAATTGTTCAAATTGAAATAATTTTTTTTTAAAATCCACCAAAATTCTTTAAAAATTTTCATATGTTTTAATAATTAATTATGTTACATACTATGATGAGCATTATATAAACCTTTGCCGTTTTAAAGGTAGTGGTTGAGGTTCTTTTTTTTATCTGCTTATTGTCTCTCTAACAGCGAGGTCTTTAGAGACGGGAAAGGATGGGGGGCAAGGAATGGGAAGGAATTCGGCCATGGCCTTTTGAAGGAAGCATCCTGGCGTTTGCCTGGAGTGATTTGGGAAACCATTGAAAACCCAAATCTGTATGCACGGACGGGGATTCGAACCGCCGTCCTCCCGAATGCGAGGCCAGAACGCTAGCCGTTACACCACCACGCTCGGTGAGGTTCTTTGAACGCGGATGGTATTGGCATAGGTTCCAGTATTTGTTTTGACAACGTCGTGGCTTGTTCATCTAGAAAATGAAAGAAGTGGTGAAAAAACATTAACTTGTCACCATATCTCAAGGAGAGATGAACGATTACGAAATATACTGTGGTATTAGACATACCTTCCGCATCGTGTAAGTGTCCTTCTTCAGTTTGTTCTCGGTTTCTTTCTTCGGTCTCTTCATTGTCCACGTCAGTGCTGACATCCGGAGGCTCGAAGTTTTCATAAAGACATTTCCATGATGTGCAGATCGGGGAGCAATGCAGGCCCTGCCTTCCTGCATTCATATTTCGTTGGCAGCTTTTTTTTACATTTGCAAGAAATGTAACGGAGTATTGAGTCTGGTGCAGGGTATTAAGTGGTATGAACTTAAACGAGACCACTCTTTATTTTTTTTTCTTCAACCCCATTCGTCCGGGTCTCTATGTTGTTCATCGAGTGTGGTTCGACTGGATAACCACTGCCGCGCCTGAAAGTAAACTCTTAGTGAATGTTCTCGTGCAGCAGCTTCAGTGGGGGGTAAAGAGGTTAAGTTGAGTTTGCTCTTGTACGATGATGATACGTATTACCTAAATCTTAAATCGTGCAGGCTAGCTTCTGATCCTTTCCCATACAGAGCCACGAGAAACATGTTTCCTGCTTCGGCAATGTCGTCCTGATGTGCATGGGGGTCTTTGAAAGCATCAATAACTCGTAGCAAGTCATTGTTCTTCTGCAGGACTTTTAGAAATTTCAGTTTACCCTGATTGAACAAAGCAGAAGTGGTGTCACAATCACTCATCGCATGCAGGAACAATATACATATATATATATATATATATATATATATAACTGCTTAACGTCTCTCAACAGCGAGATCTTTAGAGACGGGAAAGGATGGGGGGCAAGGAGTGGGAAGGAATTCGGCCATGGCCTTTTGAAGGAAGCATCCCGATATTTGCCTGGAGTAATTTGGGAAACCATGGAAAACCCAAATCTGGATGCCCGGACGGGGATTCGAACCGCCGTCCTCCCGAATGCGAGGCCAGAACGCTAACCGTTACACCACCACTTTCGGTGAACAATATATGGTCTGATATGGTTTTGTCAGTAAGATGAGGATTGTAAATGGTCTGAAATTCCTTTTCTTTTCCTGGTTTCATAAATAAGATATTCTTTAAGATCGATATCTTCCCCAACCACAGTCACAGATTCATTCGAAGAGGCCAACTTTGGAGCTGTTGTAATAATCAGGATATTAGCATCCTCCACTACTTGTTGTGAAACAATTTTTGACTACTCAAATTTTTCTATTATCATATTTATCAACCAGCTCTTGTTTTTGGAGTTTGCAAGGAAACTCTGCTGTGAGACAGTGGGGACCATCGATTCACTAAATGATATTGCAGCACTTTGTTTTATTTGCGTTCTTCTCAATCTTTGGATGCGCTTGATACTTTCACGAGCTTCGTCATCGTACCCATCGAAAATGACAATGGCATTTGGCTTATAGTGTGACTTAATATATGAAACATAACTGCTGCAAATTTTTGTATATGTTTGGCCGTGTTGCCATTTGACTCGAAGTAACAAAAGCCCTCCGTCAATAACATATTTTGTATTACTCAAGTCCGACTGTTCAGTTTACACAAAAGCCCTGTATAAGCTCGATTTTGTTCCTTTCCTTATTCCATGCTCATCAAAAAGAGAGTGTAGGGGCTAAGTTCATAACGCAGAAATTCTCTCAGCTCTTCATTTGAATGTTTCACGATGGTCATCCGTTGAAAAAGTCTGATTGGATTGAAAACTACAGCCCTGTCTTCTATCTGAACAGAGATATTCATGATCGTAAGAGGCTGCACTCTTTCAATTCGTTTGAACTTTACTACGCGAAAATCACCACCAACAATGTGATGTTTACCTTTCATCCTCATCTCGGGGCGGTGGCAGCAATCTTATAGTTTTTTCCCGGGTTCGAAAAATTCCTAGATACTCCACTGGTGGAGAGAGGCAGATGATTGGGGAAAACTCCTCGTGAGCTCTTCTCAGACGCCTGCGCACGTGCTTGCTCATCAGTGCTGTTTCATTTACAGGATTAAATAATAATGAATGAATTATTCTATGATAACTTATAGAAAGTATAAAGGTGTCGTATGTTATGTAAGTTCAAGATATTGAATAAACACGTTAGATGTAATAGTAGAATAGGTGGATACAGACCCACAAACAGACCTCGGAATTGAACCCGTAAACATTGACCTTCTTTGATTTTTTTTTATTTAAAAAAAATGATGTTTAGAAAAAAATTAAAACTAGGCTACATTGTACTAAACATAAAACTAGCAGGAAATCACTAATATCGCAGCCTCTTTTTAATAATAAATTTGAGTTTTGGAGTGAAATAAGTGATTTTTTACGGAGATAAGCAAAATACGCCATTTTTCAACTGGCGCTTGAGCCAGAACGCTTCTTCCGAAAAAAAAACTTGAATGGTGAAATTTGTAGGAAATTTTATGTCCGTTCATTTTGAATATAAAGGTTATTTACGAAATTTTGATAGATTTAGAATTATAAGAAATAAACTGACAAAAATTGAGATTTTTGGCATGTTTTTTGAATTTTTACAATGTGCCGTCACGAAATTTTGTTAGCAAACCTCAGATTCGTATTCAGCACCCCAAAAAACATATAGAATGGAACAAATCAAAACTACCACAAAACTTTCCAGCTAAGGGCCCTTTCGAGCACCTATTGACTGGAATAGAGATATTCTTTAACTGTCAAGATCGGAAGGTAATTTTGTACATCAAATGACCTTGTTAGGCACACTCAATAACTCAACATTCACAAGTCAAATACTTTCGGCACAGCGGCACAAAACTGATGAACAACGCAGTTGCTTATCACAATTTTTATTCTTTCTGCAGACGAAGCCATGTTAATCAGCAAGAACGCTGATCTAGCTGTTGTCATTTAAAGTGACCATGAATTAAACCTTCAGTGAGACAAGCGGAAAGGTGGAGCAGATCGAGTCCGGAAGTAGCCAAATGAAACACTGCCAATGAAAGGAGACTAGCACATTTATGTTTAAACACTTTTCTCTTTTATTTCTTTACTTCGGAAGGGAATTTTTTAGAGGACGTTACATAATTTAACATTTTAAAAATTTGTTATATATTAAACATTTACGTGAAGAAGTCTACAGTGATATTATAATCTGTAACCACAGGACAGAAAGAAGAGGTCGTTTGATGTGACACACTTTTCCAATCAGAGGCTATAACAGCCGTTTATTAGTCTGAGCCGTGCAGATGCTGCACTAGGAACACACACGCTCTACATTCACTCTCAAATCATCCAACAATTTTACTTTTCTGCTAAACATTTAACTTGTCGTTTCTTTATATTTCCATTGATCTGACATATAGAGAATTGAAATTTATTACGTGGTAGAAAGCGTCCCTCCTCCAATAGGTTGTATGCGTGCAATACTACTGTTCAATAATTTATTTCTTTTTTGTTCGATAACAGCGACATTTGCAAATCAAATACAAGAATAAAGGTTCTTTACGACTCTATGGTAGAGGTGGAATTGTTGGTTGAAGGCATAAAATGTTATTATCTTGATATATCAGTTGATAATAAATGACCTAGCGTGGTTGGTGAACGGTTAAAGCTCTGGCCTCGCATTCGGGACGCCGGTTCGAATCCTCGTCCAGGCATCCAGATTTGGGTTTTCCATGGTTACTCCAAATCACTCCAGGCGAATGCCGGGATGGTTTCTTCAAAAGGCTATGGCCGAATTCCTTCCCGTTAATTGTACCCAGTCCCATCCCGCCTCTAATGACCTCGTCGTCGACGAGGTGTAAAACCATAAGTAAAAACTAAATAAATAAAGATAATAAATTCTGTTGGGCAGGACAACTTGTATGGAACACAGTAAGTAAGTGATTTGTTAAAGAATCATTCGGAGTCATTGGAAGACGGGATGCGGGATGCGGCTGAAGAGAATGAAGGTTTTTATAAGTTGTACTGTACATTGGCGATGAGGCTAGAGTGTCTATTGGCAAAACAATTGAGAGTAGTATGTGTAATGGAAGAGAGTACTATAACCATATACTAGCACTGCATTTCATGCATACGGAAGCCGTTAAGGGAGTGGAATAAATTATCGAACATAGTGTCTAACAATTTACCTGAACAGTGAAAAAAATTTAAAGTAAAAATTCGTGTAATACAAAAGTGAGCTTATTTTACGTGACGCCATTACTTGGTACTGCTATATAGAGTTTTTTTTTTTTTTTTTTTTTTTTACTCCTCGTCGACGTTGAGGTCATTAGAGGCTAGATGGGATTGGGGTAAATCAACGGGAAGGAATTCGGCCCTGGCATTTTTGAAGGAAGCATCCCGGCATTTGCCTGGAGTGATTTGGAGAAACCATGGAAAACCCAAATCTGGATGCCCGGACGGGGATTAGAACCGGCGTCCTCCCGAATATATAGAGAGCTACAATTGGTTAAGTATTTGTTAGACGGAGTTTTTTTTCGATTTGTTATTCTAGGCACAGTTATGATAATATCCCAAAATGTTGTTTAATACTTTCTGAAGCTTTATTAATGTACTATAATTTTATTGCTTTCTTCGTGATTTGCAAAGATAGAGACAAGAATCTGTTATATTTTAATACTTGTTGTGAGATGTCTAACATGAGATTTATAATAAAAGTTAAACTGCTATCGTGGAAGAGAGAAATAAAATTATCCATCCAGTACGTTGTTGGAAGTTACATACAGGCCTTTTCTACTTTTGTTTTTTTACCGAAGATGCATACCCGTAGTTCCTATTGCTACACGTTCCCTGTTAATTTTCTGTAGGCTGCACTGAGTTTTATACGAAATGGTAAATTATTGTTTTGACAGGATTAGCGTTGCGAAATAAAAGATATAACATGCCTTCATTATTTTGCATAAATTTTTTGTTTATAATGTAGTGACAAATTCGGTTACAGAATGTATGCTTTGTTCCATGAAGAAAGTAAATGAATTATAACTGATTTTTTAGGATCTTGAAGGAATCTTTGGTCCAGTGATAACGAACTGTACAATTTACAGTTTCTTATCTCTTTTCCATTTATACGGGAAACTGTATAATGCCACACTCATAAGAATAAGAGAAAATCTGCAGAGCCTTTAGTAAGTTTACATATAGCCTGTCAAAAAAAGAGAAACACCCAGAGGAGGAGGAGGAAACAAAATGAAACTCCACAGGTTAAGAGAGTAGATGATGTTATTTCAGTGATTAAAAAATCGAGTAAAATTTATAAAGAGCTCACTTATCCGTGCTGGATGCATGCACTGATTTGGTTGGGAAGGCTGTCATAAAGCCCTTGTATACTCTCCTGAGGCAGGATGGTCGACAACTGTTGTAACTGGCCCTTGATACCCTGGATATTGCCACTGGGACAGAGTTGACGTCTGAGTTGGTGCTACACATGTTCTATTGAGGAAAGATCTGCGGATCTTGCTGGCCACTGGAATACCTGAAAATCACACAGAAAGTTCATAGAGACAAGAGCGGTATGTTGACAACCATTATCCCGTTGAAATATGTCGCAACGATTCTGTCGTATGAGGGGTAACACATGAGGACCCAGCATGTCCTTCACGTACTGGTCTGCCGTTAGAGTTCTCTCAATCGCTACCTGACTTGAAAACATACCAAATGGCTCCCCACACCATGACGCCAGGAGTAACACTGCTGTGCCTCTCCAAAACATTGGAAGATGGGATCTCTCCCCAGGTTGCCGTCATATTCGCTGACGATGGTCATCCAAAGTAGTGCAGGACCGCGTTTCACTGGCCTCTTGATGAATGGCGTCGCGTTGTGTTCCCAAATATCTGGATATTGGAACTGGACAGTAGGCCTATTTTTAAAAATTACATAGGAAGAGAAATATTCAATAAAATAATCCCCCAAAAGGTTTGGATTTACTTTTACTCGTACCGTTATCTCGATAATCTAATATGTATCATAAAAGAATCACTAGACCGCATAAAGGAAATACACCAGGAAATTAACACGCTATACAGAAAAATCACTTGCATATGCAAATAGAACACAAAGGCGATTTAAATTTTCTAGATCAAATTATTTAAAAAAACCAAAACAAACACAGAAAACAGAACAACACTCTAGATAATGGACTTGTCGTCAAAGCATCCACACAATAATAAACAGGCTGCAGTAAGATACATGCTGAAAGTAATAAATAGAATCTCATTAACAAAACAGAACTATTAAACAGAACTCAATAGCATAAAAATTGGATACAAGATAAGCATATTTGTTTCATTAAATAAAAGATAATACACCAACTGTAAAAATAAAGTTCTACATTTACTGGTGAGGGTTATGAGAGGATGTACCAAAGAAGTTAGGGAATTGGGTTACTTCTTTTTGCTTATGGCTTTACGCACCATCGACGTTACTAGAGGCGGGAAAGGGCTGGGGCAAGAAACAGGAAGGAATTCAGCCATGACCTTTTGAAGGAACCACCCCTCCATTCACCCGTAGTTATTTGGGGAAACCATGGAAAACCAAAATCTGGTTGGCCGGACGGGGATTTGAACCCGCATCCTCCCGAATGCAAGGCCAAGCGTTAACCGTTCAGCCACCACGCTCTGTTTGGGTTACAAAACGTTAATCAGACCATTGGTTGAATATGGTGGTGCAGTTTGGGACCCACATTTTGGGTATTTTTGGTTGGAGATGGTGCAAAGAAGAACAGATGCATTTGTTTGTGGAAATTATCGCAGGACCCAGTCTGTATCTGGTCTAATAAAGGAACTAGATTATGAGTCACTGGAAGACAGGAGGATGGTGAAGAGAGTGCTGGGAATAGTGATGGGGCTTGGAGAGATATTGGTCGAAGAATTAGGAATAGTGCATGGAAGGGGAAAGATGACCATGACCACAAGATGGCACTCGATTTCATACATAAGGGAGTGAGAAAATTTACTTTTTTTAGGTAAGGGTGTCAGACATTGGAACAAATTACCAGGTGAAGTAATGAATAATTTACCAAAAATGCTGAAGAAATTTAAAATTCAAATTTGCAAATCGCAAAAGTAGATGGGGAGGGAGGAATTTAACTCTCAAATTATGTAAAGATAATCAAAAAATGAAATGAAAAGTGGTAATTAGGTGACTAAGGAAATTGCCACCGGAGCGTGTGCTTCATCGCTATTAAATTAAATTATGAAAAGAACATGACAATCACACTCCACCCATTCAGGAACCAGGACACAAATTCTTAAATTACGCTAAAATCTCAAATTACAGAAACATGCAGCTACTTAAAAAGTAATAGAATGAAATGGTGCACTATGATATTCTCAAACAGCCACACACACAGGATAATAAACATTTTTTTTGAAAAAAAAAAAACAAGGTATAAGCGTTGCCCTCAGAACAGACTACTCAATACACAAACAAATAAGAACTCACTCAAACAAAAGCAAATTCCATTACACTGGCACTTATCAATTGTTATAACAGAAATGTGATGCAGTATACGTCGGCCAAACAAGAAGGCAATACCAGACGCGGTACAAAGAACATTTAAGTGCACTAAAATATAGTTCTCATTCCTCTTTTGCACTGAAATACAGTTATCACTGGCCTTTTGCTGAATACCGTTTAGACAAAGATCATTCCCACATAAACGTAAAGACAGACAGATAGAGTTACTTTAGCATTTATAATATTAGTATACTATAGATGATTACAACCAGTGCAGCTGATTTTTTTTTTTCGTTCGTTTATTTGTTTACCGAACGCGTTTCAGCATCTTCAGCAGTTTTTCCCGTTAAATGTACGGAAATATGATTGTATGGTTTTTGTAATAGATTTTTTTTACATTGAAGTTATGACCTTTCTACATGTTCCATTTACATTGATACATATTTATACTCTGCTTTTAGGATCAGTGATTTTAGTTCGTTTGCCGTAAAGTAGGTCATTTGCTGATTGCGGAAACTTTTGCGGTCGTTGTCAATGTTATCTTGGGTGTCCGTATCAATTTTTTGAAACCTGACGTTTTAGTCATCATTCTGTGGCTTTCTTCACAGGACTACCATGCCTGGATTTTTTTCTTCTGTCTTTTGCGCGTCGTCGACGGCGAGGTCATTAGAGGCGGGAAAGGACTTGTGGCAAGGAAAGGGAAGCAATTCAGTCATGGCATTTTGAAGGAACCATCTCGGCATTCGCCTGGAGTGTTTTCGGGAAACCGTGGAAAACCCAAATCTGGATGGTGGGATGGGAATTTAAATCCGCGTCCTCCCGAATGCGAGGCGAGTGTTACCGCTCACCCACCACGCCCAGTATCACTGCCGCCTATAAATAGCTTCCGAAGCACCCGCTAATCGTTTGGAATGACGTCACTAAAATTCCAGCCGTCAGCGTGGCCGGTCCGATGGGGCCTTGCGTCCCGTGTTTTTCTGAGCAAGCACGACCATATTTGGTCAAGTTACAACCCACTGCCCACGTTCATATTATCGTTTTTTTTTTAATTTCCAGCGCAGACAAAAAATATCTATAGATAAAGAGTTGCCGCCAGATTTGAGATTATTAACTAAAGTCAGACTTGGGTACAGCAAAGAAGCGGAGGGGTCTCTAGAGGGATGTTGGTGACACGTATCTTCTCTCAAACGAAACTACAGTTCGTGACCCAATTTTGACACCCTACATTGCGCGTGGAATTCGTAAGAGTTATGTGGCAGAGTAGTGTCTTGCTCTGGGCATAGGTGATTTTAATTAACAGCTCGCCTTACGATGTCTGTAAATGCTCAAAATGGAACATTTAAGAAGCAACTGATTTAACGTAACCTGTAGGAACCGTTTTTGGCTGAATACCTATATGCTGAAAGAGCCTTCCTATTTTACAGCAAAGTTCAAACAGCGACGAGTTACTCTGTTGTATTTCAAGCGACATTTGCCGCTTTACTAACGTCATATAGATATTGTGTAATACGTGATAAAAAGCTTTAGAATAACAAGATGACAGCCGCTGATTCAGTGAAGTGAATTTACCGAGCGTGATACAGACACACTTACGTGGAAAGATAATTCTGAAAAAATAGAGATAAGCTTCGGTGATTGTAAAATAAGAGACGACGGAAAACCGTGACCGCAGAATTGAGGACATTCATCTTTAACTGCGTGGGCATTCTCTAGGAATTCACCATTCAACAAACGGCTATTCCAATACACTTGGTATAATTCAACACTCCCCAACAAAAGGGCGATAGTGGGTGTAAAATTAAGAGTTGAAATATAATTTTTTGTGGTTGTAATAGGCCTAGTTTAATTTAATTCACAGCCTATGTTTGTTTGTTTGTTTTTTTTTTTTTTTTAAAAAAGCAAACCTACTGTAACTTAACGAGGATTTTATTTGATCTGAAAAGAAAATATTCAGAAATTAGGACTTATGGCAAAATATCTGGAGCAGCGTTTGGAGGGCGATGTAATATGAAATTCACTTAATTTCAGACTGGTTGTTTATAGGCGTGCAGCTGACGCCCGATAGCATCCTAGATGTGTTCTATCGGGTTGAAATGAATTTGGTGGCCAAGACTATCATGCTCCTCGAACCATTCTGGCCTTGTTACAGGGACAGTTGTCCTGTTGGAAGCTGTCATCACCGTCGTGAAAGACATGAAGCATAAAAGAATCTTTTTATTTTTACCTATGGCCTTACGCCTCGTCGACGTCGAGGTCATTAGAGGCGGGATGGGACTGGCGACAAGGAACGGGAAGGAATTCGGCAATGGCCTTTTGAAGGAGGCACCCATGGCTTCGAGTGATTTGGAGAAACCATGGAAAACCCAAATCTGGATGCCCGGACGGGGATTCGAACCGGCGTCCTCCCGAATGCGAGGCCAGAGTGCATAAAGGAATGCATGTGGTCCGCATTAATTTTCATGGAGTACACAGCTGCTTTGGTGCCTTCGATCACCGCTACAGATTCCATGGAACCCTAGCTGAATGTGTCCCATACCATAATACTGCCTCCACCGGCCTGTATCGGTGGTGCGATATATGTTTCGAGCAGCCATTCGCCTGGAAGACTCCCGAAATGACCACCGACCCCGTAATTCATTCGACAAGGCGACACGTATCCATTGGTCTCGATGATCTTGTGCTCACTGCAGTCATAATTGACGATATGGTTGGCTCAACATGGGAACACGTAGTGTCTGTCAACCCTCATGTTCAACAGTGTGCTCCAAAACACTCCTAGAGAGATTTATAGGAAATTCCCTTACTACATTATAAAGGAATATCGCCAGTACAATACAATATTACACAACTTTC
This sequence comes from Vandiemenella viatica, assembly GCA_031002005.1. Taxonomy (NCBI): domain Eukaryota; kingdom Metazoa; phylum Arthropoda; class Insecta; order Orthoptera; family Morabidae; genus Vandiemenella; species Vandiemenella viatica. The sequence continues at coordinate 100,599,069 of CM061921.1, read as the reverse complement.
AACTACATGTTTATAAAAACAGCCTAAACTCTATCATCAGCCTATATGATTCAATAGTTGCGTCTTCACTAGTTCAGTTGAGTGTTGTAAAGGGCATAGTTGGATTTATTAATTTATGTGGAATATTATAAGTTACGGGAACATTCCGGGCTAACTGTATGATTTTGCAGCACTCAATTTCATGGGTTGGTCACTGAGTATGCAACGATTGATTTGCTCCAAAAAATGCCGAACTGCAGAGCAATGAAGTCACCTATAACTAGTAATAACCGCTGACCAAAGACATGAGTAGAGTTGGCTTCCAGCGCAGTGAAGTCAATATTACCGAGCTTGTTGGGTGAACGGTAACGCTCTGGCCTCGTATTCGGTAGGACGTGGGTTCGAATCTCGGTCCTAAGATCCAGATTTGGGTTTTCCGTGGTTTCCAGTCGATTAATTTTTCCTAATACCTGCGTTGGGACTTAGATATTTAGTACGGACTTGTTCTTCTGACGAAATATTAATCTGCAGTTACTGCAACCTTCGGACCCACCAGTGTGGCTCATTGCCGCACACTGGATCGATGAGGTACAACGATCCCAGGCACGAGCCCAGGACTCCAGGTCCGCGCCATCCTGACTGAGGTTTTCCGCAGCCATCAAGGTGAATGCCGGGACAGTGCCTAATCTCTGCCTCATAAACTACACATTTCACAAACAAAAATACACTTATCACACACAGAACATAGTTACACGTATCACAGATAGATGGCAACACTTCACTTCCCCACATTAGTACGTAGTACGACCTGGATGGAGGTATAAAATGCAATGGCACGAGACCGTAAAATCAAAACTCCAAATTTGATCATATCAATGATGAGTAAAACTAATCAAATGCAGCGAATCCCAGATGTTGGGAAAAGGTGAGAGAGTTACTGCAGACTTCACTTTAGTCATCAAATGAATTGTTATTCCAAATCACATATCATTTAGTAGTTTGAAGAATTTTATTCGATATTAGACATTAACAGAAGAGAAGAGAAGAAGATCCCAAGATTATGAAGACGTCAAGAAAAGCAGAAGAGAAGAAGAAATGCCAAAGGTTAGTCCAGTAACGTCCAAAAAATTTGCACTACCTAACTCGGCCTTGCATTAATCAACACTGATGCTGACCAGAATGCACGGAGTAGCATATTCTACGTGTTGGAATGATTACTGTGAGGCGTTCAGGTTGAATTGTAGTAAGATCATCTTCTTATACATATTATCTATAAGCTGTGGACAGATTAATTGGCGGGTCAGTGTGAACGCGCTGTTGTCGTACTTGGGGACAAACTCGCGATGCGCTCTCTTTCTATCACCTGAAAATTACTACGCTGTGCGGCCTGTGTTGCCTAGTCCAAGCGTCAACAGCTCGCTAACCACCCCCAAACCTTCCACCTCCCTTTCACTAAAAATGTGTGAACCTGAGAAACGGAATTAGAAAGTGTCAGTGTGAGTGTGACCTTGCTCGAGAGAGGATATTTTGATTTTTAGCGATTTACGATTTTTACGTGCGATTTAAATAATTCCATTTGGTTATTTATTAATTATAGTAATTTAGTGTAATAATTTTACCGAACAAAAAGTGCAGTAACTTATAATTAGGGAAATTTAGCAAGAGAATCTTGCTACTAAAAATGGATACTTAGGAAGAGACTTATTCTCCTATTCCAGGTGTTTCCGAACTAACGACTCCCAACAAGACGCAACCATCGACAGCAGAACCACCGCGGCTGAAGCAGACAACACAGTAAATCTATCATTCACAATGTTTATAAATATTTCAAATTTCTTGTGGACAATGATCGAGAAATTTTGTCTTCTACATGTACGCTAGTAGGAAAAGACTTGAAAAATATGGACGTACTTGATATTGACGAAATAAAAAACTGTAGTGATTTGTTACCGCAAAACGAACCATATTGCGAAAAAATTAAGGAATGGACAGGCTATTTGCGCTGCAGCTTGTGGTTGTCGGTTTGAGAACTGTCCAGCGCGTGTGTCGTGAGGGAAAATAACCTACGTTTGTTTCTCGAAAGAAAAATATGAAACAATACAGCACTCTAACAAAGCTTAGCGACTTTGACAGTCCTTTGTCAGGAGGACAGTACACGAATTTTAGGATAGTGATGAGTGGTAATATATAAACAGATAATTTTGTCGTTAATTATGCAAGTTTTTCAGTGCAGAGGATGACAAAATAAAATTTTGATTTTAGTTATAAATATACAAACTGAAAATAAAATGTAACACGTGGACTTTTAGCCACAAATAAAAGAAGAGTATTTCCATAAGTTTCCTTAGTCTGTCGAGAATTTTATTTTTCTGCGCAAATAATAGAATAATAAATAACAGGTCTTTGAAACCTCCAATTATATTAAACGCATCTGCAATGAATAACTTTCTTAACGAAATGACATGCATCAATATTTTATGACAGAATAGTGATCACAAATTACTTAAAACACGTTACAAACCATTACTACAAGTAAAGAGGTGAATACAACTGTTACGCGCACGGCTTGGCAACGGCGCATTTGACGCCACCCGCCAATTAATCTGGCCAGAGCTATAGTAACATTTAATGACACAGTGAATCTCAGAATTGGCAGTGATACTTAAGGGGTTTTAAACTTACCTTCATATCTGGGAAATCTTTCTTTTGTTCACATAAAATACGATAATGTGGTTTGTGGTTCAGATTGCTCATGGAATTGTAAATCCTCTTCATTCTGTAGGACTACCAGGGTTGTTTAGAGTGGAGGCTGATTGCTCGGCAAATTTTAAACTGTGCTACTTACGTGGCCAAACGATTTATCAGGTTCTCCATACTGTAGTTCCATAAACATATGCCTTCTTTTACCAATTTTCTTCTGTAGCAAACCTGCTGCCTTATATATATATATAAACAAAAATAGTAATTTTCTATTAGGCTATTAAGACAGTTTGAAAATTAGATGACTTGGCAACTACCCAGAAATAGTGAAACAAAGTTAGAACTTCCTTCTGTTGCTTGGTTCATTCGTTTTCATTAGTAGCCAAGCGGCGAAAATTTTCACTTGTGGGTGATTCTACACATTTCAATTTAACATAAAGGCGTGAGCGGGCTGGTGGCTCAGTTGGTTAGGGCGCGTGACTAGGGAACAGAATCCCGGTCTCGGCTGGAATTTTTACGAGCCTTAACATTGACGTTCACCTCTGGCAGAGCTTTGCTTTGTTCATGTGAAGCACGCTAGGTCGCTCCGTGGTTCGGATTCCACGTAAAGGTCCCCGGTAGGATTATCGGGGTAGGGCAGCTACGACAGAGGCGCATGCGCGGCTAATCGAAACTCTGTCACGCGGCGGCCGAACAATCCTTAGGGATCTCCTGGCCAACAATGCCATACGCGTATATATTTTTAACATAAAGGCTTGTTGTCAGACGCTATTAGCGTGTATACAGAATAAAGTAGAAAAATCTACTTTCACACATCTTGTTCTAGATAGTACTCGACGTTACACTGAAGAGAGCAACAGTTAATAACCAATGGATCTAATGAGTTCTCTAACATCTCTAACACGCGTATTTTCGATGTCTACTCGCCCGAAGATTCCAAGGAATGTCAGCGAAATTTGAATCTATAAAACACAAAGCCAAAGCTGCAGGACTCAAAGACAAGAGATGCTAAGGAAATTCAAATCAACCCTAGATCTACAAAGAAGTTATCGCTGAATGGGGGACAAATTGAGGTGGTGGATTCATTGTGTTACCTCGGAAACCGCCTTACATAAGATGAGAGAGCCGCATAAGCAAAGCAAGTGGCAGCTTCGCACAGACGAAATCTGTCAGGGGAGCTATACAGTAAATCGGTGCTGCAGTATGGATGTGAATCGTAGAAAGTGACAAAAGTGGTGAACGACAAGCTCCGGACCTTGTTGAATAGATGCTTGAGAAAAATACTGGAAGTGTGGTGGTCTAACATGATACCCAACATGGAGTTTTGGGAAATGGCCAATCAGAGACCAGTAGAGAAACAACCAAGAAGATAATGGAGAAATTAACTGGTTATACCGTGAGCACAGGCGAAGGATCGGTTGAAATAGGCTTTGGAATGGCCGTAAGGAGCAAGGAAGAGCTGGGATGACGTGGGGGAGATCTGTAGAGTATAAACTGGCAGTCGTATAAAAGAACTGGCGAGAGGCAAAATCAATGGCACAGGATATAGTGCAGGGGCCATTCTTCGTAGAACCGTAAGTTCCACTGGGAATTAAAGGATGTGGTTATGATGGCGATTATAAACCTGTGAGATCTGCATGTTCTTGTTGGCACTATACCTTTTCCAAAAATTGTCGGTTCACATGGGGAGGCAGACAGAAATTCATTCAGTTATATATTGGGATACTTCTATATTCGTTGTAATAATATGAGGGTAACAAATACGTTTCTCAAAAATAATGAAGTGCATTAATACATTTGAAGTATAATGAGTTAAAAATCCATAATCGGCTATGTCTTCGTCAGTGAAACAATAGCTACACAAATCGCAGATACCAAAGTCTTAAGAGAAAGTGACATACAGGCCTATGATTCCCCGGTCAGACCAAAATTAAACCTATTCAGTTGGTAGAAGAAAAATAGATAGGGGACTCATTAGGACGAAATAAAGTATAAAATTTATCTACTAGGGAAAGATAATATTAATCACTTATAAACGAAAGTGAGCCTAAGAATTTTGAATGAAGAAATGGCAGAGGCTATAAAGGAAAAGAAACAGCCATATTTTATAATTTTGCAACAGAGATCTCATGATGCGAGGGAAATATATAAGGAGGAATGGAAAAATCCAAGACAGTAGACAGAAATGCACCGAAGCTAGTAAATAAGTTTATGATCATTGTAATATCACCTTCATATTGCACACCCATTCGGTGCCCAGCCGTGTATGGTAAGTATTGTGGTACTATTGGTAAATCAAAATTTTAACCCATTTAATTATTTTTATTCTAGAATTGCCTGTTGTATATAGATACAGATTCGCACAATTGCTTTATCTTATCGTCCGTTAATGTCGCAAGCTCTCATAGTTTATGATTATGATACCTCCACTTTTCTGTGGAATTGTTTTCCTATGTTAATTTTATTTGGGACATTCCACAATAAAGTTTATGATATCTTCATATTGTAACGAACGCGTCTTGTGACCGCTAGTTACATTAATAAACTATATGTTTAT
>CM061921.1:100427626-100592833 GCA_031002005.1 Vandiemenella viatica | reverse complement strand
TTTGCTTGCTCATCACCACACCTACTCGTGTTTCTGTTCGTGACGTTAAGCTTTTTGAAAATCGTTTCTTTCTGGAGAGAAATAAAGACAGTTTTTATTCTGAAACGTAACAAATATTGCGATGGTAGGTATTTTATTTCGCTTCATCTCATCTGTTTAAACCAGAAGGTAAATTAGTGTGGACTATTGTTATGTCAATTATGCGTAATTTTAGTTTAATTACAACTCCCAAAACAGCAATGCAACAATGACTCTATCAGTGAGACAAAAAAAAAAAAAAAATGTCTCAATGAACGCATATTTCAGTGCATACTGAAACAGATTGTCTTTCATTAAATGTGTTAAAAGGATACTCAAACACAATGAGCGGACGTGAAATCAGGATTGGTTGGAGCTAAGAAACGAAGTAACGCGCTTTACTAAAGACAGAATAACGTCATATTCTGAGTGAAAAATTATTCTATCAGTGCTAATAAGATTAATTTAATTTACGACAGTGTTACCCACACTCATCATCTAAATGCAGACAACGGACAGTATGCAGTCTATCGATAACAATATGCCATTCATAGTGAGTTGATGCACTTTAAAAAACATAAGCTTACATTATTTACAGCAATGAACAGTATGCTGAAACGTAAAATGCTGCCAAAAGATAGGCAGCAGCAGCAGCCACGCCAATTTACTGCCTATTAGTTTCCGGCAGAGGGTTTCGGAGGTTTTGTCGTTAGACATTTCCTCCAAGTTTGTTAGATGTGTCATATCCTGGCTGTAGGTGTGTCGTCAGTTTTGGCGTTCTTTATTGTCTGTCCTAGATTCGGTGTGTCTAATAGTTCGTAATGAGAGCCATAGGTCCGACGTAGAGTTCTAGCCCAGTTGGATAATTCCCCAGTTCTTTTATTAGGGGGTTTGCTGAGTTTTGCGCTAGTTTGTAAAACTTAACAGCAAGTTCTTGGAATCTATGTCTTAGGGTTTGGAGGCCTGTAGCATCATGTATGGCATTAGTGGGGAACCTGCTATCTACGTGCAGGGCTCTCTTTAGTGCTCTATTTTGCACAGTCTGCAGACGATACGGATGTGTGTTGGCAGTATAACTCCATACAGAGCAGGCATATTCGAATATAGGCCTGATCAGGGAGCAGTAGATCCGCACGCCCGTGGACGCAGGAAGCTTGCTGTCCTTCTTAATAAGAGGGTAAATTGCTTGCAGCCTGGCACTGGAGCGTTTACGCAGGTCTTCTATATGGGCTCTCCACGTTAGTCTTGAGTCCAGCGTAACACCCAGGTATCGTGCCGTTTTGGACCATGGTATCAGATTATTGTTTAACTTCAGCTGAGGGTCCGGCTGCGGACGCAGGCGTGGTCCTCTTCTTGTTGTTAATAAGATGGCCTGAGTTTTGGCGGGGATGATCTAAAATCTCCAACGCCTCGCCCAGGCCTCGGTTTTCTGTAGCACGTTTTGCAGGCGCTGAGTGACGATGGCCTTGCTGCGGCTGCTGGTGAAAAAGGTGGTGTCATCTGCGTAAGTTGCTGTGTTGACGTTTTCTTGGGTGGGCACGTTGGCTGTATACAGGCAATACAGCAAGGGGCCGAGGGCCGATCCTTGGGATACGCCAGCCATTATTCTGCGTCGGGTTGAAGTGACTTTGTCGACTCTTACACTAAATGTTCGTTCCCCTAGATACGACTTGATCAGCTTGATTAATTTGCCAGGAAACCCCTGCTCATACAGTCTCAGCAGAAGGCCAGCGTGCCAAACCGAGTCGAAGGCTCGGGAAATATCCGGTAGTACCAGTCCACAGTAGTGTTTAAAATTGAACGCTCGAGTGGCAGTCTCAACCACCCTCATCAGCTGTTGAGTGGTCGAATGCCCACGACGAGGATGTCTTACAGATGTTTATATCTTACTGATCTCGTATGAAACTACGTAACAACATCTACATATATATATATATTTTCCTCCCAGCTGAAGACTCTTTTCAGCCAATCTACTCTACGGGGAGGGAAGGGGGATGGAAGGTTAGCCGTGGCCTTGAAGGGAACCATCCCGGCATTCGCCTAGAGTGGCTGAGGAAAACCACGGAAAACCTCAGCCAAGATGGCCGAACGAGGTTTGACCCTCTTCCTCCCAAATGATAGGTAGGAGGCAGAAATCGGCCTCCCATCTCGGGGAACATTCTACAGAATTTTTTTTTTTATTGTAAGGCCTCAGCGGAACTAACGCCTGCGTGAAAATATAAAAATTACGTGACTTAGCTATACTGCCGAAAGTTTTATTTATTGAAGCAAATAACAGATTTAATTAAAGTATCGGAATTTTTTCTTTATCATCTGTAACATCAGCAGAACAGATCACCAGAGTTTCTTTGCAACTAAACCTGTTTAATAATTAGTTACTAATTCTTTAAAATGTCCGTAGAGAGTGTTGTAACAACGAAATAACAAACGATCTGAGGTCATACTAGTAGTATTGTAAACTGATGAACACGTTGGGCAGTGAAATTACAGCTGAAATTGTATATTATCGTACACATCAACAGTTGCTATTGCACTGGAATAAAGAAAATATTTTAGTGCCACTCTGGGATTGGTTTTTTTCTTGTCCTGCCAAATTCGAACTGGGTTCGTTAGACCTGGCGTACTTAACGAATAGTATTAAAGTCTGTGTTGCCATTTGCCTGCGAAAAGTGTAGCTTACCATGTGCTGTATGGTATGGGTATTATTGTTTATGAGCTGTGTAGTTTATGACGCGAAGATTGGAGGCCATCCCAGCGTTAGCCTAAATGAGCACCTAAAACCCTCAAGCAAAACGGCCGTACGCTGGGAACAGGATTCGAACCCTCCAATCCAGCGTGTGGTGCCTTAACGCATTGAGCCACCCGGTGGGAGTAGGAGCGTCCATTAATTACGTGAGCACAAATAGGGAGGGGGGGGGGGTCCTACGAAATCTCAACAAAAGGGAAAGGGGAGAGGGATTGACATAAATAATCGACGCTTCCTTATATTTGTTTATTGTCAATGAACTTTGTAAATATATTAATGTTTTCTTTATGATATTTAACGAGTAGAAGTTCTTATGATTGATATGAAAAACTGCAATTAACCTGATTTATTAAAAATCTATTAATTCTTTCATTCGTAAAATTTACATTATTAGTAATGACTGATGATATTTTCCACGGCTTTCCTAGGCGTTTTACTGGTAGAATACGTATCAAATCTGCCTTCATTGAGACTCAGTACACCGTTTTAAGTCCCTGGCTTCTTCGTTTACGGTGGTTTGGCCGATGTCTCTCCAAACACACACTTTATGCGCATATCAGTGCAAAAGGTGAGGTCGCTGGATGAAGCGTTGGCCGTTTCAGTGACTGACCTGCTGACAGTTCACGTGAACGCCGTTACATGACGTTGATGTTGGACCTGTAGAAGTCTGCTGCCCACGATTCAAATCTCGCTCTCAAAGGATTGTCGCACTTCGTTAAACGAACTAGAGTCATCAATCATTACTGAAGTGGTCTGGTGGCTGAGTGTTTAAGGCGTCTGATTGGAGATCGAAAGGTTCCCGATTCGAATTCCTTTCTCGCCTGGGAGTTTCAAAAGCCCTTTTAAACCGAACTTTACCCCTGACTCAACTTGCTGTGTAATGTGAAGTACGTTAGAACACTTTCGTGGTTCGGATTCCACCTTAGACAGTAGGCCCTGGTAGGATTACCGGGTTAGGCTAGGTGGTTACGATGGACGTGGATTGCGCAGCCCCAAGAAAACCGGCCAGCAGTTCATTACGACCACACGAATTTTGTTTGGTATCAATCATTACTTGACGTGGAATCGCGTCTTTCAAATCAGAGTGCTATTACCCCGACATTGAATAGAAAAGATTTATTGTATACTATTTATGCAACTTGAAGGAAGGAACAGCCGCTTTACATATCACAGCAGACAGTAAAATTGTTGGGTTTTATTCTCCGTCTAGTGCAGCTAACAAATGAAAAAAAAAAACTTTGTTATGGCCTAAGCATTTTGGTTTATTAGACCATCATCAGTGCCCTAGAACAAGTTATGTACAATTTTTGATGTGCAGCATAATGTTTATCTAAATGAAGGTATAAATTTTGTTATTAAATATTATTATAGCTTATTTTACTTACAGTTTTTCTATATTACATTAGTGTATGGAATTGTTCCATATCAGTTTCTCCCCTTGAAGTTTCTCACTCACTGAACAATCTATAATATAAAAATGAATCGCAAAATGTGTTGGTAAGCGCATAACTCAACAACGCCTGGACCAATTTGCCTAATTCTTTTTTTATATATTTTCGTTAAGGCACAAGGAAGGTTCTTATGTAGAGAAAAAACGCAAAAATTGGAAGGAAAATGGAAAAACAACACTTTTACTTTCCCTCACTCAAAACAAAACAAAGGCGCGTTAGGATTATCTTTGGTATGCCTTCCAGTTGATTAGTCTCTATGGATATTAATCTATGCCTGCGTGAGATCAGCGAAAATAATATCACTGACGTACGTGTTATAATTACTTCCTCCGTGCGTGGCATTTTCTTGGTTGCCTTTAAATTTTCGCTTCTCTCTAAAACCAATTGTGTGTTTATTTGTTCAATTTGTTTACATTTAGACCCATGTCGCCTATCACGAAACTTTCGACTATGAAAATAGAATGCATCCGTTTAGAAGGATGCAATACTAAGAGTACCTAAAAAGCAAAATCGATTTCTGGTATTTTAGTTGAGAAGCGATATGCATTAGCGTCTGATGATCGAGCCACACTTATCATATTATTTTAAGAATGCAAACTTCTGGTAAGCCTTGTGGTGATGGGTTCCATTCGTTTTAAATTATGTTCAAGTAGAATTCACTATGATTGAATTGGCTGCGAATACTAATACTATCTTACTTTTTAAATCTATATAAATAAAAATGAATCGCCAAAAGTGTTGCCAAGCGCAAAACTGGAGAACGGCTAGAACAATTCAGCAATTTTTAAAAAAATATTTTCGTTAATCCACAAGGAAGGTACTTATGGAGAGATAAAACGTAAAAATTGCGAGTAAAATAGTAAATTCAACACTTTTATTTTCCCATACAAACCAGTCAATCAAAACCAAACAAAGGCGCGTTAGGATTATCTCTGGTATGCCTTCAAGTTCATTATGCCTGCCCAAAATAAAGTTCGAAGGAAAATAGGGTTTGCGTGTCATCAACGAAAATAATATTACTGCCAGTCAATCAAAACAAAACAAAGGCGCTTTATGTTTATCTTTGGAATTGCAAAATGGTCGATCTGAACTCTGAAGAAATGTTTTCAAAACAACCCATTGGTATTGGTAATGACAAAATCCCTTTAGACGTTTTGACTGGCTGCGTTACATTTCCTGTCAATTTTTTGGTGGAATGAACGGGCTATATTACAGAGACAAAAACACGGATATAAATGAAATAAATTTCAAAATTCAAAATGAAATTGCCGGTGAATTAAGGATATACAAATCAGTTGATTGTGCAACTAACCAGGATGATGTCGTCAACTATCCACCAGAATATTTGAACTCACTTCAATTTGCCAGGATTGCTGCCTCATAATCTTCAATTAAAAGTAGGATCGGTGATCATAATGTTGCGAAATATCAAACAACCGCGTCTTTGTAATGGCACACGGCTAGCAGTGAAAAAATTACTGAACAATGTTAACGAAGGAACCATTCCAAAGAGAAAATATAAGGGAGAAGATGTGTTGATAACTCGCATTCCAATGGTACCATTTGTCGTACCATTTAAATTTAAATGATTGCAATTTCCAGTTCAGCTTGCTTTCGCTATGACCATTAGTAAATCCCAGGGTCAGTCGTTGAGTGTTTGCGGCGTTAAAACCCATGAATCTCTTATGGACAGTTGTATGTTGCCTGCTCCCGCATTAGAAAACCGTAAGCTTTATTTGTTTACGCGCCAGGTAACCAAACAAAAAATATCGTGTACCATAAAGCATTACAATAAAAATAAATATAATCACACTATTACTAACTTCATGCAGCGTACGAAATAGAAAACTTATTTTTGTAAGTAATCGTGGTTTATTATTGAGAAATTAAATAAATAAATAAAGTGATCACTCTGCAATACGTTTTATTTATTTATTTTTTCTATTGGACTACGATAGGACAATAACTTATGACAGAAAGAAGTCTGTCGGGGCAGCTAGTTTTCAATAAGAAAACATAATTTGCACACGTCTGATTTTGGAAGTAGCTTCTGAAACAAGTTTAGTTGTTGTTATTCTTCTTGAGGTTATTCACCAACTAACCATTTTGTTATTAAAAGCATATTTATACACGTATTTATACAATGTAGCTTTTAAACATACTTTTGTTATTGTTTATGGTTTCTTCTCAAAGATGCTAACTGTCTATGGCTTATGTATTACCAACCTAATTTGCTTACTGAAGTTAAGTTTAATCTTTGTTTGAATGCGAGTTTATTTTTAGTGATCTAAATAGTGTCTGGTTCGTAAGATGGATGTATTCATTGATCACATTTTCCCCTTCGTTTAGTGCCTTTTGTATATGAAAATTTTCTTGAACTGTCAACATGTTTTTTCTGTGGTTATTGATTGCCAATATTTGCATGTCTGTTCCCATTTCTGTGTGTTCGTGTTTGTTTTCAATTAAATGTTCTGCATATGTAGAATGATTGGAGCATCTTAATGCCCTTATGTGCTCTTTATATCGGATTTCGAATTTTCTGGCTGTTTGTCCAATATAGATAGCATTACACTGTTGGCAGGTCAGTTTGTATATTCCTGAATGTTGATATTTATTTTCAGGTGTATTACCGTTAAAATGTTTTTGGAATCAGCAACATTCTCAGAAGAATGGGAATAAATATAGCTTTCAGAACTAACAACACCATCCAAAAACATTTTAACAGTAATCTATCTCAGGGTTGAGCAGGCCCTTGTTGGAGGCTGCTGTCTCTTCCTCCTCCTTTTTCTTTTTCTGTTGTTGTCTCTTCTTAAGAATGGCAACGTAGGAGGCATTCTTTGGCTTCTGTTTGTCATTAAATCTACTGAAACGGTGCATTTCCGATAGCTTGCCACATGATCACCGCCGCAGTTGACACATTTTGGAGAGGTTTTTCCCTTTTTGAGAGCGCATTGACGCGTCGGGTGTACGCACGCACATTTGACGCATTTAGACGGCATAAGACAGTACCAGGATACTTGTGCTATCCCCTGACAATTGTAACGCTGAGGGGGACCTCGAGTGCTACGTACTTTTTCGGTGGTGATCATCACTGATCATAGAGACGTCATTTTGTAAATTGCTGTATTATCGGTGGTATACCAAGAACAGTGGTACTTTTTGGTGAACGCGGAACGAACGACTGTCCTCGCCACTATGCCGCGCACTTCCAGTCTTCTTTGATGTACTCCGGGGAGAAATTGAATGGGAAACCTCGCAACACTGAAGCCGACGATCGCGAACGCGAGAGGCGCGGGCGGTGCTGCCCGTGCAGCGCGACGCGTTTTTCGACTTCATCGTAAACACACGATAGAAAGCACCCGAATGCAGTCTACGAAATGAATAACCGATACGCGAAATTCGAATTCACGCACTCGTAAATTATCACTACAATTGATTTCATACAATTTACAATACAAACAAACACCCATCAAAATTCCACGTCACAATGCAAATCATACGTAAACAACGATCGAGATACATACATTTCAGAACGATGATTTCAAACGATACCTACCTATTAATGATATCAATCAGTCACCAGGAAATTCCTCTTCTTTTTAAATACTCAGCTTTACAAACTTCGACTGCGAGAAGCAACTTACGTTATGCTGACCATTAATCACGTAGAATCTACGGATGTTAATATTGGCATTTGAGAACTGTGAACCCAAGATTTCAGGAGAAAATCGATGTACGTTATATCTTCATGTGATGATAGTAATATGCGGATAAAAATTGGAAACAGTGTCTAACCGTCTCCCTGTTTGTATTGTTTAACGCGACTCTGGTTAAAACTACTAGCTGGATTCGGACAATGCATATCCCGTAACCCTAAGGGCAAAATAGGGTACTTTTCATTAATTTTAAAATAGGCGTTGTATTGTATAATTATTTTTAATAGTAGTATAACTTTGGAGGACCCGACAGTGAATTTCTGCAAACTTTGCAACCCAATTACACTGAATGGTAGGGGTAGAATAGTTCTGGGCCTGTGGCAAAGGTGGAGATATTGGCTGGCATTACCCCCAGAGACATACCCCGGGAAATTCCTATTAACACGGCAATGCTCAGAATGGAAAAGGGCACCCCGTACCCTTTACAAGGTTACGTACCACCGGCATCGAGACTGAAGTCTAGATCGGGATTCTTAAGGACCTCAACGCCACTGAAAGGAATACCAAGCAATAAAAAATATCACCCTGGGAGAAGAGTACCATACAACATCGACTGGATCAAACCGAAAGAGGATCTGTCACCTGGGTCTGAGCAACCATGGCACATATGAAAGTCGCTGAATAGACTTGGAGTAGGAGTTGGTCGTAGCAAAGACACTTTTGCTTCATGGGGACCTTGGAGAACAAACAGATACCACATGTTCCTGCGGCGAAATCGAATTATGGTAAATTTGTTGTCATGGCAAAACTGGTAATAAATACATTTCTGTGTTGTTGTTGTTGTCGTCGTCAGTCTTTCGACTGGTTTGATGCAATCCTCCATCCTTTCCTATCCTGTGCTAACCTCTTCATTTCTACATACCCCTCACAGCCCACGTCCTCAATTATCTGTTTCATATATTCTAATCTCTGTCTTCCTCTACAGTTCTTCCCTTCGACTGTTCCCTCCACTAACAAGTTAACCAATCCAGCATGTCTCAAAATATGACCTACCAGCCTGTCTCTTTTTTCCGTAAGCTTCTTCCACAAACTTCTTTTCTCACCCATCATTTCCAAAACTCGTTCATTTCTTACTTTGTCTGTCCACTTAAATTTCAGCATTCTTCTGTAGCACCACATTACAAATGCTTCAATTCTTTATTTCCGGTATTCCTAAAGTCCACGTTTCGCTAGCATAAAGAGCTGTGCTCCACACAAAGAGTTTTAAAAAGTTCTTTCTAATTCCTAGATCAAGATTTGAAACTAAAAGGTTTCTCTTTTTCATGAAAGCTCTTTTTGCTAGTGCTATTCTGCTTTTGACATCATTCCTGCTTCGGCCATCGGTTGTAATTTTACTTCCCAAGTAACAGAATTCGCTTACTTCTCCTATTGCATCCGATCCTATTTTTATATTTAACCTACTAGTATTGGTATCATTTCTGCTACATTTCATCACTTTTGTCTTGCTTTGATTTATATTCAGTCCAAAATCTTCCTTTAGTATTTTGTTCATGCCATTCAGTAACTTCTCAATATCCTCAGCCCTCTCTGCTAACAAGACAATGTCATCAGCAAAATCGTAGCATACTGATTTTTTCTCCCTGAAAACTTATGCCACATGGAAATTTTTCTTTGACTTTCTTCATTGCTTCCTCTACATTACAAGTTGAATATTAACGGGGATAGAATACAACCTTGTCTCACACCCTTTTTAACTGATGCATGTCTCTCGTGATTTTCTACTTTTATTATAGCCACTTGATTCTTATATAGTTTATAGAGTATTCTTCTATCTCGATACTTTAGACATGACTTCTTCAAAATTTTGAACATTTTGTCCCACCTAACATTATCAAAAGCTTTTTCTAAATCAACAAATGCCATAAAAGTATCTTTGTTTTTCTTGATCCGCCCTTCAAGTATTAGTCTTAAAGACAGAATTGCTTCCCTTGTACCGCGATTTTTCCTAAACCCAAACTGATCTTCACCTACTATCTCTTCTACTACCCTTTCCATCCTTCTGTAGATTATTCTGGTCAGTAATTTTGAAGCATGTGATGTTAGACTAATGGTGCGATAATTCTCACATTTGTCGGCTTGTGCTTTCTTTGGAAGTGTGAACATGATATTTTTATTGAAATCAGTTGGAATTTCTCCTGTTTCATAACTTTTTGATATCAGCTTGAATAATCTTTCGATTCCTTCCTCTCCTAGGAGATTTAAGAAGTTCTGCAGGGATCTCATCAATTCCAACTGCCTTATTTGCTTTCAAGTCATTCAGAGCTTTATTAAATTCTGTCCTCAAAACAGGATCTCCTAAGTCATCAATGTCAACATCATCTTCCTTTTCCATTACACTATTGTTCAAGTCGTCCCCATCATAAAGTTTCTCAATGTATTCTTTCCATCGGTTAGCTCTATCTTCTGAGCATTAAAAGAGGTTTCCCATCTGCAGCTTTAATGTTCATACCTCTTTTCTTCATTTCTCCAAAATTCTGTTTGATCTTTCTGTAGGCAACATCTACTTTTACCTACTACCATTTCCTTTTCTACTTCTTCACACTTTTCTTGTAGCCATTTTTCTTTTGCTATTTTGCATTTCCTATTTATTTGATTTCTAAATTGCCTGTACTGCTCTCTTCCTGCTTCATCCTGTAGCATTTTTGTGCCTTCTCCTCTGATCCATCAGCTCCAAAATTTCTTCTGTGATCCAAGGTTTTCGGGCAGATTGTTCCCTAAAGCCTAATGTTTCTTTACCAGCTTTCATTATTCTCGGTCTTTAATGCATTCCATTCGTCCTCGGTTGAGCTCCTTTCAGGAGTTACTTCTTAGACCCAAGTCTACTATTTCTGCAAATTTTTCTCTAGTGCTAGATTGTTTCAGTTTATTCACTTCCAGTCTGTTCTGCTTATACTGCTTCCTTATTCGCTTAAATTTCAGCCTGCACTCCATTATTATCAAATTATGGTCAGAGTCTATGTCTGCTCCTGGGTACGCTTTACAGTCTAGAACTTGATTCCTGAATCTCTGTTTGACCATGATATAATCTAGCTGATATCTGCCTGTATCCCCAGGACGTTTCCACGTGTAAATTCTTCTTGCATGGTTCTTAAACAGTGTGTTCGCCACTACTAGCTTATATCTTTCACAAAATTCCTAGCAACCTGCTTCCTCGTTCATTTCTTTCTCCTAGACCAAAACTTCCTACAGTATTCCCATCTTTTCCTTCTCCCACTATTGCATTCCAATCACCCATGATTATTAGATTTTCCTCCCCCTTCACATATTGAATTAATTCTTCAATTTCAGCGTATATTTTTTCTATTTCTTCGTCATCTTCCTGTGATGTTGGCATATACACTTGTACTAATGTGGTTGGGACGGGCTTAGTTTCTAACCTCATCAAAATAATCCTGTCACTAAACTGTTCATAATAACTCACCCGTTTCCCTACTTTCTTGTTCATTACAAATCCTACACCAGTGACTCCATTGACAGCTTGTGTACTAATTATCCTGTGTTCCCCAGACCAGAAATCCTGTGCGTCCTTCCATTTAATCTCACTAATCCCAACAACATCTAACATAAGTTGTTCCATCTCCCTTTTTAAGTTTTCTAACCTACCTGCCCTATTCAGACTTCTAACATTCCACGCTCCGACTCGTAGAATGTTTCTATCCATTCTGATGACTCCTCCCTGAGCAGTCCCCACCCGGAGATCCGATTGGGGGACTATTTTACCTCCGGAATATTTTACCCAGGAAGAAGCCATCATGATATATGTAATTTGAGAGGATTACATGTCCTCGGGATACCCTTTGGGTCTTTAATGCAGTGGTTTCCCGTTGCCTTCTGCATCCCATGCCGTTGATCATTTCTGATTCATCCGCCTTTAGGGGCCGTTTCCAACCCCAAGGGCAAGAGGGTGCCCTGAACCGCTCCCCGCTCTTCCGCCCTCCTTTCGGAGGCCGTTGGCAAGCAGTGGGTGATTCCTTATACCGGGAATCTTTCAGTCGCCAGAGCCTCGTCCGTGCAAACAGGGTGCACCACGTGAAGGAGAGGTTGACATTTGGTTGGAAAAGGCTAGTACAGCCTCTCCCAAACCCTTACAATGGGCCGTTAGAGCGATGGAAAGGCGGGTGGCGGGCGTGCTTCAATCAATCGAGCCGCGAACTCAGCAAAATTCCTATGACAGATTGTTTTGTTGACGTGTTAGTAGTTATGTAAATAATTTAATTCACTTGTTAAATCATACAAAGTTTTTTTCTCTAGAAAGAAGGCAGAAAATAATATGACAGTATTAGATGGAAATAAACTTTGTTCATGCAAAGTATAGAATTGTGATAAAAATATACTTGTTTTGATTTTTAAGTTTATTTTTGATAAAATATTAAAAATCTAAATAATTATACTTTTTCCACATCCGCTTCCGCACAACATCCGCGGATGTCAAGCACTGAACATCCCCATCCGCTAAGATGACTTCCGTTGTGTACCTAATAAGGTGACTGTTGGTATTGATATTATTCCACGTACACCTCCCATTGGATATCCTGTCCAGGTCACCTTGCAGCTGATCATAGTGTTCTTCCGTTTTGATCCTATTATATACCATTATGTCATTCACAAATAACATAACTTCTGACTGTAAACAATTCACAAAATCTTTAGGATAATAGCTAGCAGAGGTCTCAATACACTACACTGCATCACCCCCCTTTCACTTCTTTTGATACTGCATTCCCTGCACTAACTCTTTAAGAATTCTTCTACCAGCAAGTCTTTTTCATGCAGTCCAAAGGTTTTTACATTATTTAACGCTATTTTATGGCTCACTCTGCCGAAAGGTTTGGAAATATCCAGTGTCACAATATCAAATGGGCCTCTCTTGTCTATTTCATCCGAAATATCTTGTATACAGTCCACTAACTGAGACATTCACATGAACACCCTTGCCTATAGACATGTTATCCTCGAGAAATTTCTAGTGTAGTTGCATATTAATATCTCCATCACTCATATCAGACTAATTAACCTGTAATTTAAATTCATATTTGTTGCCCCTCCTTAATGGATCTGCACTACTATGGCACCTTTCCAGTCCTCTGGTAAGCAACAAGTAGCCAGACTCGATTTAAATAATGTTTCAAGGATAGACGCTATGCATTAATGCACTGGCTCTTATACATCAGCAGCAATATTACCTACCCTGACCTCCATAAGCTTTCTTAGTTCTTCGGGATCTATTTTAATCTGCTCATTTTGTATTATTTTGAGAAGCCTTACTTCTGACTTTCTCACTCTCACCCCTGAAAAATAATCCCTGATGATTTAACTAAACCATTAACTTAATTTCACTGCCTTTTGAAAATCCTCTGTAATCTCTTCTCTATCGTCTCAATACTTTCCCCTCAGTTTTGTAACGGACAAACGCACTGACTAACAGATATCGTTTATTATTTAAACAATACTATTTATTGCTATTATGAACATTGTCACCAACTTGCTTCTCTAAAAAATATCAAAGATTGCTAAAAACCCGGGGAAGAGTGGTTTAAGTATCATTCATACAAACCTTTTATTTTTCCGTTATGGCTTTGCGCCTCGTCAACGTCGAAGTCATTAGAGACGGGAAAGGACTGGGGACAAGGAACGAGAAGGAATTCGGCCAGGGCCTTTTGAAGGAAGCATCCCGGCATTCGCCTGGAGTGATTTGGGGAAACCGTGGAAAACCCAAATCTGGATGCCCGGACGGGGATTCGAATCCGCATGATACAGTAGACACTATTTAGCCTTGCAAAAGCCACCTTTCGGTTTGACAAACAAAACTTTTCCTAATCCTTTGACAGTATCACTTAATCATCACCGTGTTCTGCAGCGACACTCCGTAAATATGTGAATTTATCAAAACGTTCCATCTAATCAAACCGCTCGAAGAGATTGTTGCGCAACCTACTCCGGATTGACGCGTGAACTGCGTATATAGAGCTCCCGGAGTCCCGCTGTTAAATGGTCTACATATACCCTCTCCGTAGTATTCTCGTCATAATTGCATGAATTTCGCAACGGTTTAGTAATCTCTGACTCTCAGCTCCTCCAAATAATGAGTTAACCTTGCATTTCACTGCTATGTATCATTCATGGTATAAAATGCCCGTACTATCGATATTGCAACATACATGTTACAGTCCCATAAATAATTCATATTAATAATGCCTTTGTTACAATATAACCAGTATGAATTAAGCAGTGAAAAGCGGTATATGACGCTGTGTTTATGTTTTAGTTACTTTACATAGAACATTTCTAATCCTACTTACGTGATCAGTCTGTCTAAAACTGACACTCCACAGTAATTACTACACAGTAACGAAATTATAAGTCAATTCCAACGGAAGAGATCATTTTGTAAAATCAATCACTCGGCTAGCTCAGTGGTAAAAGTGATTGCTTCTAAAGGTTCGGTGCTTCGCTACTGGGTTCAAACCCCGGCTGGTGCAAGAATGTTTAAGATGCAGATCATATGAGCAACGCCAGATTATTCCTTGGTTCGAATTCCACCTTAACCTTTAACAGAGGAAAGGAACTGGCCGTCCTACCTCTGAAACTATGGCTTAGTATGCCTCCTTCGGATTGTGGACGCAGTTAGTTTTTTTTATCTCGAATAGTAAAAAAAAAATATAAGCTGTTGCCCACCACTTCGTTCATGTAGAAAATTAATGAGCGGATCGCTATCTTAAGCAAATGCTTTCGGTAAGGACATATTCTTCAAGCTTCAACAGAGCTATGTTTAAAAGAACAGTAAGTTCAGGACAGTTCACATGTTTTTGTGGTAGGCGAACGATGAAATAATTATCAAAAAGTAAACACTACTAGCTACATTTCTTTGTAAGCAATATTTGAAATTCTTTCTACCGGGAACAAAAATATAAAGATTTACAGGCTTCTTACGCTGAAGGAAGAACGTACTACTGGCTATGTTATGATGTCAACAGCTATGATGAAGCAGACTGTCTCAGGAAATTAAACTTAAAATTATCAGGTATGAGGAGTGTAGGCTCAGCCTAAGCCAAATTCGATAAACTGGGAGTCCAGTGTCTAAGCCGTAATGTCCGTGTCATTTCGAACAGACATGGTGTTTAAATATACTCAACCCCGTTTCCAACAATTACTGACAAAAATGCCCTTGGCGATTAAAACTGATTTGCTCGATTTTGTCATTGAAATGTACCATTTGGAGATTGAAGATGTCTATCATATGTTATCTGTGAAACTACGCCGAACAGAAAGGAATTCAGGTTATGTCCGCATGGATGGTTTGATTTCCTTATTTTATGTAATTTCTTTTTTCTAAGTGGCGTTTGGCTTCTAGGTCATGCACCCCAGGCCCGCCGCTAGCTGTTTGAGCCCCCACGTGCAATACCGATTATGCCGCCCCCTATCTAACTACAGCCAGTGGTGGATCTAGGAATTTTCGAACCGGGTCAAAAGAATGTGAGATTGCCGCCCCTTCAAACATTAATTGCCGCCCCCATTGTTGCCGCACCGAGTGTTGCCGGCCGCCTGAAGCACAGCTGTCGAGCTATTAAAAAAAAAAAGGTCGCCCGCTCCATAATAGGCTGCAAATTTCGTCGCGGTCGCGGTGGCATTGGAATGACAACTATCTTGGGGCGGCGACTGTCGATCACTCGATTTGCCGCCCCCCTCGGCCTGCCGCCTGCATGCGGTGCACGCCTTGCACGCCCGCTTACGGCGGCCCTGATGCACCCAGCTTTAGTATTGTAACTCTCCATGTTTGCATATTTAATTTATATAGTGCTAGTGTAAGCCCGTGACCGTTTCTTGCGTATAGTCACAGGTTTAGAATAGTCCCAGCTTTTAGGGTCAAAGATTATAACAGGTTGACCTGATCTGACCAATATGAACAAGACTTGTGTTTCACCCTTAGGGTGAATAAAATCTCTTGAGCTTGAAGAACTGAGGAGTATTGATAAACGTAGATATTAAACACGGACAGGTAAGATCGCACTATCATATAATTGCTTCAATGGTCGTAGACTCGAACTTGCTTAAATACAAACTTGTATTTGACCCTTAAAGTTCAGTCTACATTTTTTTTTTTTTTTTTTTTTTTCACTGAGACGAGGCAAACACTCATAATGTAATCATTAGTCATAGTATCTGTGACGGCCAGAGAACTTAATACACATTCCATATTATTAAACAGTTGAGCAACTGAAGTGCCAGAATACAAGATTCGGTAACATATTTGGTCTGATGTCCACTTTAAATAACCTAATAGCTCACGAACAGCGAACTTGAACAAAGACCATTAACGAAAGTGGTCAGTAAAATACCTAAAAAGCAAATCAACCGTAATGTATAACTTTGGTCAAGTAACAACATTAATGAATGTTTTAATTAAGTTGAAATTTATCTTAAGTCAGAATGACAATTAGCATTCGTGGTTACACCAGAAACCATGAGTAATTTTTTAAAAAGTTTTTTATGTTTCTTTCATTAGCAACATGTTACTGAAAAGCAGATCCACGTTTTTCAAACCGCAAAATTTATCAATCATTTTTTTAACTATGAAACGCTACGTAAAACAAACTTAATCAATGTATTATGGCAGTTAATTTAGTAGCAGTTGCTTAGCTATTAAATTGTGGAGATAACCTTGAATTTCTCCTGTAATATCTCTGGTCGCTGTTAATTTGCGAGCGAAGGCTGACACGTGGCACCGTTCACCAGCCAATAGCTATCGAGATGAGTGAATGAGCGAGCTTAGGAAATTATATAGTAGATATTGTTTCCCCGAAGTAAATATAACACAAGACAGCCACAAAAATTATTTCAAACCACTGACTCGAACCCTGTGAACGCAATGCAAGCACGCTACCCATACGCTGCCGAGTTCAGCGATTCGCCGATTTTCCTAACTGCAGCCACAATGAACATTTCGTCAACAAGAAAAATACGAACGTTATCACCATCTACGAATACCAATAGAAACCGTAGTAATATATCACACTATTTCAAACAACATTCTTCACGATAACTCCGCTGGCACAGGATAAAGACTATTTAGGATAACTTAATTTAGTATAATACGACGCTACTCTGTATTGGGCTTCATTGTACCCGATCGCGGTAAACACTTTTAATGTGAAAATTAATTTACATCTATCGCCAGACAATAAATAATGTTAAAATGGGTAGGTTGTTCCACAGCAACATGGAACAATTGAATTTTCGAACACTTTTTTCTTGATTTCTCAGCTTTCCTACGTAGCATCACGACAATACATACCTGATACTAGTCCTAGGACTATTGGCAATACAGTGTTTAAAACCACGTAAAAATCCATCCAGTAGCTTTTATGAAAACATTTATTTTTTAAAATGCCGATTTCTTCTCTGCAGTTAAATAACAATGCTCCAAATCATTTATTTAAAAAAAATACTTTTCTTGTACAGACTCTGCTACCTTAACTATTTTATTATGCGAATAGATATTCATTTTGTTAGATGTCATAGATCATTTGAGCACTTTTTTATCATTTATAATAGCATATAGTGGAGGAATCATTCTAGAACTCCATTAAAGTTTAAGCCGAAAGTGATAGAGAGTTTCTTACGAACAACACTATACTACCATATGAGATGAATCACTCTGCCGATGATGTTTTGGAATAGCAGCTCCTCGTTTAACTGTCCAGTGAATTGTTGACCCCTAGTAACCGGTAGTCCTCGTGTTTACAACCGCGCGGCTTTTGTTCTTTGTGACCTCATTGGGTGTTGTTAGCTATATCGGTCGCAACACACCCGAAGTCCACCTGATGTCATGTGACGAACGCATCGGACAAGGTACGCGCTGTACTGTCAGAAGTGACACTGTAGCCATCAGATGGACCCACGTCACCATCACCACAATACAAACCACTGCATAGTTTACCAAAGCACATATAATGGTTTTCTGTTGAGCCAGATGTATAGCAGCGTGAGTGGTCCTAATGAACTTTATTCTGAATTTGAATCTGACTGCAGTTATTTAACCCCCATACGTCTATTGCGATGGAGCACACGATCCGGTGGCAATTCCCTTAGTCATTTGATTACCCCTTTCTATTTTATTTTTAATTATCTTATACAATCTGAGTGTTGAATTCCTCCCCCATACACTTTTGCGATTTACGAATTATAATTTTAAATTCATTCGGCGTTTTTGGTAAATTATTCATCACTTTACTTGCTAATTCGTTCCAATCCCCGACACTCTTACCAATAAAAGAACATTTTTCACTCCCTTATCCATGAAATCTAGTGTTAACTTGTGGTCATGGTCATCTTTATCGTTCCATGCACTATTCCTAATTCTTCGACCAATACCCTTTCAAGCCCAATCAGTGCCCAACATGTGCCTTGTATACATCCCCAGCACTCTTTTCGTCCTTCTCTTTTCTTCCAATGACATCCAATCAAACTCAGTTATTGACTGGGTCCTGCGATAATTTGCGCAAACAAATCTAACTGCTCTTCTTTTCACCCTCTCCAACTTCTGTATTTGATAACCAAAATTTCCGTCCCAAACTACACCACCATATTTAACCAATGGTCTGACCAAACTTTCGTAACCCAATTCCTTCACTTCTTTGGTACTTCTCCTTATCACTCTCGCCAATAAACGAAGGATTTTGAAATCTTTTCCTGCCACCTGTTCAATGTGACCTGTCCAGTTGAGTTTAATATCAACTGCTAAGCCAAGGTATTTATATTTCAAGTCTTCAACAAGCAATTCCTTTCCCACCTCATTATCATACCAACCTTTAGTTATTTATCTGTGTACCTAATGATTTGACTCTTCTTGGCATTTATCTTCATTCCATGCTGACCTACACATTTAGATATTCTATCCAAAGCATCCTGCAGCTGTTCGCCTGTTTTGATCCTATTATATACAAATGCGTCATCAGCAAACAACCTAAATTCTGACCGTAACCCATCAAGACAAGCATTCATTAGAATAGTGAACAGCAAAGGTCCCAAAACGCTACACTGTGGCACTCCTGTATACTTCCACCTCTATCGATCCTTTAATTTCTAGCTTTTAAGAATTGCTCTACCCAGAAAATAACTTTTTCATCCAATCCAATAGTTTTCAGTTTATTTAAAACCATTTTATGACTCACTCTATCAAATGATCAAGAGCAGCAGTATCAACTCGGCCTCCCTTGTCCAAAATATGTTGCATATAGCCCACCATCAGAGATTCACAGGAACATCCTTGCCTAAAGCCACGTTTTCTATCTGAAAACCAGACGATTACCTCCGTTACCCGCTGATGTATGCTTGGTGGCTGCCCTGGAAGGAGTTATCCTATCGTGATAGCTTTATTAGGAAATTTAACTAGGGTCGCTTCCTGTGAGATGGAAGTGTTTTGTGTGGATGACTGTTATGTGTTTACGTCCAGTGTAGTATGTTATTTGCGTTGTGAGTGGACGAAAAATGAGGGAAGGGAGAGGATTGAACCAGTTTCCAGTCTACACAGGCCTAATCTTCCGAAAGACATCGAGGACCGCCAAGCTTAACGTTCCCCACCGACTGACGAATCAGTGTCGCGTGCCCTGACTGCGGATGGGTTTGGGGTGTAACCTGATCATTGTGCTCAATCTGGAAACTAGGAATTGTGCACCACCGCATCTACTTCTCAGTCGGCCAAGTCCCACCACCAGGACTACAGCCAGCTAACCCCGTCTCAGATCTCAGACAACACCTGAGCCAACGCAGCGGGTGGCTAATCATATTGTGTTCGTTCAAATGAAAGCGGCAAACACGATTCAGTGTCGATCTACACCTCCAAATGCCATGTAATAACGATACACTTTTTCTAAATAACGGACTGGAATCAACACGAAGGTCATAAGTTTCTTCTACAGAAGGGAACGAGCGAACTGGATGAGTGGTTAACGCTCTGGCCTCGCATTCGGGAGGGCTTGGGTTCGAATCCCCTACCCGGCATCCAGATTTGGGTTTTCCACGGTTCCCCAAATCACTTCAGGTGAATGCCGGGATGATTCCTACAAAAGGCCAGGGCCGAATTCCTTCCTGTTCCTTTTCCCCCATCCTTTCCCGCCTCTCGACGTCGACGAGGTCTAAAGCCATAATCAAAAAAAAATCTTCAGAAGAATTACAGCTTTCAGGCGTATGTAGTTTCAATACTCAGCATAGCTTTTTTCTATATATATAACATAGCATAGCTGTTTAAAAAAGCTCTTCATCTATTCAATCTTCTTTGTCACCTTTTTTTTTTAAAAAAAAAAAAAAAAAAGATTTCCTGATTTTACTGCAACAAGATCACTAAAATTGGAAGAAAACCGGTTATCGATAATACATGGCAACCATCGTGGCGTACCCCTGGAGTGTTTTCGGGACGCTGAAATCTAGTTGGCATGGCCGGGAATCGAACTCAGCTCATGCCGCATATCACATGTCTCATCCATCAGGCTCGATAACAATCCGTTTCTTACAATGTCTGTGACATAGGGTGCTGTGTTAGTAATGACAACTCTATCAAATTGTGGCTAGCAGTATTATGTTTCAGTTTGTCTTATGGCTTAATATCCCGTCGACATCGAGGTCATTAGAGGATGTTAGGGACTGGTAGCAAGAAACGGGAAGCAATTCAATGGTGGACTTTTGAAGTAACCATCCCGATGATCGCCTGGTGTGATTTCGGGAATCCATGGAAAACCAAAATCTGGATAGCCGGACGGGGATTCGAACCCGCCTGCTCCGGCATGCGAGAGCACTAACCCACCACGCTCAAGTAATGATAAAAACAAGAATGTTTGTCTATTACAAGGAGATAGTTCACTCATGAGCATACGATCGTCCGTGACCAAGTTCTGTGTAAAATAATATTCGGGTTTGAAAGACAACGTAGAAAAACTAAAAAAAAATAAGGAGAAGCCTGACAACTCCAAATATTCCTTCTTTTTTAGGGTAACGGAGCTCAGTTGCTGTCGCTCCATAAATACAGGCCTATAACTCGTAAAACAAAATTCGTTTCACACATCAAATTTGCACATGTTACGTGTTTCAATGACGAAAAGCGAATACTGTGTTTAAAATTTTGTAAGACTATATTCTAGTGGGTTCCATAGAAGTAAAGGGAGTCAAAAAACAAAACTGTATTCTAGTTTTTATATGTAAAATCCTCGACCTGCTTAAACCACATCATCACGGACTAACCACTGAACCAGTTAAGGTCGTGTTGTTGAGGTGGCGCGAAAACTTTTTCTTTTTACTTATAATTAATTCCGATAGGTGGGGCTGGAATCTGGCAGGCATTTCGACTGGCCTCAACACATCCGGTGGTTCAT
This sequence comes from Vandiemenella viatica, assembly GCA_031002005.1. Taxonomy (NCBI): domain Eukaryota; kingdom Metazoa; phylum Arthropoda; class Insecta; order Orthoptera; family Morabidae; genus Vandiemenella; species Vandiemenella viatica. Next base: position 100,571,538 of record CM061921.1, on the reverse strand, counting down.
CAGGGAGCGTCCATAAACTACGTGGCTCCATTTTGGCCTCCTGTGAGCACCCCCCCCCCCCCGGAACTTTTTATCCCTATTTATTCCAGAAGACATTTTGTACTGTTTTCTCTTGTCATACTATTTTAAATTACATACGGAGATAATTAAATGACGGAAATAAATATCCACGTGCTGTAGTGTATTCTGTACGTTATTTTAACTGTGACAAATAATATGAATAAATAGCTACATGGCTTGGATCGAAACCTCGCCTCCCAGGAGAATGGCTGCTCGAAACATACACCACACCACCGATACAGGCCGGTGGAGGCAGTATTATGGTATTTGACACATTCAGCTAGGGTTCCATGGAACCTGTGGTGGTGATCGAAGGAACCAAAGCAGCTGTGTACTCCATGAAAATTATTGCGGACCACATGAATTCCTTCATGCGCTCCGGCCTCGCATTCGGGAGGACGCCGGTTCGAATCCCCGTCCGGGCATTCAGATTTGGGTTTTCCATGGTTTCTCCAAATCACTCGAAGCCAGGGATGCTTCCTTCAAAAAACCATGGCCGAATTCCTTCCCGTTCCTTGTCGCCAGTTCCATGCCGCCTCTAATGACCTCGACGTCGACGAGGCGTAAGGCCATAAGTAAAAATAAAAAAAAGATTCTTTCATGCTTCATGTCTTTCACGACGGTGATGACAGCTTCCAACTGTCACAAGGCCAGAATGGTTCGAGGAGCATGATAGTCTTGGCCACCAAATTCATTTCAACCCGTTAGAACACATCTAGGAAGCTATCGGGCGTCAGCTGCACGCCTATAAACAACCAGTCTGAAATTAAGTGAATTTCATATTACTTCGCCCTCCAAACGGTGCTCCAGATATTTTGCCATAAGTCCTAATTTCTGAATATTTTCTTTTCAGATCAAATAAAATCCTCGTTAAGTTACAGTAGGTTTGCTTTTTTTTTAAAAAAAAAAAAAAACATAGGCTGTGAATTAAATTAAACTAGGCCTATTACAACCACAAAAATTATATTTCAACTCTTAAGTTTATCCCCACTATCGCTTTTTTGTTGGGGAGTGTTGAATTATACCAAGTGTATTGGAATAGCCGTTTGTTGAATGGTGAATTCCTAGAGAATGCCCACGCAGTTTACGATGAATGTCCTCCATTCTGCGGTCACGGTTTTCCGTCGTCTCTTATTTTACAATCACCGAAGCTTATCTCTATTTTTTCAGAATTATCTTCCACGTAAGTGTGTCTGTATCACGCTCGGTAAATTCACTTCACTGAATCAGCAGCTGTCATCTTGTTATTCTAAAGCTTTTTATCACGTATTACACAATATCTATATGACGTTAGTAAAGCGGCAAATGTCGCTTGAAATACAACAGAGTAACTCATCGCTGTTTGAACTTTGCTGTAAAATAGGAAGGCTCTTTCAGCATATAGGCGATTCAGCCAAAAACGGTTCCTACAGGTTACGTTAAATCAGTTGCTTCTTAAATGTTCCATTTTGAGCATTTACAGACATCGTAAGGCGAGCTGTTAATTAAAATCACCTATGCCCAGAGCAAGACCCCACTCTGCCACATAACTCTTACGAATTCCACGCGCAATATAGGGTGTCAAAATTGGGAATTGGGTCACGAACTGTAGTTTCGTTTGAGAGAAGATACGTGTCACCCCCCTCCCCCCCCCCTTCTAGAGACCCCTCCACTTCTTTGCTGTACCCATGTCTGACTAGTTAATTATCTCAAATCTGGCGGCAACTCTTTATCTATAGGTTTTTTTTTTTTTGTCTGCGCTGGAAATTAAAAAAAAACGATAATATGAACGTGGGCAGTGGGTTGTAACTTGACCAAATATGGTCGTGCTTGCTCAGAAAAACACGGGACGCAAGGCCCCATCGGACCGGCCACGCTGACGGCTGGAATTTTAGTGACGTCATTCCAAACGGATAGCGGGTGCTTCGGGAGCTATTTATAGGCGGCAGTGATACTGGGCGTGGTGGGTGAGCGGTAACTAGTGTTGCCAACTTAGTGGATTTTCCACTAAAACTGGTGGTTTCGACCCCTCTTTTAGTGGAGAAATATTGCTTTTAGTGGCTAGTGGTTTTTTCTAGTGGTTTTTTTCCCCTAGTGGTTCAGTAGAATTCAGTTTCAATTAATGAAAAATCAAAAACTAAGTCACTTACACTTACAATTTTCGAAATATATTTCTACTTTATTTCAGTAGTATTTATTTTTACTGCATAGGAATCATTGAAGTAGACTGAGTTTTTATTTCATTTCACGTTAAAGGTTACAATAACAGTTAATTGAATTGATAATAATAGATTAAGATTTCTAAGAATATTTATTTAATCGATTTCTTCGTTTATTTTAATTAATAATGTTCATTTATTAAAAAATGTTCGCTGTTCCGTAATGTCATGACCACTGATTCATTGTTTTTAGTCAAAAATGAATACTGACTTTGTGATATTCAACTTTACAAATGATTAAACCATTCAAGTTCTACTAAACATGGTGTTTGTGCAGAAAATATTTATTATTTTCAACCAATAAAATTAATTGATGAAAATTATTAATAGAAACGTTTGAATAGATAAATATTTTCAAACTCGATCAATGACTTTGAAATACCTCTTAACAGTGGCAGATCCAGGATTTTGGTTTGGGGGGAGGAGGGGGAGGCTTGAGCGGATTTCATTTGGGGGGAAAGCGGCTTGAGCGGATTTTGGTTTGGGGAGGGCTTGTGCGGATTTCGTGGGGGGGGGGGAGGGGGGCTTTATAGATATGCCACCCTTAAAAGATCATCTGAAAAAGATGAGTTAATATAGAATAGCAGTTGCTTAAATAATTTATTGATGATTCATTGAATTACTACTTGCATGTTGATGTACTGATTAATTATACAGAAATTTAATGTGTATTATGTAATAATAAAGGTAACGTTTTAACAATATACCCATTATTCTCTTTCGTAATAACGAAATATTTGTTTAGTGGAAAATTTAGTGGTTATGAGAGTAGTGCCGCTTTTTTTTAGTGGTTTTCTGGTGGTTTTAGCAGTTGAATCTGGTGGGCAACTAGTTTAACGGTTGGCAACACTAGCGGTAACACTGGCCTCACATTCGGGAGGTCGCGGATTTAAATTCCCATCCCACCATCCAGATTTGGGTTTTCCACGGTTTCCCGAAAACACTCCAGGCGAATGCCGAGATGGTTCCTTCAAAATGCCATGACTGAATTGCTTCCCTTTCCTTGCCACAAGTCCTTTCCCGCCTCTAATGACCTCGCCGTCGACGACGCGCAAAAGACAGAAGAAAAAGATCCAGGCATGGTAGTCCTCCTAAGAAAGCCACAGAATGATGACTAAAACGTCAGGTTTCAAAAAATTGATACGGACAACTAAGATAACATTGACAACGACCGCAAAAGTTTACGCAATCAGCAAATGACCTACTTTACGACAAACGAACTAAAATCACTGATCCTAAAAGCAGAGTATAAATATGTATCAATGTAAATGGAACATGTGGAAAGATCATAACTTCAATGTAAAAAAATCTATTACAAAAACTATACAATCACATGTACGTACATTTAACGGGAATAACTGCTGATGATGCTGAAACGCGTTCGGTAAACAAATAAACGAACGAAAAAAAAAAATCAGCTGCACTGGTTGTAATCATCTATAATAATATTATAAATGCGAAAGTAACTCTATCTGTCTGTCTTTAGTTTATGCGGGAATGATGTTTGTCTAAACGGTGTTCAGCAAAAGGCCAGTGATAACTGTATTTCAGTGCAAAAGAGGAATGAGAACTATATTTTAGTGCACTTAAATGTTCTTTCTACCGCGTCTGGTATTTATTGCCTTCTTGTTTGGCCGACGTATACTGCATCACATTTCTGTTATAACAATTGATAAGTGCCAGTGTAATGGAATTTGCTTTTGTTTGAGTGAGTTCTTATTTGTTTGTGTATTGAGTAGTCTGTTCTGAGGGCAACGCTTATACCTTGTTTTTTTTTTTTTTTTTAAATGTTTATTATCCTGTGTGTGTGGCTGTTTGAGAATATCATAGTGCACCATTTCATTCTATTACTTTTTAAGTAGCTGCATGTTTCTGTAATTTGAGATTTTAGCGTAATTTAAGAATTTGTGTCCTGGTTCCTGAATGGGTGGAGTGTGATTGTCATGTTCTTTTCATAATTTAATTTAATAGCGATGAAGCACACGCTCCGGTGGCAATTTCCTTAGTCACCTAATTACCACTTTTCATTTCATTTTTTGATTATCTTTACATAATTTGAGAGTTAAATTCCTCCTTCCCCATCTACTTTTGCGATTTGCAAATTTGAATTTTAAATTTCTTCAGCATTTTTGGTAAATTATTCATTACTTCACCTGGTAATTTGTTCCAATGTCTGACACCCTTACCTAAAAAAAGTAAATTTTCTCACTCCCTTATGTATGAAATCGAGTGCCATCTTGTGGTCATGGTCATCTTTCCCCTTCCATGCACTATTCCTAATTCTTCGACCAATATCTCTCCAAGCCCCATCACCATTCCCAGCACTCTTTTCACCATCCTCCTGTCTTCCAGTGACTCATAATCTAGTTCCTTTATTAGACCAGATACAGAATGGGTCCTGCGATAATTTCCACAAACAAATGCAGCTGTTCTTCTTTGCACAATCTCCAACTCCTGTATTTGATACCCAAAATGTGGGTCCCAAACTGCACCACCATATTCAACCAATGGTCTGACTAACGTTTTGTAACCCAAACAGAGCGTGGTGGCTGAACGGTTAACGTTTGGCCTCGCATTCGGGAGGATGCGGGTTCAAATCCCCGTCCGGCCATCCAGATTTTGGTTTTCCATGGTTTCCCCAAATAACTACGGGTGAATGGAGGGGTGGTTCCTTCAAAAGGTCATGGCTGAATTCCTTCCCGTTTCTTGCCCCAGCCCTTTCCCGCCTCTAGTAACGTCGATGGTGCGTAAAGCCATAAGCAAAAAGAAGTAACCCAATTCCCTAACTTCTTTGGTACATCCTCTCATAACCCTCACCAGTAAATGTAGAACTTTATTTTTACAGTTGGTTTATTATCTTTTATTTAATGAAACAATTATGCTTATCTTGTATCCAATTTTTATGCTATTGAGTTCTGTTTAATAGTTCTGTTTTGTTAATGAAATTCTATTTATTACTTTCAGCATGTATCTTACTGCAGCCTGTTTATTATTGTGTGGATGCTTTGACGACAAGTCCATTATCTGGAGTGTTGTTCTGTTTTCTATTTTTATGGAGTATATAAAAACAGCAAGTTACCGGGCTCCGGGCTCGGAGCGGAGCCATTGCAGCCCAAGAGATGTTCTACAGCAACGCAGAAGGTAGGCTCTACTGAGAAGGAGTTGGATATGGAAGCGGATAGGGTTAGTTAGGCAGAGTTCCAATGTTTTACAATAGCCCTGTCGTGTTTGGGTAAATGGTACTAACGTTACAAAGCTCGCTCTGTCTCCCCCTAATGTTGGTGGTGGTTCGCAAGGCGCCACTGCACCAGTTTTATCAGTTTCCTACAGTAATAGTAATAGTAAATGTTCCACAGCCATCTTCATTTAGGTGTAAATATGTATCATACCTTCAGAAACCTGATGCGAATAAACCTGTAAATATTCAGAAATGATTAGCCCTGATTTTTCTAGTAATAATCCTATCACAAGACTCATATCCGAACAATCCGTCGATTTCCATGTAGACGCTTATCCATGCCTCCCTATGGCAATCTGTCCTTGTCTCACCGCTCGGCTGGACAGAGTGACTTTGAGGGTCATCCACGAAGGGGTGGTAGCCAAGTCACTACAGGATAATTTGATCTAGAAAATTTAAATCCCTTTGTGTTCTGTTAGCATATGCAGGCGATTTTTCTGTATAGCGTGTTAATTTCCTGGTGTATTTCCTTTATGCGGTCTAGTGATTCTTTTATGAGACATATTAGATTATCGAGATAACGGTACGAGTAAAAGTAAATCCAAACCTTTTGGGGGGATTATTTTATTGAATATTTCTCTTCCTATGTAATTTTTAAAAATACTGTCCAGTTCCAATATCCAGATATTTGGGAACACAACGCGACGCCATTCATCAACAGGCCAGTGAAACGCGGCCCTGCACTACTTCGGATGACCATCGTCGGCGAATATGACGGCGACCTGGGAGAGATCCCATCTTCCAGTGTTTTGGAGAGGCACAGCAGTGTTACTCCTGGCGTCATGGTGTGGGGAGCCATTTGGTATGTTTTCAAGTCAGGTAGCGATTGAGAGAACTCTAACGGCAGACCAGTACGTGAAGGACATGCTGGGTCCTCATGTGTTACCCCTCATACGACAGAATGGTTGCGACATATTTCAACGGGATAATGGTTGTCAACATACCACTCTTGTCTCTATGAACTGTCTGTGTGATTTTCAGGTATTCCAGTGGCCAGCAAGATCCCCAGATCTTTCCTCAATAGAACATGTGTAGCACTAACTCAGACGTCAACTCTGTCCCAGTGGCAATATCCAGGGTATCAAGGGCCAGTTACAACAGTTGTCGACCATCTTGCCTCAGGAGAGTATACAAGGGCTTTATGACAGCCTTCCCAACCAAATCAGTGCATGCATCCAGTACGGAGGGGGTGCAACATCATACTGACAAGTGAGCTCATACTGCGAAGTTCTTTATAAATTTTACTCGATTTTTTAATCACTGAAATAACATCACCTACTCTCTTATCATGTGGAGTTTCATTTTGTTTCCTCCTCCTCCTCTGGGTGTTTCTCTTTTCTTTTTTTTCTTTTTTTGACAGGCTATGTATAAACTTAGTAAAGGCTCTGCAGATTTTCTCTTATTCTTATGAGTATGGCATTATACAGTTTCACGTATAAATGGAAAAGAGATAAGAAACTGTAAATTGTACAGTTCGTTATCACTGGACCAAAGATTCCTTCAAGATCCTAAAAAAATCAGTTATAATTCATTTACTTTCTTCATGGAACAAAGCATACATTCTGTAACCGAATTTGTCACTACATTATAAACAAAAAATTTATGCAAAATAATGAAGGCATGTTATATCTTTTATTTCGCAACGCTAAACCTGTCAAAACAATAATTTACCATTTCGTATAAAACTCAGTGCAGCCTACAGAAAATTAACAGGGAATGTGTAGCAATAGGAACTACGGGTATGCATCTTCGGTAAAAAAACAAAAGTAGAAAAGGCCTGTATGTAACTTCCAACAACGTACTGGATGGATAATTTTATTTCTCTCTTCCACGATAGCAGTTTAACTTTTATTATAAATGTCATGTTAGACATCTCACAACAAGTATTAAAATATAACAGATTCTTGTCTCTATCTTTGCAAATCACGAAGAAAGCAATAAAATTATAGTACATTAATAAAGCTTCAGAAAGTATTAAACAACATTTTGGGATATTATCATAACTGAGCCTAGAATAACAAATCGAAAAAAAACTCCGTCTAACAAATACTTAACCAATTGTAGCTCTCTATATATTCGGGAGGACGCCGGTTCTAATCCCCGTCCGGGCATCCAGATTTGGGTTTTCCATGGTTTCTCCAAATCACTCCAGGCAAATGCCGGGATGCTTCCTTCAAAAATGCCAGGGCCGAATTCCTTCCCGTTGATTTTCCCCAATCCCATCTAGCCTCTAATGACCTCAACGTCGACGAGGCGTAAAAAAAAAAAAAAACTCTATATAGCAGTACCAAGTAATGGCGTCACGTAAAATAAGCTCACTTTTGTATTACACGAATTTTTACTTTAAATTTTTTTCACTGTTCAGGTAAATTGTTAGACACCATGTTCGATAATTTATTCCAGTCCCTTTACGGCTTCCATATGCATGAAACGCAGTGCTAGTATATGGTTATAGTACTCTCTTCCATTCCACATTCTACTCTCAATTGTTTTGCCAATAGACACTCTAGCCTCATCGCCAATGTACAGTACAACTTATAAAAACCTTCATTCTCTTTAGGCGCATCCCGTCTTCCAATGACTCCGAATGATTCTTTAACAAATCACTTACTTACTGTGTTCCATACAAGTTGTCCTGCCCAACAGAATTTATTATCTTTATTTATTTAGTTTTTACTTATGGTTTTACACCTCGTCGACGACAAGGTCATTAGAGGCGGGATGGGACTGGGTACAATTAACGGGAAGGAATTCGGCCATAGCCTTTTGAAGAAACCATCCCGGCATTCGCCTGGAGTGATTTGGAGTAACCATGGAAAACCCAAATCTGGATGCCTGGACGAGGATTCGAACCGGCGTCCCGAATGCGAGGCCAGAGCGTTAACCGCTCACCAACCACGCTAGGTCATTTATTATCAAATGATATATCAAGATAATAACATTTTATGCCTTCAACCAACAATTCCACCTCTACCATAGAGTCGTAAAGAACCTTTATTCTTGTATTTGATTTGCAAATGTCGCTGTTATCGAACAAAAAAGAAATAAATTATTGAACAGTAGTATTGCACGCATACAACCTATTGGAGGAGGGACGCTTTCTACCACGTAATAAATTTCAATTCTCTATATGTCAGATCAGTGGAAATACAAAGAAACGACAAGTTAAATGTTTAGCAGAAAAGTAAAATTGTGAAATTGTTGGATGATTTGAGAGTGAATGTAGTACGTGTGTGATCCTAGTGCAGCATCTGCACGGCTCAGACTAATAAACGGCTGTTACAGCCTCTGATTGGAAAAGTGTGTCACATCAAACGACCTCTTCTTTCTGTCCTGTGCTTACAGATTATAATATCACTGCAGACTTCTTCACGTAACTGTTTAATATATAACATATTTTTAAAATGTTAAATTATGTAACATCCTCTAACAAATTCCCTTCCGAAGTAAAGAAATAAAAAAGAAAAGTGTTTAAACATAAATGTGCTAGTCTTCTTTCATTGGCAGTGTTTCATTTGGCTACTTCCGGACTCGATCTGCTCCACCTTTCCGCTTGTCTCACTGAAGGTTTAATTCATGGTCACTTTAAATGACAACAGCTATATCAGCGTTCTTGCTGATTAACATGGCTTCGTCTGCAGAAAGAATAAAAATTGTGATAAGCAACTGCGTTGTTCATCAGTTTTGTGCCGCTGTGCCGAAAGTATTTGACTTGTGAATGTTGAGTTATTGAGTGTGCCTAACAAGGTCATTTGATGTACAAAATTACCTTCCGATCTTGACAGTTAAAGAATATCTCTAGTCCAGTCAATAGGTGCTCGAAAGGACCCTTAGCTGGAAAGTTTTGGGGTAGTTTTGATTTCTTCCATTCTATATGTTTCTTGGGGTGCTGAATACGAATCTGAGGTTTGCTAACAAAATTTCGTGACGGAACATTGTAAAAATTCAAAAAACATGCCAAAAATCTCATTTTTTGGCAGTTTATTTCTTATAATTCTAAATCTATCAAAATTTCGTAAATAACCTTTATATTCAAAATGAACGGACATAAAATTTCCTACAAATTTCACCGTTAAAGTTTTTTTTTTTTCGGAAGAAGCGTTCTGGCTCAAGCGCCAGTTGAAAAATGGTGTATTTTGCTTATCTCCGTAAAAAATCACTTATTTCACTCCAAAACTCAAATTTATTATTTAAAAGAGGCTGCGATATTAGTGATTTCCTGCTAGTTTTATGTTTAGTACAATGTAGCCTAGTTTTAATTTTTTTCTAAACATCATTTTTTTTAAATAGAAAAAAATCAAAGAAGGTCAATGTTTACGGGTTCAATTCCGAGGTCTGTTTGTGGGTCTGTATCCACCTATTCTACTATTACATCTAACGTGTTTATTCAATATCTTGAACTTACATAACATACGACACCTTTATACTTTCTATAAGTTATAATAGAATAATTCATTCATTATTATTTAATCCTGTAAATGAAACAGCACTGATGAGCAAGCACGTGCGCAGGCGTCTGAGAAGAGCTCACGAGGAGTTTTCCCCAATCATCTGCCTCTCTCCACCAGTGGAGTATCTAGGAATTTTTCGAACCCGGGAAAAAACTATAAGATTGCTGCCACCGCCCCGAGATGAGGATGAAAGGTAAACATCACATTGTTGATGGTGATTTTCGCGTAGTAAAGTTCAAACGAATTGAAAGAGTGCAGCCTCTTACGATCATGAATATGTAGTTTTCAATCCAATCAGACTTTTTCAACGAATGACCATCGTGAAACATTCAAATGAAGAGCTGAGAGAATTTCTGCGTTATGAACTTAGCCCCTACCCTCTCTTTTTGATGAGCATGGAATAAGGAAAGGAACAAAATCGAGCTTATACAGGGCTTTTGTGTAAACTGAACAGTCGGACTTTTTTTTTTTTTAATGGCATTCGGCAACGGAGGCCATACAGCCAGCTCAATGTGTATTTTTCCAATGTATGGACGCCACAGGACGGACAGGACATTCACACAAACACAACACTTAACATCCATGCCCGCGGCCGGATTCGAACCGGCGGCCTTCGGCACGCGGAGCTAGCACTCTAGCCCCTACGCTACCGAGGCCGGCCAGTCGGACTTGAGTAATACAAAATATGTTATTGACGGAGGGTTTTTGTTACTTCGGGTCAAATGGCAACACGGCCAAACATGTACAGAAATTTGCAGCAGTTATGTTTCATTTATTAAGTAACACTATGAACCAAATGCCATTGTCATTTTCGATGGGTACGATGACGAAGCTCGTGAAAGTACCAAGCGCATACAAAGATTGAGAAGAACGCAAATAAAACAAAGTGCTGCGATATCATTTAATTAATCGATGGTCCCCACTGTCTCACAGCAGAGTTTCCTTGCAAACTCCAAAAACAAGAGCTGGTTGATAAAATTGATAATAGAAAAATTTGAGTAGCCAAAAATTGTTTCACAATAAGTAGTGGAGGATGCTAATATCCTGATTATTACAACAGCTCCAAAGTTGGCCTCTTCGAATGAATCTGTTACTGTGGTTGAGGAAGATATCGATCTTTTTGTTATTTTGATTGGCCTGTGTAGCCATAACATAAAGAATATCTTATTTATGAAACCAGGAAAAGAAAAGGAATTTCAGGCCATTTACAATCCTCATCTTACTGACAAAACCATATCAGACCATATATTGTTCACGGAGAGTGGTGGTGTAACGGTTAGCGTTCTGGCCTCGCATTCGGGAGGACGGCGGTTCGAATCCCCGTCCGGGCATCCAGATTTGGGTTTTCCATGGTTTCCCAAATTACTCCAGGCAAATATCGGGATGCTTCCTTCAAAAGGCCATGGCCGAATTCCTTCCCACTCCTTGCCCCCCATCCTTTCCCGTCTCTAAAGATCTCGCTGTTTTGAGACGTTAAGCAGTTATATATATATACATATGTATATATGTATATTGTTCCTGCATGCGATGAGTGATTGTGACACCACTTCTGCTTTGTTCAATCAGGGTAAACTGAAATTTCTAAAAGTCCTGCAGAAGAACAATGACTTGCTACGAGTTACTGATGCTTTTCAAAGACCCCCATGAACATCAGGACGACATTGCCGAAGCAGGAAACATGTTTCTCGTGGCTCTGTATGGGAAAGGATCAGAAGCTAGCCTGCACGATTTAAGATTTAGGTAATACGTATCATCATCGTACAAGAGCAAACTCAACTTAACCTCTTTACCCCCCACTGAAGCTGCTGCACGAGAACATTCACTAAGAGTTTACTTTCAGGCGCGGCAGTGGTTATCCAGTCGAACCACACTCGATGAACAACATAGAGACCCGGACGAATGGGGTTGAAGAAAAAAAATAAAGAGTGGTCTCGTTTAAGTTCATACCACTTAAGACCCTGCACCAGACTCAATACTCCGTTACATTTCTTGCAAATGTAAAAAAAGCTGCCAACGAAATATGAATGCAGGAAGGCAGGGCCTGCATTGCTCCCCGATCTGCACATCATGGAAATGTCTTTATGAAAACTTCGAGCCTCCGGATGTCAGCACTGACGTGGACAATGAAGAGACCGAAGAAAGAAACCGAGAACAGACTGAAGAAGGACACTTACACGATGCGGAAGGTATGTCTAATCCCACAGTATATTTCGTAATCGTTCATCTCTCCTTGAGATATGGTGACAAGTTAATGTTTTTTTCACCACCTCTTTCATTTTCTAGATGAACAAGCCACGAAGTTGTCAAAACAAATACTGGAACCTATGCCAATACCATCCGCGTTCAAAGAACCTCAACCACTACCTTTCAAACGGCAAAGGTTTATATAATGTTCATCATAGTATGTAACATAATTAATTATTAAAACATATGAAAATTTTTAAAGAATTTTGTTGGATTTAAAAAAAATATATTATTCGAATTTGAACAATTTCGGGCGCCTTTAAAATTTTTTAACATTATGTAACTTTTGAAAAATGACCCGTACCTTTACATAATATATGATATAAATAACATATGTATCGTATTCGGTATTATAAAGTTTAAATTTGTATAAGGGAGAAATATTTTAACAATTTAGAGTGGCTGCGAGTCATATAAACGTAATTAAGGAAACATTAACCAGTTTTTAACCATTTTAATTTAAAACTGCCCACTGTCGCACCCAAAAACTAAGATTTTAAAAAAAAGAACTAGTTTCCTTCATTGCCTGGGAACTGCAATTTGTATAACATGGTGAACAGCTTAGACTGTAAAATTCATTTGAATCGAGAGAACTGCTTCCCTTTCATGTTTTTTCCTCGTTGTTGATTCACCTACTCTTTCATCTAAACATTTCTTACAACAATGACTAAAATAGCTTTTGAACTAATTGAGTGTATGTTAGTAAAACAAATACGTTCTCCAAAGTTTCCCTTTTAAAACAGAGTGATTGTTAACAACACCGACAACCCTTAGTACGTTATGTTTCAGGAGGAGACCCATGTCCGGAAAAACATGTATTGGGTGTTGTGGAGTGTCAACATTTATTGTTTTTAGTGTCCTAATATCAATGCAAATCATTAAACAACACCGCAAGGTGAACACATAAGGGAGCGTGCATAAACCACGTAACTCCATTTTACCCTCCTGTGAACCCCCCCCCCCCCCCCACGTAGCCGTACGTGGCTTTTGCCACTCCCCCCCCCCCCCTCCCACGTAGCACGTAGCTTTCCTCCCTTTTGATTCCAGAAGATATTTTGTACTGTTTTCTCTTGTCAGATTATTGTAAATTACTTACGGAGATAATTAACTGAGGGAAATAAATATTCACATGCTTTTGTGAGTTCTGTTCCTCATTTTAACTGTGAAAAATGTTATGGAAGGAAAGCTACGTGGCCTGGCTCGGAAACCCCCCCCCCCCCCACGTAGCCCAGAGTAGCCTTCCAGCCAACCCCTCCCTCCCCCTGGCCCAAGCCACGTAGTTTGTGCACGCTCCCTAAACTGCGCCTAGTAACAATCCTGTACATGCCTCAACAGTCGTTGGTTTGCATCAGAATTGAGTGAGTGTTGTGTTCCAATACGGTACTGTTATTAACAGCATTAAGACAAGCACCAGTACACAAATAAGGAAATGACGCCTACCAGACTAGCAGGACAGACTTGCCACACATGTTTTGTTTACTCAATTGGATATGATGCCACTGCGGGTTATGAGACTGCCATGCGACAGAGCTCCAGATCATTATGTGCATCACTTCCTGGACACCACTTCAAAGGTATTAATTCCATGATCATGAGATCTTACACCTTTCGACTACTTTCTGAGGGGTTGTATGAATTACAAGGTGTATGATATTCCTGTGATATCAGCATACACTAGCGATATGATGGCTCAGTGGTTCAGATGTCTGACAGCAGATCTAAAGGTCCCCGGTTTTGAATCCTGGGCTCGACTGGGATTTTCAAAGGTTCCTAACTAGAAGTGCACCAGAAACATTTTGTGTGTAAGTAAGATGTTTCCACACGATATTTTGGCGTTCTCAGACTCCGTCCCCATCTTCACCAGAAGATGGCGACGGAGTCTGAGATCGCCGAAATTATCGTGTGGGAACATCTTACTTACTCGGCTAGTCTCCCGAGAAGACTACATCCATTCTCAACGCCGAGAAAGACTTCGTTCCTATATAACATTTGTGTGGTTTGGATTCGACGTTAAGCTGTAGGTCCCATATACCTAGTAGGATTCCCGGAATTAGGTTAGTTATCCACGACAAGAGGGCGTATTGCGCAGCGAATTGTAAACACTCTGACGTGGAAACCGAACAGACCTTGCAGATTTCCCGGCCAACAATGCCATAAGATGATTTTATTTGATTCGTCGATGTATGCTCTGTACTAAAGTAAGAGGTCAAAGGTTAGTCTCGTCGGGGTCATTAGAATCAGGAAAAGACTGTGTGCTAGGAGTGGAAATAAATTCAACCCAAAGCCATTTTTTTTAAGGTACCCATCCCGGCTTTCACGTGGAGTGATTTGGGGAAAACCATGGAAAACCCAAATCTGGACGGACGGACGAGGATTCGAATCGTGTCCTCCTGAATGCGAGGACAGAGCGTTACCGCTCACACACCACGCTTGGTACAAAGGCTTAAATCCCTTTTATTAATTTACAGCATGGTGTGATGCTCTTGCTGAGTTCCTTGACGAAATGTGGAACGTACACTCATCACTAAGATTCGGATCTTTATAACAAAAAATAGAGAAATATGCAGGAAAATATGACCTAAAAACAGGTAAATATGACCTAAAAATTACAAATATGACCAAAACATTTAAATTTGCTATACCTCAAAACATGCTCAATTACACATAATTCATTTTATCTAGTAGAGTCGCTTTCACGTAGACAGCATAATTGGTTTCCGTGCACTCACGGCACCTATGCGAGAATAAATTTTTAAACCATTCGGTTGAAGTCACTTTTAACTTCACATAATTTTCAGAAAATTTCATCTGTAGCCTACTATATACGTCTCTCCATATTCCCTTACGTAAATCTGTAACTTCGCACTTTCAGAAAATTTTGTTTTCGGCTTAGTGGTACTCACTGATCCAATGCAAATATAACACTGACTGAGAATTATTTTCAAAAGTATTTCATTGAGACATTGATTGCCGCAGACTCGACCCTGGTATTCTACTGCTGCATTGTCGAAATTAAAAGGCGGGCGGAGCATTAACGTTTAGAGAGTGACGATAATACATAACTTTAATTCTTGATTGGTGAATTCTGACCAATTCAGTAACAATTAGTTTTGTTTTTTTCTTCAGTGCAAAATAGGAGTACAGTTCTGTGAATAATTATCTTAATTTCTTCTCATCTATAACTTCCCGGTACTAATAAATAATTACCAGATTTTTCCTCAAAATATGACCATATGACCAAAATCATTATCGTAATATGACCAAAACTAGGCCTGAAATGCATTCATGTGCTGTATAAAATACATTTAAATATAATCAGAAACCTTTAGTTAGTGTTTAATTGAGCATTACATCTCAAAAAGAAGGCAGGAAAAAAATATGAGTTGTCCTAAAGATCCGAACGCTACATCCATATCCGAAACGACTCAGACGTCAACTCCTGAAACATGATCAGTTTCCCGTCGCACAATATACTAAGCTTTGTCGATATTATTTCGAATCATCCTGTATGTCTTTACGAAATACAGCTGTATTGATTTATCGAAGAAAAAAAAAACTTTTCGTAAAGCAAATTAGTGTCAAACACAGGTCTTGCCGTTTGGGTACCTTATTTCTCTCCTAAATCATAACGTGATCCAGCAAATGTCATCCTACGTTGTCTCACAACACTAAGAGTGACAAAACAGACATTTTCAATTGAAGCAGCAATACATCTGTGACAAAAATTATCTTGAGATCTCTTTGAAAACTTATATGAAGTGAACACACGTTCCCGGATTTGCTGGAAGAACAGGGAATGATGTATGTGCAACGCTTGGAAGAATAGAGGAACGAACAGGAAGGAATTCGGCCATGGTCTTTTGAAGGAAGCGTCCCTGCATTCGCCTGCAGTGATTCGGAGAAACCATGGAAAACCCAAATCTGGATGCCGGACGGGGATTCGAACCCACGTCTCCCGAATGCGAGGCCAGAACGTTAACCGCTCACCCACCACGCTCGGTATTTGTTTTTTGTTTTTCAGTAACTCTTTTGAAATAAATTTGATCTGTAGACAGATCTTTTCTGCAGCTTTGTTATATGATGCAGATTTTTTCACATTTCGAAATAGAATAATAAAATGATTAACCGAAAGCAGCCGACCAAACAATTCGAATTGCACATACAGTAAAAAAGGTTCAAAGAACGATTCTCGTTACTTCCTGCTGCACGTGGTGACGCAGGATTATCATCTCGATGTTTAATGGTGGTCTAAGCACTAGAAGTTAGTATACGGGGTCGATGGTGTTTCTAACCTTGCAGGTAAACACAACCAACTTCGGGAAGACAGATGTTAAATATAAGATTTAGACCTATCCTATCGTTGCTCCACCTTTGAAATCTAGAAACCGAGCGTGGTGGGTGAACGGTTAACGCTCTGGTCTAGTGATGATCCGATACAAGTAAATACGAGTAAGTACTCGATACTTCGTTTCGATACCGAGTACTTTTCGTATTCGAATTAATTCATTCGATACTTACTCGGTATCGGAATAAAAGTACTTGCATCCAATCAAAAGTATCGAAACGCACCCGGTGTTAAATTCTAAATGCATCATCCCTGCTGCGCCACTCAGTCGCGCCTGCGAAATTAATTTACCGCTGACGTCAAGTTGGAAGCCAAACAAAATCAGTCTTAGAATAGGCAATCTAACGTCAAAGAGTTTGTTTTCGGTCCCTATTTTATTATGATAAAGTTGTACTTGGCGCGCATTTCGCTATACCTGGCCAATGGTCGCTCCCGCGCAGCCCCATACAAAAACTAAAAGATATGGTAAGTAACTACACTAAGTAGCCCATGTAAATCGGATGCTTCAGCTGTTGTTTCACAGGAATATCACTTCAGGAAACATCACAAAGAAAAAGAAAACGCTGGTAGTGACAAAGTGACTTGTCAAATACTGTAATGTCTCTAAAACAAAAGCAATCCATTTACAGAAAGGGAAGAAATGAAACTTATATTTCCTTGTCTGTATAAATACGCACAACGGTATCTTATTGTTGTAGCAACGTTAGTATTGAGTGAATGTTTGTTGTTTTCTAATGCGGGTGAAACAATGACAAACAAAAGAAACAAGCTGTTCACAAAATATTTGGAACAATTGCTTTTTTGGAGGGAAAACTTCCAATAGCTGACTTTTATCGTTTAAAAGTGTTAAACATTAATAAATAAATATTTAAAGATAAGACAAAACCTTCAAAGTATGCTTACAATGTGAGCTTTTTATAATTTTAATAAATAGATTAAAATGTTTACTGAATGTTATTTGATTTTATTACACGAGGCAAATAAAATAAATAAGTTAACAACATGTCACAAATTTTTAATATTTCGACATTAATTAAAAAAGTATCGATATGAGTAAGTATCGATACTTTTGCAGTACTCATATAAGTAAGTATCGTAAGACAATTTGAGTACTACTCATTTGAGTAGGTATCGATACTGTGATGGTATCGGAACATCACTACTCTGGTCTCGCATTTGGGAGGACGCGTGTTCGAATCCTCGTCCTGGCATTCAGATTTTTGTTTTCCATGGTTTCCCCAAATCACTCCAGGTGAATACCGGGATGCTTCCTTAAAAAAGACCATGGCCGAATTCCTTCCCGTTCCTTGTCCCCAGTCCCATCTCGCCTCTAATTACCTTAGCCGTCGACGAGGCGTAAAGCCATAAAAAAAAGAAATCTAGAAACAGTTTCGTTCAAAGAATAGTTCTGCTGGAAGACGAACGTGAGACTCGTCGCATATATCTACGGAAAAGAGTTACGCATGCGCGTGGTCAGTACCAACTTCAATCTCAAAGAAGGAAGTAAGCAATGGTCAGGAATTTACATAAAGCACTTCGCGGGTGCTAAACCGTTTTCGGTCAGGAGTTACACATGGTGAATTGGGGTTAAAGTAACAGTGACTGAAAAATCTGTTCTAACTACTATTATTTGCTAACTTCCGTTACCATAGAAGCATCCTGGACACACAAAGACCTAACTTCAGCTACATACAATGTAGTTAAATCAATGAATTTTGCGAAAGAAAAATGTGAGGTTGGTTTTAAAGTTTTAGAAACGACCACTATATAGCACTATTGAGATGTGACATAACTGTTGTTGTAAAGTGTGTCATTCCTTATTGTTAAAATAGTTCATTTGTTTACAGTGAGCGTTTTAAAAAAAAAACTTTTGTAAAAAAATGAAAATTTCGCTTGAATGTTTATGTTGTGTGATTTTTTTATTTTTTTTTAGTAAAGGTCTAACTCAACAACAATGTCTCGAATCACTTTGTTCAACTTTTAGTAATCGATCACTATCAGAAAAGACTGTTTGGAAGTGTTTTGCAGAGTTTCGTCGTTGTCGTGCTTCTGTCAGCGATGAATTTCGTAAAAGTCGACCAAAATCGGTTGTTGTTCCAAACAACATCGATGTTGTACGCAATATTATTGAAGAGGATCGATATGTGACTTACAGTGAGATGATTTATTTATTTACTTAGAGCTTTACGCTTCGTCGACGTCGAGGTCATTTAGAGGCGGGAGGCGACTGGGGACAAGGAACGGGAAGGAATTCGGTGATGGCCTTTTTGAAGGAAGCAGCCCTGCATTCGCCTGGAGTGATTTGGGTAAACCAAATCTGGATGCTCGGACGGGAATTCAAACCGGCGTCCTCCTGAATGCTAGGCCAGAGCGTTAACCGCTCACCCACCACGCTCGTTCCGTGAGCTAAAGGCATCCTTAAGTGTATCGAAGATTGCAGTACATTTGATTTTGCATGAATATTTAGCTGTGAAAAAGATCTGTTCCCGATGGATTCCACATAATTTCACCGAAGCTCAAAAACAGGCTCGTGCCAATTGATGTAAGCAAATGCTCAAGCATTTCGACCAATGAAAGGAAAAATTCGTATATAACGTCGTAACAGAATACGAAACTTGTATGTATTCGCCGAGCGGGAAAGCGGTGTTCCCAGAACAACTGAACCCAACAAAAGTGGTTCGTTCGTAAAGCACTTCCAAGAAAATGATCACTTTTATCTTTCCTTCCCGCAACGATTCCTTTAGAATAGCGTTTCTCAAATTCATAGCTTCACTTACCTCTATGAAATTTCCAAAGCAATATCGAACACCCTTAAAAAACGGCTTTTTAATTTTTTTGAAGAATAAGGATTTTTCTTTTTTAAAAAAAGTAATACAGTCACAAAGAAGAATATGTTATTATTAATTAATTTGATGGATGGGCTTGTTTCTTATCGCAGGTTGAGTCGATTTTGCTCATTTAAATCTCAGTTCACCATCTTGCGCGTTGCACTGTCGAGATACCCAGTCAACCGCTATAGCATAAATCTTGTCGCGAAGGATTAAACTTTGGAAAAAAATAAAATGATTTGTATCCATTTTTCTTTTCATTGTTTTTCTGACACTTTTTATACGACCATAGTGTAACAGATTTTATGTCGTCCACTTGAGTCAGAGCGTACGGGAGCGTGTTTAGTATCCGTCGCACGTGATACACCCTGAGTCATGCAGTATGCTACGTTAACCAACTTGATGCGATCAAGCTGACTTGTTACTCATGTATAATGTTTAGCATATCCGTCGTGCCGATGCTACCATATCATTGTAGAGGAACTTGTGGATACGTGAACTGATTCATCGTCGGTGCAATTTCATGGCTTATCGAAAGAAAAAAAAAAGCGATTT
This sequence comes from Vandiemenella viatica, assembly GCA_031002005.1. Lineage (NCBI taxonomy): Eukaryota > Metazoa > Arthropoda > Insecta > Orthoptera > Morabidae > Vandiemenella > Vandiemenella viatica. The sequence goes on along the minus strand of CM061921.1, from coordinate 100,551,619 downwards.
TAGAAACGATCAACTGATTTTCCAATAGGTTCTGTGGAGTCACCCTACGTATTTATGTCGCAGCATTTTCCAATCCTTTCCTGCGATATTAACTCCCATTGTTACACAAGATCAGTGCCGGCGTTAGGACGAGGATGGGGAGGGGGGTGGTAAGCGGGGCAAAACTACCCCGGGTCCGTGATTCTGAATGGGGCTGGCTGGCCAGAGTACCTAGCTAAATAGAAATCAAGTATTAAATAACTTTTTCTAGCATTACAATTTACTGAATTTATCAACAAAACCAAAGTTTAAAGCAAACAATTTTGTCTAGGAGGGGGCCTAATAAAGCTTATCCGTGGCCCGAGAATCCTAGCCCCGGCCCTGCACAGGACAAAGCATTTGCGGAATAAACATGGAATTACGTAATCTTTAGTCTCTTGCTGCTTGCAGGACTGTGTTCCGCTGTTAACATGGACTTCACACAGAACAAAAACATCTGCCGTGGCAAGAACCTATGTATGTTTTTTCGCGATATTTTTCGGTCACCTGCATTATAATGTGCACTTGAAACAGAAAGATGACGGTATGTTGTGTGGCAAGAAATAATTTTAGGAGTTTCAAAACTGGAGTCAAACGCTGTTTAATTTCTAGAGTGTCTCGTGTCTAGAGGTGGGCGCCCCGCCGGCGTGACGCCGTCGTGTCTTCGCGGTGTGTCCTTTAGCAACACTTATCAACACCACAGCGCGTTTTTTTTAATTTTCGTTAAACTGAGTGAATAAGTAAGCGTTAAAATGACTGAATTAGCTAAAACTAACGTTACAAAATTCTCTGTTATATGACTCTCTAAGCCAAACTAGTGTTTGTTGGAAATATTTCTGAAGTTTTGTGATAGAAGAAGCCAAAAAGAAGAAAATCTTGAATTCGGATCAATTCCATTGCTTAGCTAGCCTAAATGCGGTAAAAACAGTGAAATATTTAACCCTGAGTACTAGATGTATGAGGTATAAGGGTTTGGGAGAGACTATACTAGTCTTTTCCAACCAAATGTCAACCTCTCCTTCACGTGGTGCACCCTGTTTGCACGGACGAGGCTCTGGCGACTGAAAGATTCCCGGTATAAGGAGTCACCCACTGCTTGCCAACGGCCTCCGAAAGGAGGGCGGAAGAGCGGGGAGCGGTTCAGGGCACCCTCTTGCCCTTGGGGTTGGAAACGGCCCCTAAAGGCGGATGAATCAGAAATGATCAACGGCATGGGGATGCAGAAGGCAACGGGAAACCACTGCATTAAAGACCCAAAGGGTATCCCGAGGACATGTAATCCTCTCAAATTACATATATCATGATGGCTTCTTCCTGGGTAAAATATTCCGGAGGTAAAATAGTCCCCCAATCGGATCTCCGGGTGGGGACTGCTCAGGGAGGAGTCATCAGAATGGATAGAAACATTCTACTAGTCGGAGCGTGGAATGTTAGAAGTCTGAATAGGGCAGGTAGGTTAGAAAACTTAAAAAGGGAGATGGAACAACTTAAGTTAGATGTTGTTGGGATTAGTGAGATTAAATGGAAGGACGCACATGATTTCTGGTCTGGGGAACACAGGATAATTAGCACACAAGCTGTCAATGGAGTCACTGGTGTAGGATTTGTAATGAACAAGAAAGTAGGGAAACGGGTGAGTTATATGAACAATTTAGTGACAGGATTATTTTGATGAGGTTAGAAACTAAGCCCGTCGCCAACCACATTAGTACAAGTATATATGCCAACGTCACAGGAAGATGACGAAGAAATAGAAAAAATATACGCTGAAATTGAAGAATTAATCCAATATGTGAAAGGGGAGGAAAATCTAATAATCATGGGTGATTGGAATGCAATAGTGGGAGAAGGAAAAGAGGGGAATACCGTAGAAGTTTTGATCTAGGAGAAAGAAATGAGCGAGGAAGCAGGTTGCTAGAATTTTGTGAAAGATATAAGCTAGTAGTGGCGAACACACTGTTTAAGAACCATGCAAGAAGATACAGGCAGATATCAGCTAGATTATATCATGGTCAAACAGAGATTCAGAATCAAGTTCTAGACTGTAAAGCGTACCCAGGAGCAGACATAGACTCGGAACATAATTTGATAGTAATGAAGTGCAGGCTGAAATTCAAGCGAATAAGGAAGCAGTATAATCAGAACAGACTGGAAGTGAATAAACTGAAACAATCTAGCACAAGAGAAAAATTTGCAGAAATGGTAGACTTAGGTCTAAGAATTAACTGTGAAAGGAGCACAACGAGGACGAATGGAATGCATTAAAGACCGAAATAATGAAAGCTGGCAAAGAAACCTTAGGCTTTAGGGAACAAGCTGCCCGAAAACCTTGGATCACAGAAGAAATTTTGCAGCTGATGGATCAGAGAAGAAGGTACAAACATGCTCAGGATGAAGCAGGAAGAGAGCAGAACAGGCAATTTAGAAATCAAATAAATAGGAAATGCAAAATAGCAAATGAAAAAAGGCTACAAGAAAAGTGTGAAGTAGTAGAAAAGGAAATGGTCACAGGAAAAGTAGATGTTGCATATAGAAAGATCAAACAGAATTTTGGAGAAATGAAGAAAAGAGGTATGAACATTAAACTGCCGATGGGAAACCTCTTTAAGCTCAGAAGATAGAGCTAACCGATGGAAGGAATACATTGAGAAACTGTATGATGGGGACGACTTGAACAATAGTGTATTGGAAAAGGAAGGCGAAGTCGACATTGATGACTTAGGAGATCCTGTTTTGAGGACAGAATTTAATAAAGCTCTGAATTACTTGAAAGCAAATAAGGCAGTTGGAATTGATGAGATCCATGCAGAACTTCTTAAATCTCTAGAAGAGGAAGGAATTGAAAGATTATTCAAGCTGATATCAAAAAGTTATGAAACAGGAGATATTCCAACTGATTTTAATAAAAATATCATCTTCACACTTCCAAAGAAAGCACAAGCCGACAAATGTGAGAATTATCGCACCATTAGTCTAACATCACATGCTTCAAAATTACTGACCAGAATAATATACAGAAGGATGGAAAGGGTAGTAGAAGAGATAGTAGGTGAAGATCAGTTTGGGTTTAGGAAAAATCGCGGTACAAGGGAAGCAATTCTGTCTTTAAGATTAATACTTGAAGGGCGGATCAAGAAAAACAAAGATACTTTCATGGCATTTGTTGATTTAGATAAAGCTTTTGATAATGTTAGGTGGGACAAGATGTTCAAAATTTTAAAGAAGTCAGGTCTAAAGTATCGAGATAGAAGAATACTCTATAAGCTATATAAGAATCAAGTGGCTGTAATAAAAGTAAAGAATCACGAGAGACATGCATCGGTTAAAAAGGGTGTGAGACAAGGTTGTAGTCTATCCCCGTTAATATTCAACTTGTATGTAGAAGAAGCAATGAAGAAAGTCAAAGAAAAATTTCCATGCGGCATAAGTTTTCAGGGAGAAAAAATCAGTATGCTACGATTTGCTGATGACATTGTCTTGTTAGTAGAGATGGCTGAGGATATTGAGAAGTTACTGAATGTCGTGAACAAAATACTGAAGGAAGATTTTGGACTGAATATAAATCAAAGCAAGACAAAAGTGATGAAATGTAGCAGAAATGATACCAATACTAGTAGATTAAATATAAAAATAGGATCGAATGCAATAGGAGAAGTAAGTGAATTCTGTTACTAGGGAAGTAAAATTACTACCGATGGCTGAAGCAGAAATGATGTTAACAGCAGAATAGCGCTAGCAAAAAGAGCCTTCATGAAAAAGAGAAATCTTTTAGTTTCAAATATTGATCTACGAATTAGAAAAAACTGTTTGTGTGGAGCACAGCACTTTATGGTAGCGAAACATGGACTTTAGGAATACCGGAAATAAAGAAAATTGAAGCCTTTGAAATGTGGTGCTACAGAAGAATGCTGAAAATTAAGTGGATAGACAAAGTACGAAATGAACGAGTTTTAGAAATGATGGGTGAGAAAAGAAGTTTATGGAAGAAGCTTACAGGAAGAAGAGACAGGCTTTTAGGTCATATTTTGAGACATGCTGGATTGGTTAATTTGTTAGTGGAGGGAACAGTCGAAGGTAAGAACTGTAGAGGTAGACAGAGATTAGAATATATGAAGCAGATAATTGAGGACGTGGGTTGTAAGAGGTATGTAGAAACGAAAAGGTTAGCACAGGATAGGAAGGGATGGAGGATTGCATCAAACCAGTCTGAAGACTGACGACAAAAAACAAAAAACAAAAAAAAACAAAACAAAAAATGAAATCACATTTTGAATTACGGACGTTTTTCGAGGAAACATGGCTGCATATTTCTTCAGGGGACTACCGACGACTTGTTGAAACAATGCCACGTCGGGTTACTGCACTTCGCCTAGCAATCTGGGTCCCACACGATACTAGGATGTATCTCATGACTTTTGGTACTTCATTGTATTAGTAATAACCAATAATAGTAGCCGATTATATTTTACTACAACATATTATAATGATAGATAATTCTTTTGCTAAATATGAAAAGTGCCGTTTATCTATATTTTTACTGCAGTCGTGAATTTTTGTTTATCTTATTTCTCATATAACCCATATAAACTGTAGCTAAAAGAATACTTAAAAATTGTCTTACAAAACTATTATTTTGCTTCGTATCACAAAATGCTATGATGTTTAAGATAAACTTCAGGTTTTTCCTAAAATCAATTTACGGCATAAAACTGTTTTGGGAATATAACACGCTGTTGCTGACCTAAACTATGAAGTTTTCGAGGGAGCAATACTTCGTAACTGGATTCTCAGTTAAACCTTGTATATTTTCTGAGCGACAATGTGTTAGCCATTCAATCGCATGTGACGCGTAAACTACTTTAAAGGCGTTACACATGTTTCCGGTTCACTGTTGAACACGCAGTCCTTGACGGGCACAGTTACTGTTAAATTAAAACCAAGCACGTGAAAAAACAGAGGAGGTGACATTTAGCGCCTTAGGAGGTATAAAGAGAACAGACGGATAACTTTATTCGTCACGTTCTGATGAATATTTTTATATTTATTATCAAGAAGGTGTGTTTTGCCTGTTCTCATATTTGGAGCTGAGACATTTTCTTTGACAAAAAAATCTGATAAACAAATTCGGAATTTGTCGAAGAAGAATTGAGGCGAAATGCGGCCATACTAGGAGACATGTAAGGAAGTCAGGATGAATGCAAACTTGTTTTCTTTTTATTTCTTAAGTGAAAACTGTATAGGCGCGTTAGGTGATGCTTGAACGGAGGCAGGGCCGCCGTAAGCGGGCGTGCAAGGCGTGCACCGCACCGCGGCAAAACGAGTGATCGACAGTCGCTGCCCCGCGATAGTTGCCACTGCACACTGCAGCGTATTATGTAGCGGGCGACCTTTTTTTTTTTTTAGCTGAACAGCTGCTTCGGGCGGCAAATAATGTTCTAAGGGGCGACAATTTCACAGTTTTTTGAGCCGGTTCGGAAAATTCCTAGATCCACCACTGGCTGTAGTTAGACAGGGAGCGGCATAATCGGTATTGCACGCGGGCACTCAAACAGCTAGCGGCGGGCCTGAACGTAGGTAAATCTATGAGTTCGCAGCTTTCCGTCACAGATATGCTATGACGTGTGGCGTGTATAATATGCGCGTTGTAGCCTTTGTAGTTGGTTAAAATCTTATGAATTCGTATCGCCAGCATAGTAATGTTAACAGTATATCTGTAACCAGAAGTATGATGTGTTGCGCTTGGACAGTACTCGTATCTAATATGTAAAAATGACTTTTTTTAATTTTTATTTTTTTTACAATGTTCTTCATATAAGCACACAGCTTTTATCCGATTTTGATGGAACTCTGTATACATATACTTTAAAACAAATAGAAAAATACTATTTTCATTTGATTTAAAAAAAACCAAAACCCTCTCCTCCTTTCTAGTGATGATTCGATACAAGTAAATACGAGTAAGTACTCGATACTTTGTTTCGATACCGAGTACTTTTCGTATTCGAATTAATTAATTCGATACTTACTCTGTATCGGAAGAAAAGTACTTGTATCGAATCGAAAGTATCGAAACGCACTCGGTGTTAAATGCTAAATGCATTCTCCCTGCTGTGCCACTCAGTCGCGCCTGCGAAATTAATCTCCCGCTGACGTAAAGTTGGTAGCACTGTAATTCAAACAAAATCAGTCTTAGAATAGGCAATCTAATCTTAGAGTTTGTTTTAGGTAGCTATTTCATTGTAATAAAGTTGTACTTGGCGCGCATTTCGCTATACCTGGCCAATGGTCGCTCCCGCACAGATATGGTTCATAAGCAACTATTAAGTAGCCCAATGAATCGGAACAAGAAGCTGCTTCAGCTAGCGTTTCAAAGGAATATCACTCCTGGAAACGTCACAAAGAAAAAGAAAACGCACGGTAGTGACAGTCTCTCTCTCTCTACTTGTCAAACACTGTAATGTCTCTAAAAAGCAATCCATTTACAGAGTGGGAAGAAATGAAACTTATATTTCGTTGTCTGTATAAATACACACAAAATATTTTGTTGTTGTAGCAACGTCAGTATTGAGTGAATTTTTGTTTTCTAATGCGGGTGAAACAATGACAAACAAAAGAAACAAGCAGTCCCCAAAATATTTGGAACAATTGATTTTTTGGGAAACCTTCCAAAAGCAGACTTTTATTGTTTAAAATTGTTAAAACTGTAATAAATATTTAGAGATAAGACAAAATCTTCAAAGTTTGCTTACAATGTCAGCTTTATTATAGTTTTAATAAATAAATAAAAATGTTTACTGAGTGTTATCTGATTTTATTACACTAGGCAAATATAATAAATAATTTAGCAACATGTGACGTATATTTCAACATAAATTATAAAAAGTATCGATATGAGTAAGTATCGATACTTTTGCAGTACTCATATGAGTAAGTATCGTAAGACAATTTGAGTACTACTCATTTAAGTAGGTATCGATACTTCGATGGTATCGGAACATCACTAGTCCTTTCCCCCTCACTTAATTTCTGTAACACAAACCCACAGTTTTTATGCGATGATGGCGCACGTATAGGGGAGACCGGGGCAAGCTGACGATTAAACATTTTTAATAAATTCATTTTTTGAAGAAAATATTTTTTCTTTGCAAATATTATTAGACTGGTCTTTTATTGCAATGTTCGTAATTTTATATAATTTTATTTTCATATTATCAAAGTTTTTTATTAATTTTAGAAAGTAATGCATAACTATCATCTTGCCCCAGGGACAGAAGTCACATACAAATTTCCCTCCTTTACAGTTTGAACAGTCTTCGTGCCACCATTTAAAGCACATGCAACACTGTATCCAGTGTTCTCATGGAGGGTCTTCATAGATCTCATCACATCTAGGACACTGAACTAAACTTTCTTCAGAAGCATTTCTTGATGTTGTCGTAACTAAGGTTTTTTTTCTTTAATTCAGAAGAGGTAAACGTCAGTTTCTTAGTAAAACTTTAATTTCTTGCATCACGAGCCTGTGCATATGAAACAAACATTCAGTTCTTACGTCATCTCTTTTCTTCAAATGGTGACGTAGTGTTGCTTCAGGGATATTTTAAACGTTTGCTGCACGCAAGCACGACTTTCTTCCTCCTTTGACATCAATTATTGCGGCAGCCAAAGCATTTTCGGAAGAAAAGATCATGTGAAACACAGCTGGCCCTATTTACACACAAGTAGATGCAATTTTTTAGATTTCCAGAAAGCCTTTGACTCTGTGCCACACAACCGCCTTTTAGCGAAGCTTCGAGCGTACGGTATATCGGATCAGCTTTGTGAATGGATAAAGGATTTTCTAACTGGTCGGTCGCAGTATGTTGTCGTTGAAGGAGAAAGTTCTTCTAATCTAGATGTTACATCGGGTGTACCTCAAGGAAGTGTAATAGGACCACTTCTTTTCTTAATTTTTATAAACGATCTCGGAGACAAAGTGAAAAGCCTTTTTAGATTGTTTGCTGATGATGCGGTTATTTATAGGGAAGTAAGAAATTTGGCCGATTGCTTAGAAATTCAGCGCGATCTGGATGTTATTTTGGCTTGGTGCGCTGAGTGGCAACTTACTCTAAATTGTAAAAAGTGCAAGACAATGAGCATAACTAACAAAAAGAATCAGATTGTTCAGAAATACGAGGTAAACAGTTCAGTTATTGATATGGTAGATTCTGTGAAATATTTGGGAGTAACAGTACAAAGGAACATGAAATTGGACATACACATTAATTCGTTAGTAGGTAGAGCAAATTCTAGGCTGCGATTCATAGGTCGAATCTTGAAAAATTGTAATGAACAAACAAAGGAGATAGCGTACAAATCTCTTGTGCGTCCACATTTGGATTATTGTTGTGCCATTTGGGACCCGTTTCGTAAGGGATTGATCGAAAGTATAGATAAAGTACAGAGAAGAGCCGCTCGATTCGTGACCGCTTGCTACAGTCCTTATGAAAGCGTCACAGAACTGATTAGTAGATTAGGTTGGGAGTCTCTGGTAGATAGACGACACACGTTTCGTTTAAACTTTTGGAAAACATGCGTACTCTCACTTTCACTTTTGAGTGTAGTGAAATACTTCTTCCACCAACCTATTTGAGTCGGAAGGACAGGAAAGATAAAATTAGAGAAATAAGGTGCCGGACTGATTCTTATATGAATTCTTTTTTCCCTCGTACCATTAGGGATTGGAATGCACAGCAAAGAGATTAGCTTTGGTGCTGAGCACACTCTGCCACCCACAATTTTGTAAATTGCAGAGTATATATGTAGATGTAGATATAGATTTCCTCTGGAGGACTTCTTTTTATAAGTTCTCACCATATTTGAATCATTATGTGTCATAAATTAGTAAAGTAGAGCAATTCAAAATTTTAAGAGAAACTATGTCAGTCATGCAAGACATGAAACACAAAAAAGGCACTAAAAAACTGAAACAGACACAGCAAAAGTCATCTGGGGCAAGATGACGAGGTCGTCAACTTACCCCAGCCAACTTGCCCCGAACGACAATGTTAGAAACTTTCCATTATTCCGGCAGTTTAAACAGGAATGAGGTACAAATACACCGGCTATACGTAAAGCACATTGTTTAAGCTACTCATGCATGACAAAGTATAAAACAATATCTTACCTGTTAGTCTGCGAAGTCTTAATTCTTAGATGTAGAAAATTACAGCACGTCACAGAGAATTCTCGATCAGCGTATAGCGAGGAACAATACGGCACGAGCGGCGTCAGTGCACTATATTTTAGTTCCTCGTCGTGTGTGTGGAGCGCTAGTAGTATGCATACAGTGCTGCTACTTAGAATTGGGAATTTAATATAAATCATTATTCATCTTGCCTCGCTCGTTAACTTGCCCCGGTCTCCCCTACTGCAAAACAAGGCGGTCTGATACCTCAGTGGTTAAGGCGCTTATTCCCAAACATTTCTCTCTCTGGTCGTGGGTTCAAAATCCATGGTGAGTAGGAATTTTAAGAGTTGTATTCGATTATATGAGCTACGTTAGGACGTTCCATGATTCTTATTCAATGTTAAACTGTAGTCCCCTGATGAAAGGTATTGGCTTTCCTGCTTCTAACACAATAACCTGGTATCGTTCATCTCCTTCGAGAAGATTCGACCAACCTTAAGTTTGTGAACTAAGTTAAGTTTTAGTTTTTGAAGTGAAAACTTCTTTAGACGCGCTGCGCGATTTTTTGATGGGTAAAATATTATGAGTTCACGTTGCCGACATGCTAATGTATCCACTACGCGCGGCAAACCCTCGAACACTGGGTCGCGCGGCGATACCTGGCTTTTTCCAGGAATCGCCGCGCGAGCCAATGTTCGTGTGTTTCTGTTGACAAGCGCGGCTGCCGCGCGCGGCAGCGCAATCCAGCCAGAGTTGCGCGGCAAGCAATGCAGGCACAGTCAGTTTTCGCGACCATGGACGAGTGTGAATAAAGTGAACACTAAGTTTCGACACGCGATTTCAGTTACCAAGAGACTAGTAATAACTTTAAGATTTCTAGCAACTGGAGACTCATATACCTACTACTACTTATAACGTTAATTATTAAGCGGAACCGAAGGTGGTAAAACAAAAATAATCGAAATTTGGTTTTTTGTTCCAAAAATTATTTTAAACTTACCTCTACAAGAGAAACCTTCATTTTGCGTTATAAAAGTCCTAGAAGTAGAATTATTGCTTTTTTATATACCCGACATCCTATAGTGTGTGTATGTAGTTGTCATACGTTGAAATCCCTTTGCTATAAATTAGATTTTTGAAATTTAAGGAACATTTTCTCGAAAATTACTCAAGATAGGAACATAAAAATTTTATATGTTTCTCTTTACTGTCCAAATTACATCTCCACACTATTGTAATAAGTCTAGTAGTTAAAATGAAATTTAAGAAAATGTTGTTGGCAGTGGTAATTTGTTTTCTAGCAATGAAACTTATGGAACTCCTCATTTACATAAACTAAATGAACAAGGAGTGTCTGCTATTTGTTGTGGTAATCTGCACATTTACTATTCCACAAAAATTCTTTCGAACCATACAGCTGTATTAGATACCGACACTTTTCGTTGTTCATGGCAGTAAACTGTCGCTGTGCCGCGCGAGCCAACTCAAAGAAAGACACTGCCGTCCCAACTGCTCGCGAGCTAATCAGTGGGGGGCCTTTGCCGCGCGCCAAAAGACCGACAGAGAATGGCTCGCAGCGCGGCATGTTCGACCGCGCCAATGTTCCTGGAAAAAGCCAGAATGTTCCTGGAAAAAGCCAGGTATCGCCGCGCGACCCAGTGTTCGAGGGTTTGCCGCGCGTAGTGGATACACAGCTTTACAGTACATCTGTGGTGACTCAGTGGTTAAGTTGTCTGATTGGGGAATGAAAGATCCCCGGTTCGGATCTTTGTCTCCGCCCGGAATTTTCATATGCCCTTAACCCGGCCTTCACATATGGCGTAGCTTGCTGTGTAATGTGAAGCACGCCAGAACACCTCCGTGATTCGGTTTCCACGTTAAACTGTAGGTCCCCTGTACCTGGTAGTATTGCCGGGTTAGGTTAAGGCAGCTAAGACATGGGCGGAATGCGCAGCCAATAGAAACGCTGTCACCAGGTCATTACGACCACACGAAATTATTATTATTTAGTATATCAGTAGCTATAAGTATGACGTGTTGCGTATAGGATATTCATAGTTTAAGTTTTCGCTTCTGTGGACAGTCCCCAATTACTACATTTTTTTATTTACTTTTTTCACTTATGGCCTTATGACGTCAGATAAAAAAAGGTCTGCAAATGACGCGAAAGTCGACTTTAGGGGGGTATTTGGTCCAAAATCCGGCCTCGGAAGCACAAGACCTGGAAAAAAAAAGAAAAAAGGTCTCAAAAAGTTACGAGGTCCATCAGTAGGGGGGGGGGGAGATCTCCGTCAAAATATCACGTCATTTTAAAGGGGGAGGGGGGTCCAACCAGATCTCACGAAGTCTCACCGGAAGGGGAGGGGGTGTCCGGAATTTCGGAAAAACACCTCACGTAATTAATGGACGCCCCCTTACGCCTCGTTGATGTCAATGTCAGTAGTGGTGGGAAAGGACTGGGAGCAAGGAACAGGATGGAAGTCGGCCATGGCCTTTTTGAAAGGACCAACCCGGCATTCGCCTGGAGAGATTTGGGGAAACGATGGAAAACCCAAATCTGGATTGCCGGACGAGGATTCAAACCCACGTCCCCTCGAATGTGAGGCCAAAACATTACCCCTCACACACCAAGCTCGGTGCATGCAAACAAATGGACATAGATATTAACCGACGAGTGATATCCAAGAGACGGATATCATATATCGAGTGGTCTGATACAATCTGCAGAACCGCTTTTGTATGAAAAATAGAGAAGACCGTAGAAGCTATTGACTGGGCTAAGAAAATGTTAGACTTCTTGTACAGTAAATAAGTAAAGTTTTCACTCGTGGTTTGCGTGTCCTCTGGTTGCAAACACAATTTATAGTCTTATCCTCACCACGGAAACGATTTAAAAATCAACTAATGATTGTAAATCGTAGCCTCATGCTGCGTTTGTATGAGCCGTAAAAATCTACTTACGTAATGCTTCGTATCAAGTTAAACTGAGATACGCTCCTATCACTTTGATGAGTCAACAGATACTTAGAGGTATCAGTAAAGCCTTCAGAAAACTACGGTCCAGCAAGATATAGACTTCAAATCGTATATTATGCAATACCGTAATCTACAGCACTAATCCGCAGCACTTACGCAACGACTGGAGAATAGCTCGTGCAAGTAATCCAAATTCCGGCCCATTTTACCGCTATCAAGTCACTGCTACGTGTATTCGAGATACAACAGCTTTTCTCCCGTTGACAGTTATACTATTACTTTTGTCGACCATGAATTGAAACTGTAATACCTGACACGAAAGATGTGGTATTTTAATCCAAATGACCATAAGTGAACAATGGAAAACACCCAGTATTAACTGCCGTTATTGTTTCACCGTCAGAAACAAATGTTCTTGGATAACAATGACATCCATCTAAAGACCAAAAAGTCGGACAAACAGTTGGATTATAAGATAACAAAAATTAGAGTTACCATATTTTTTTATTATTGGTAGTACAGGAGAGAGAATTCCAATGCAAGAAATGCTGGAAGAAGTCTGTTTTTTTTTTTTTTTATCTGCTTAACGTCTCTCTAACAGCGAGGTCTTTAAAGACGGGAAAGGATTGGGGGCAAAGAATGGGAAGGAATTCGGCCATGGCCTTTTGAACGAAGCATCCCGGCATTTGCCTGGAGTGATTTAGGAAGAAGAAGTCTGCTTACAATACCTTAAGGCGTCCGTATTCGGCACATGAGATCTACCTGCATCACAGACGTTTAATGAGAGATAATGAAGAACAGTGCATTGTTTAAGATGAGTCGATTGGAATGGGATAGTATGTGAGCAAAAGAGGAGTGATACACATACCGCACGAAAAAAGCAACACCTACAAGGACAGTTTTAAATCAATAGAAATTAAATAGGGAGTTAATATACCGTTATAAAATGATATTAAAACATAATCAGAGCAAATGAGGTAGACGCTTCTCACAGCAGCCATATACGAGAGTGCAGGAATGGAGCAATACGGAATTAACAATCTGAAGGCTGTAGCGGGCACTATTTTACTTTCCAAAACACAAACAGTAAAGACGAAAGCGAAATGTAACTGATGGCTCCCCACACCATAAAGCCATGAGTGGGGCCTTTATGTCGTGGGTCTACGTCGAATAAGACCATCACTTACAAACAGGCAGAACCTACTCTCGTCACTGAAAAGAGAGCGCTATTCTATTCTCTAGTCGGTGGTGCTGTGGTGTAAAGGCGAGGCAACGCACGAACGGGTCCGAGGTGAGGCGAGCATACCAGTGTGTAACTGTAGCCGAGGCGCGGCAAACCGGTCTGGCCGTTCGCCAAACGACCCGAGGCGGATCGAACGCCATCCGTCCCGAGTCAGTACTTCAAAGAGAATTCGGGAGTGCGCCGCATGCTATGTGGACGGGTATTTCCAGTCGTAGTTTAGGAATGAAATAAAACCACTATATTTTAGTTAAGGAGTTTCTAGTTATTGATTTTTCGTTTTCTTCTGACAATTTTTAACCATGAGCTGGGACAACGAAAAGGTTTATTAAAGAGTATGATAGGTGTTCCATATTGTAGAAGGACAATAAATTTTAACATAATGCATTACAAAAACAGGATGCTTGACACGAAATAAGATCACTTACTGGAGAAAAAAAATGGGAAGTCTTCGAGGCTCGCGCAGGAGAGAAAAAAAAAATCGAGTTCTTGACAGCGTGGGAACAAGAAAAAGTAAGTTAGTTCATAATATTCAGTATTTGAAACAATTCAGTTTTATATAAATGAAAAGAAAGACAACATATTAAAGTTTAATTTAGTTTTATTTCAATGAATTCCAGAGCAATATTTACAATAATTACCAAGCAATAATCTAAGTGTTAAATTTTATATCTTTCCAAAATAATTTTAAATAATTAAAGGAACTTATTTTCAGGTTGGAATGACATTTATTTTCTTAGGTGATTCGCTTGGAAAAGTCTAAATTTCTTAGATGATGCAGCTGATTTTCGAGAAACATGAACTGTAAGTGCAATTGAACCACAACCCACTGTTAAATTGTCACCGTGCTCCATATCCAAGCTCAAACTACACAGCACTGCCAACTCGTCAGAAAAAACGAACGGACGGGTACCTGTCTTGTTCGGTGCCTCGGCTAACAGCGTCCGTGCGACCAAAGTGTATCTACGTTCCGCTTCGCCTCGCCTCGGCCCTGTTCGTGAGTTACCTCGTACTGATGTGCACACGTGATTGCAGTCCTAATAGTCCGTGTTGACGCTTCAACTCCTGGAAGTTGTTCATTCAGCATCCTCCGCCCGCAGAATGGATCGATCATGACATAATGTCTTTGCTTCGCGTCCGTCCAGAAACAGGTTTACAGATGTGGAAATGTTTCACATTCCACTGCTGAAAGCAGCGACTCGCCACTGATATGTGCAGTAATTCGTTAACAGGTCCATCCTGCTTCTCGTCCATATGGCTGTAGTTGTCCAACCGGATCAAGTACGTGTTACCGTGGCATGGCTACACCATATCGTGAATACAAATGTAAACATTCAGCTCTAACGGCACCAGACCGACCGTGGCGGGTGTAGGATTGCAATACCGCAGTGTTTTCAATCCCGCGGGATTTGTGCCTCTCCCGCGGGATTGATGTCAACAGTTTTTTACACATATTTTTAAAATATGGTTAGTTAAAGTGTTAATAAATTAAATAATAAACTATATGATTATTGTAGGCCATCTCTTCCACAGTTGTTTGTTAAATTAATAATTATTCTTTAATAATTACGCCAGTACACCAGTACAAAAATAACCATATGCCCACTAACTTAAATACAGTCATGAGAATCCTAACAACAAACAACACAAAACACAATATTCTAACCCTTCAAGAAAATTATCAAATTCAGAAAGCAATAGTCTCAGGAAAACACGTACTCAATGATCATATAAACTTAACCAACCAAACTTTATTCAAGCTAATAAACACCGAAATTGACACATAACAGCATGAAACACTCAAATTTCACCACAACAGTAATTTAACACCACTTTTCATTCCCCCATCCACAAGACATACAAATTTTCTCTAAAACAAAGCAAAACACACACACAAAATGTAAGTACGAAATTTCAAATTCTCCGCTCACTCCACTTCCTACAGAGCACCGCCGGGAAACAGCTGAACAACAACAGCGCACACACAAACCTAAAGTTTGACAATGTCGCTGGAAAAAACTGTGCTTCAAAGTGTTTTCATAAAAGACCAATTTTGTACTAAATATCTAAATATGCACAATAGTGTAAACAACATGCTGGTTGAGGGCACAGGCGACCAACAACCACACCTTAAAATAGAAATGTAAAATGTAAGTGATAATCTGAATCTACCTCATTACATATATGTAAACAAGACGTTCTGTTTGCTAATTTTAAAACAGATATGTAAAAATATAAGTCATCTTTACGCTTCCTATATATAAGAAAAATTTCGTTATATGTAAAAATAAAACCATTATGTAAAATATCACAAATTACAGAAAACGTTGTACGCTGATGATGCCTCGACGAGAGGCGAAACGCGTCCGTCAAATAAATATTATCATAAACAGTTGTACTGGCGTAATTATTAAAGAATAATTATTAATTTAAATAATAAACGTCTGTTAATTAAATTAATGAATAAGCTTTAATGTTAAATAATAAAAATTAACAATATTCTAATTGGCAAAATGACATTAAAAATTTTTTACTTGTCTTAAACATATTTCAAGGTTTGAAATTTTTGTTTTTAAATCTAAACCAATTTTTAAATAAATAATGAAAAATGGAAAATATTCAATCTTAGGTCATATTATGAGCCTTACAATAAATCATATCAGTTTGAAAACATAGTATGCATAATGGCCAAGTCATCAGAATATTTTTTGTTCTAAATAAACGATCTATAACAACAAGAAAGCATTCTGTTTCACAAAGTGTAGTGAATATACTCTGTAAAGTGTAGACTTGGTTCAGAACAAGATATCGTAACTTTTTGTCACTGCACAAGCACGATACTTGGCCTATTTTTACAGGAATTGTTTTGTGAGATTCATTATTATGTCTGCTGATTTCTTGATTGATCGTCTAGTTGATTCATTGTTATTTAAAAAACTACTCATTGAGAGACGTACACTTTCAAGTATTTCAGTTTTACTCTAAGTGGCAAAACGACTTTTTTTTAGCGGAAATTAATTTTTTATTTAGGAAAGGAGACTTTCTCGGTGTATGATTGCAATGAAGTCCTCACAGATGTATCGCCGGATTGCGTGGTGAAAACACGAAATTTCACACGTAAGGAAGACGGCGGAGGCAGCCGGTTAAGTGTGATGTTTTTACTACACAATTCGGCAATACGCCCGTGAAGACTCCGCTATAACTTTTTTTTTTTTTGCCTTTAGTAGAAATAATAACAAGGAGCTGAAACGACACATACTATTCACTCAAAAATAATGTATTGTGGCGATTGAACAAATCATCCCAAGTGGGATTAATCGAAACCCAGAGCGGCACATGTAAGCAGGCGGCTTTCGTCAAAGAACATGTGTTTCAAACGCATTGACAGAAACAATATGTCAAAAGATATACAATTGCCTTTTGATAGCTGCTAAATAAATAGGTATGCAATCGTTAAAATTAATATAAAATTAGTTTCGAATCAAATTTTCAGTCGCAAATACAGGAAGTTTCACAATTACCTTATCTGCAAATACAGAAAATGGGAATAAAGAAACCGTGAAAAGAAAAGCTTTAAATATGTAGTTCAGATGACGTGTGCGACACATTAAAAATACTTATTATATAATTATAAAATCGAACTAAATACGCAACATAATTCAGCTTATAGAAATATGTACTCAAAATAAACGTAAGTTTTAATTAATAATTCCGTGTGGTCGGAATGACCTGGTGACACGGTTTCTACTGGCTGCACATTCCGCACCTGTCGTAGCTGCCTTAACCTAACCCGGCAATCCTTCCGGGTACAGGGGACCTACAGTTTAACAGGGAATCCGAACCACGGAAGCATTCCGGTGTACTTCACATTGCACCGCTGCGTTAAGTGCCAACGAAAATCCCCGCCCAGACAGGGATTCGAACCTGGGACAATTCGATCTCCAGTCAGACGCCTTAACCACTGAGCCACCAGACCGCTCTAATTAATAGGTAAAAGTGGAACTGTTTACTTACGACTGACGAAGGTTAACAAAAAAAAGTTTGTTCACACCAGTCGAACGCCAACTGCAAGACTACAGGCAAACAGTGCAATACATCCGATAGAGACCGAGTGGGCCCGGAAAAACGACAAGGCAGCGAGTCACGCAGACACACGTTTCTCCCCATTTTGTGGATCCGCTTAATTTTGTGCGGGACCCATCAGACCAATGATGCGGGATCCCACTTTGCTGGATCGCAATCCCCAGGCGGGTGAGCGATAACGCTCTAGCCTCGTATTCGGGAGGACGTGGGTTCGAATCTCCGTTCAGCTATCCAGATCTGGGTTTTCCATGGTTTCCCCAAATCACTCCAGGCCAATGCCGGGATACTCCATGACAACTTCCCTGGCGTTTAGCCTTGTTCCGCAGCTCAGATATCATAGAATAAATATCATTTTGTGGCAGTAACTATCCTTGAGCAATGTGTGCATTGAATGTAACGAAATTGCTTTCATGTTGTTAGGATTCTTAAATTTTCGTGTAATATTTATATATTTAAGTGTACATTAGATCAGAATCCTTACCTACTTATTATAGTGTTTGTGTAGCTCATAGGGACACACAAAACGATGTCAGAAGAAAGAGATAATGGCAGAAGCCACAAGTCAACCTTCAGTACAACCTATACCGGACACAGCAGAAATATTATTATTATAATTTAATTGCGATGCAATGCATACTCCGCCGAAAATTTCACCCAAACACCTATTTTAACCTTTTTTGTTTTTTATCTGACATGTTTTGGGTGTAGTTCCTTCACCACCTACTTTTTCCCTTTACGCATTTGTGTTTTAATTTTTTTCAGTGGTTTGGTAAATTATTCATTAAAAGCCTTGGTAATTTTTCCAGTCCTTAACAGCCTTGCGTAAAAAAAAAAAGAACATCTGACTTATGCCAGAAATCGAGTGCCAGCTTGTGGTCATGCTCATTTTTCCCCTACGAGCACTACTCTTAATTCTCCTTCCTATATCCTTCTACGCCTCACCCCCAGTAAACGCCTTATGCACTCCCAGCACTCTTTTTACACTCCTCCTGATTTCCAATGAATCCCAATCCAACCCTGCTCCTTTATCATATCAGTTATTGATTGTGTTCTGCGGTATAATCTCCACAGAGATGTTAAAACGTTAAATTGACGGCATGCTTTTCAAAGTACGATTCTAACAGCCAAGTAATACCCGCGCAAAACATCGACAGATAGCAAAAGGGACAATAAACAATTTGCTTGTAGATTGAAAGGATAATGATAAAAATCTACTACTGTAGCAAAAGAGAAACTGCTTCATGCAGTACAGTATATTCAGTTAAGTGATAACCAGTCAATTATTATTTACTAGTCGTATGATATTTAACGAGATATACAAAAGATCTGGACAAATATGCACATCACAAGCTCATATTATATTTTATCTCTGCATCTGGTGTTTTGATCCATTAAATTAGACTGATCGAGCCATCGTGTATGGTCGCTATTGTTCCTGTGAAGGCTCGAAGAGGACAGAACGATGTGATCAAAAGTCAATCAAACATTTTCTGGCAATTGCCAGTTGTTGTCAGTGACCAACTGCCTATGACTACTTCTTGGAGTGGATATACATAAGCACCACGGGTAGAGAGAGATAATACGTTAATCAACGGAGTTAATGATAGATTAGAACGAAATAAAAGCGGTGCAGGCAGTGAGTGCCAATTTGTTGAAAACAACGTGCGCGCAGAAAATGTGCGAACTATCTAAAGGTATTAGGAAAACGATGAGCGTCCGTTCTAAATTCACGCGAAATAAGCAGAGCAAAACGTAGAAGCATCGTGTTACAACCTATTTTTATCGACCGTTAAGCTGCATTGCAAAAACGATTTTTTTTATTTTCTTCGGATCAGTGTTGCACGAGACTTCATAAGAAACGTAGATATAGTACAAACATTTCTGAGCAGGATACACAAATGCGGGAAGTTAATAGGAACGATCAAGACAATTAGTACAGCAGACATTCTCCGACCAACGTCTACCACAGCATAGGCCCATCGACCAGAATATGCAAAATCAGACACAGTGTTCGCAAACAATGCCGAAGCTTTAGTCGCTGTCCAAGGTGTTTTGTACCTGACAATGCACCGTACCACAACGTTATTTATATCGTAATAACAGTCATCTGGAAATGTCCAGAATATTTGGAGCAAATATAATATGACATATTACAACATGACTCTCGAAGAAGCACTGACGCGCGAAGGTCCTAGCTCCTACTTTCGAACAGCTGTTACGCCACCGCCAAGCGAGGACGTAATCGCCCTTTCTCTCTAAATTACTTAAGAAGTGCAACAAGCCTTAACAGCGAGTGTGTAAAGCAAGCCAGTTCCTCGAAACGAGGACCACTCCAACCAAACCCTTGCACAACCCACCGGCTAATATATCTTCTTTATATACACTGATGAGCCAAAACATTTTGACCACTGCCCACTGCGAGATTGAATGTCGTCTAGTGACGTTGTTGGTAGGTCATGCGGTAAGAAAACTATATTATCGGAGCAGAGAAGCTTGGGAGTCATTCTAGCAACGATATGTGTGGCAAATGGTGGAATACACTGACATAAGAGACTTTAACGAAAGGCAGATTGTGATGGCCCGGCGCCTGGATACCAGCATCTCAGAAACGGCGAGGGCTGGTCGGCTGTTCGCGTGCTACTGTAGTGACCATCTACAGAAAGTGATTAAAGGATGGTGAAACCACAAGTAGGCTACAAGGTGGTGGACGTCCACGCCTCATCACAGAACGTGGAGGTCGGAGGCTTGCCCGCTCTGTAAAGCAGGATATGGGGTGATCTGTGGCAGACCTGACGGCAGAGTACAGTGCTGGTGCAGGCACAAGTGTTTCGGAGCACACCGTTCAGCGCACATTGTTGAATATGGAGCTCCGCAGCTGACGTGTTCCCATGATGACCAAACAACATCGTCAATTACGAATGCAGTGGGAACGAGATCATCGAGACTGGACCGTGAATCAATGGGGACGTGTCTCCTGGTCGAGTGAATCACGTATTTTGCTACGCCAGGCCTATGATCGTGTCCGGGTACAGCGTCTTTCAGGAGAACGACTAATCGAGACATGAACGCCTAGGGAGGGCAATATTATGGTATGGGGAACATTCACCTGGGCTTCCCTGGGACGTGGGGCAGTGATAGAATACACCATGACATCTGTGATCAACTAAATTTCTTCATGCCTCATGTCTTCAACAACAGCGATGGCATCTTCCGGCGGGTTAACTGCCCGTATCACAATGCCAGAAACGGTTCTAGGAGCATGTTAGTGAATTAACGTTGATGTCTTTGCCACCAAATTCGCCTGGTCTCAACTCGATAAATCACATCTGTGACGCTATCGAGCACCAATTCCATGCCCACAAACCACCGGCCCGTAATTTAAGGAAATTGAGTGATCTGTGCGTAGGGATCTGGTGCCAGATACCTCCGGAAATTTACCTAGGACTAGCCGGATCCTTTCCACGCCAAACCGCTTTAGTATTGCGTTCCAAAGGTCGACCAACAAGCTATTATGCAGGTGGTTATAATGTTTTGGTTCACCAGTGTATAAAATCCTAGGCATGTGTAAACCACTGGATCAATTCAGCCCACATTCACACGAAATGTTATTGAGGTGACGCGAAAGGTTATTTTTCAATATATATATAACTCACTGTTCCCGCGACTTTGTACGCTTGGACTTAGAATTTCATTGCCTGAATTGAATATAGAAAACTGTTAGTAACGTAAGATTTGTGGCTCATACGATCAAAAACAATTCATAAAATGACAAGAAAGCCATCACTGTATCACTCTACCGTCGAACCTTTCTCATGAAAAGAATCAATTTCCAAGATATTTACCAGTTAGTGGTAGTTTCAAGGAGAGGTAGAAATAAATGATGAGCTCAAACGTGATTAAAGCGCTGCTTACAATATAAATTCATGAGAGGAGACGATCCAAGAAAACGGAAAATACAGGACTGCTCCTCTGCCTTAACCTATTCAGTCAATATTTCTTTCGTAGTTTACCTATGAAATAACAGCACAAATCTCAAAGTTCCTGAAGTCGTGCGTACAGCTAGTTTAGTGTCACTGAATTCTACCCCACATCGACCATCATCTTTCGTTGTCAATGGAGAATTAATTGAAAAACATTATGAAATTGTAGTATCGCTATCTAACATGGTCTACTCACGTATCTTGCCCCTTAATGTAAAGGAACATATTACTAAAATATTAGAATCAAGAAAAAATGACAAACAGAACAACGATAAATGAACTGCAGCGTTAATCATGGCCTCTAAGGCTTAGCAAGGTAACCCTGGAACACTTATTAAAAACAGTCATAAGGTTAATAGAAAGCTGGATACGACCAGGCACCAAAGTAACCTAGTCAGGGCAGAATGTAGTCAAAACAGATAGTATTAATGGCTACGGTGGTGTGGATATAGCAGTGAAGAGGGGAACAAGTTATTAAGTAATTGATCTTAACCACTAGACAAGAGATATATGCAATCTGTATGACAGCAAACAATTCATCTTTGACAGTGGCCTTGGTATATTGTTGACTTCTTAGAAATATTTTGACAACTTCATGATTTAATTCTCACAACGCACTATGTAGAGGCAGTAGAACGAACACGATGGGACAAACTATTATGGATATGATAGACCAGGCCAACTTAGTACCAATAATAAGTTTATAAAACGAATAAACTGAAATAATGTATATCGTGGTTTTTGTGCTAGGGATGAGTCTCAGTTTCGGATAGTCGCCTGACTATACCACCTACAGTGTGTAGGGTTGTCTTCGTAGTGATGTTGATGATGGTTGAGTAAGTTTAGGACGAAATTTAGGGATGATCTATTAGGTCTTTCGGATGCATACACGAACGGATGCATCATTCTCTCCCTACGTCATCCCAAATGTGTCCAACATGAGGGAGTGGGGGAGATTGTTGTCAAATGATTCGCCAGGACATTTATAGTTCTTGCCTTCAACAAAAAATTCACTCTCCACAGTATAATTATATAAAATATTTATTTTGTATCTGCATTTATCATCATTCCATTTTTACCTACACTTCTTGATAGTCTGTCTGAGTCCCTCTGTTGCTGTTTTATAGATTTAACAAGCCTTCATTTTCAATTGTTCACACGAGCATTTTCGCTGAATGACGTTTTGAACCAATAACTTCCTGGATAATACATAATTTCAATTTACCATTAATGAGTTTTCATAATGTCTTTGTGTCATTTCTAGCAAATAGTCGTATTTGCCTTTTGCATTTTCTATAAACTTTTAAGCAAACGATAATGAAAGCAAATTTAAATATTTGTGAATCCATTCTTGGAATTACTTAAAAATCTCAAATTCCTGTCTGGATTCTAGCAGTAAAACCGACGCAGCTCTAGCGGTATCTCACACAATGATTCATCGTGGATGTCGACACAAAGCCTGGTTGTTTAGCAAACACGTGTTAAAGAGAGAGTCCACCTTGGAGTCGGAACACAGTGGCGTACTTTTTAATCTGGGGAAAATCACATGTATTTCTTATTACGATTTCTACCAAATAAGAACTACCGAAAAACAATGTTTTAATGATTTTCTCCTTTCTTTCCTTCCAGAAGTATCACATTTTCTCTCTCATTGGTTCCTTTCTTTACTCTGAACGTACAATTCTTCTATTTTTTTCTACTTTATCCCGGAAACTTTCAACCGTTTTCTATTTTTCTTCTTGAAACTTTTCATTCACTTGCTCCTCCATTTTATCGGTTCTTAAGATATTTTACTTCTAGAATACGTGTGTTTTTTGGTTTTAGAGTAATTACATAGGCCTAGTCTTTATGTTGTCTTTTCGTATCTATCAATTCATTTGACTATTGGTGAGTATTATAACAGGTGTTTTCTCAGTTTTTTATATTTTAACTATTCATGGCATTTTTTCCATTCTTGTACTTTGGTATAAGATTTTACTTAATACCTCTCTTTTCGTTGTTTCTGTTTTGCGTAACTCTTTATTGTGCTTATTCTGCTGCATTTTGGATGGATTTGGACTGTGGTGTCTTATTTTTAGGTTTTGGTAAAAAGATTTCTTGTTATACATGTATTCCGCTAACTGGTAGGCTTGCTCTGTTCCGTGTCTTTTTTCTAGGTTGCCTGCATTGCATAATGCTTCTGGTTCGATTAACTCACCAAGGTTTTTGAATTCTACAGCTTTGTTTCTTATGTTGAGTTTGTTTTCATCTGTTTTGCTGCATTTTTTAAGTTTGTCATGTTCTGCTGTTTGTTGAAGTTTGTTCATTTGCTTTGTTGTATCCTCTACGTTTTCTGCTAAAATTGATATGTCATGAAGACTAAACCGTCAATGGGCAGTCTCTTTTCTTGCTATTTTAGGGTTCTTAATTCCCTTTTCCTCTGTTTTTTACCTTCTCATGTAATTATAAAATTATTTTCCCTTGGAGTATCTAGCTTAAATATTAATGCATCGAGGTTAATAATGATATTCCATTTCACACGCATTATAATATGTCAAGTAAATATTCTTCAGGAGTAATCGAAACATTTCCACGATATAGGAAGGAGTGAAAGTAAAAATCATGAGACTTTTTTTTTAATACAAGCTGTTTCATTGTTAAAGATAACAGTTGATATTATTAATAAAACCCACATTGTTTAGTCTAGTTTCAATCATGGAGGAACGAATATATGGGGATGACGCAAGGGACCTGCACCACGCATTGGAGTGAAGCCGGGTAGAGAGAAGTGGGGTGGGGAGGTCGCCATATTGGTCGGCCGTAGAGACAAGGGGAATAGGCACAAAAACCTCAAGGAAATCATACGACAACCGTGGCACCACAATTTGATGATGGTTTATTATGTAACTCGACGAGACAGACCAAAAATGAAGAATAATTTTTTTGATATCCTACTTGGTTCTCGAGATATACTGTCTCAAAAGTGAGGTGTTAAGGGTTGAAATTCAGAAGAAACATTTCCCCAAGGTCAAATTTGGTGTTAGATTCTTATGTAACACGACGAGACAAATCGAAAATAAAAATTGAAAATTTTCGAAATCTCCATTAGTTCTCGAGATATACTGTCTCAAAAGTGAGGTGTTTTAGGTTGGAATTCAGAAGAAAAATATCCCTAAAGTCAAATTTCATAATAGATTCTTATGTAACACGACGAGAGAAATTGAAAGTAAACAATAAAAAATTTCGATATCTCGTTTAGTTCTTGATATATGCTGTCTCCAAAAGTCAGAAGTTTAAACAGGAGTAGTATACATTGCGATACACGTTGTGTAACTAACATGGTGCTTATGAAATTACTAACAACTAATAATAAATTGTTTGACCCTTCTGGGACAGGCTGCATTTTAACCTACCCACATTTCAATTAATATTGTCGCTACAAAATCAAAGTATGTAGACACACCTAAACATATGAAATGCATCGCGAACTAAATTTCAGGTAACAACAACGTTTGTTTCATCACGTTTCATAGTTCGCACAGCACACATAATCACAATTAATTTCATCGTACACTTTCAGTGTAAACTGAACTGGACTAAAGCATGCAGAATACCATATTCATTGTATCGTGATGTAAACTTGACCCACTTAAATTAGACTTCCAACACTTGTTTACAATAAGGCTAGCCTTTTATGTGCAAAGTAGCAACATATGCTGATTGTCTACACTACACCAACAAACATTTGAGAACGACATCATCCTATTGAGAGCAATGAATAAATTTATAACGATAGACCCTAATGTTGCAGTTACCTATCACACACTTCAAGAACTATAATTACAATGTGGCGTAATTATGAAACGTTATTCCACGTTGTTACCTATCTTGTCTGTTTGTGCAACCGTTTGCAACACAACTTGGCATTATAGAAAACTTTTGAATATTAGAAAATGAAATATTCTCAACAGCAGACACAGTGTAAACAGCCCAATGCTTTGGGCCGTCGCGCATGCGCAGTAGGAGACGAGTTTTTATATGAGGCTACAAAGATTTAGGGTTATTTCGTCTCCTCTACCTTCCTTCCTCCATGGTTTCAATTCAGATATTTCTAAGATGGCTCCTTATGCTGTTTCTTACAGTGGATAAGATCATTTAGCCGAAATTTTTATGTTTGCACTAGCTGATACCCGCGACTTCGTACGCGTGGATTAAGAATTTCTTTGCCAGAATTGAATATAGAAAGTTGTTGTTGGTAACGGAGGACTGGTCCCAAACAACACCGAGTAGGCATAAAATGACAGGAAAGCCATCACTATATCATTCTACCGTCGAACCTGTCTCATGAAGAGAATCAGTTTCCAATATATTCAAAAACAGAAAAACAAACGAAGGTGCGGGGGGGGGGGGCGTTAACTATGGACAGCTTTATTTCGGCTTGGTCTTTTCTTCTTTATTCAGCATGCTTGTGCTCTGCCAGAGCTATACCTTAGGCCAGTTTACGCCCGCAAGGCATGTCAAAAAATAAGGCAAAATAAACTGGTGCCAGAAACATTTGAGCAGACACAAAGTAATAGAACAGAGAAAATCAACATCTATGCTAAATAATACGTTTTTTTCTCTAAACGAAACTTATTAACAAATTACACACTAACATAATGCGCGAGAAGCACAGCTTGTGCAACCGACGTAACATTACAGACTAACAAGCACATCTCTGTCACCATTCGATAAGTTCTCAAAATTTCGTGACTACAACTGTTAATCATGCCGAAAAAATGTCCTGTGCCCTTCCTATAGTTACAAAGTATATACTTGACAAATTCCATCAATATTGGTATAGCCATTTAATCGTCAAAACGTAACAAAAAGACATAGACTTACTTCTGCATTTATAGTATTATTAGTGCAGATCACACACACACTGACTGCAAGAGTACAAACCCCTGAGGGATCAATATAACGCAAAAAGGTGTACACCTACAGCATTGCAAGACTACCTACGATTTGCCTCGCATTGCACCCCTAAATTTGTGATATCTGCAGTTTAACATTCAATCCGAACAACAGATGGTGCAGGCGTGTCTCTAACGATCAAAAACAATTTTTAAACATCTTCGCCTCCACGGAGATTTGAACCGGAGACTACACTCCAACACATTAGTAAGCGGGCGCTTTAACCACTGCATGAAAAAGGTAGTACAGAGACCTACACATCCTACCTGTCTGTCTATCGCCGTTCAGTAATTTTTCAAAATTATTTGACAACATGTACTATTTATACAACCAAATGTAGACAGTATTTTTCTCCTTGTTTCAAAGGATAAGTGTGCAAAGTTTCATCGAGATGGGATGAAAACTGTGGATTTGTATGAAGAACAAACAAACTAACAGACAAACATACATACATACATTCATCTTTATATATATAGATTGTCATAAAAATATTTGTACTAAAATCATTAATCTACACCTATATACTTTTAAATATTTAATCTGTATGGAATAGTTTTGGATAGACAGGGATTTATTGTTTACTCGCAAAGATTCTTTTGTGGCTGTTGCAACTTTCACAAATACTACTTTATGCTCACATTGTTGTAAACATATTGAAGACTAATGGTAGCAAAGATTGTCTTTCATTCAAAAAGAAGAGATCTGATGATGTGTACTCATCTTACCACTGTAATATTTGGTGGGCAGCTGGACAGCCACCTCAGCAGGCCAGTGTTTTATAAGATGTTATTTGACGACGTAAGAGTGCTCCCTGGTAACCAGTGGTTAAGGCGCTTGATTTCAGTAAGTTCGCTGCCTCGATCCCGGGTTCAAAAACCGGTGAGGTTAGGGATTTTTAAGGATTGTGTTTGATCATATGAGATATGCCAGGTAATTCCTGGAAAGGAATTGACCTACGAGGTCTGTTGGGAGGATCCAACCAATCTTCGGGTTGTGGGCTAAGTTACGTTTACGTTAAGACTTTTATAGACGTAATCCTTTGTGAAATCAGGGAACCAAACCTCGTTCCAGATTGACTTGTCGTCGGTATTTATGTAATTACTTTCCACATTTTTACACTGTTTCAAAAATATATACTGTTATGTTGTACCTGTGTACCGTCACATTTTGCATTTTTTGTTTCGTGGGGTTTTTCTTACGAAGTGTGTGTCTGCCCACATGATCTCGTACATAGTGGTTTTAGCACAAAACACTCATTGTTGGTGTTTTCAACTAGGTTTAACCTATTCACCGCTTTTACTAGAGTGTATTTGTCGCCTTCATCTGCATTCTGAATGGTGACGCCCGAAATCACTCTAGATCTAGGCGAATGGCGAGATGGGTCCTTCAAAAAGCCATCTCCAATTTTATTCCCGTTCATTGCCGTAGAAACTTTTTCGCTCTCAATCAAATTATTATCATATTTAATAATTATTGGCAATAAATATTGGTAAATGAAAATTGTTCTTTAGAAATTATTACAAAACGTGAAATTGAATATAAAAACTATTTATTCTTAAAAATCAAAGAATCTTGAAACTTTTTTCCCAGTACAAAATAGCACATAATTATCAAATCAAAATAATTATCAAATTAAAATTGCCATATTAAAAGCACAAAATAAAATGACGTGAATAAATTACCATTTCGATCTATTTGGAATTGTTTTTGAGACACGCCATAACAAGATAGCAACAGCTAAATTAATAACGCCTGCAAAAACTCATTGATAATGGTAGAGACATGAACTATAAGCTTGTAAATCGATTCACCAAGGTCGTTTACTGGGCGTTTGAGGTGAACAGTATTTTAATGGAGTTACATTTCAGCATTTAGTGATTACCGTGGGTCCATGTGAGCGTAACATAGTCACCAACAAGCTTCACTCGGGTCTAGAATAAGACACTTAACATCTGATCCCACCAAGTACTTACTAGCACTTTAACCAGTGAGTGACACCACTCAAGTTACCACAGTACTCATAAGTTCTGGTCGCGATTATTTCGCTCCCAGCTGATGGAAACCTGCACGCTCGCTGGCTGATCTTAACACGATCTTTATATATAAAGATGAATGTTTGTTTGATTGTTTGTTTGTTCTTCATACAAATCCACAGTTTTCATCCGATCACGATGAAACTTTGCACACTTATCCTTTGAAACAAGGAGAAAAATACTGTCTACATTTGGTTGAAAAATTATCTGTATAAATAAAACATGTTGTCTCATAACTTCGAAATACGGCGATAGACAGACACGTTGGATATGGATGTCTCCGTACCGTGTTTCCGTTTAGTGGACTGGCAACTCAATGGTTAAAGCGCTTGCTTACGAACGTCGTGGTCTCCGGTTCAAATCTCCGTGGAGGCTAAGATTTAAAAAATTGTTTTTCATCGTAAGAGTCAGGCCTGTGCCGTAGGTTATTTGGATTGAATGTTAAACCGTAGATATTATAAAGTTAGGGGTGCAATGCGAGGCAAATCGTAGGTAGTCTTGCAATGTTGTAGGTGCACACTTTTTTACGTTATAATGATCCCTCAGGTGTCGTTCGCAGTGTGTGTGAGTGTGAACCACAGTAATCTTATATATAAAAATGAATCGCAAAATGTGTTGGTAAGCGCATAACTCAACAACGCCTGGACCAATTCGGCTAATTCTTTTTTTTATATTTTCGTTAAGGCACAAGGAAGGTTCTTATGGAGAGAAAAAACGCAAAAACTGGAAGGAAAATATTAAAAACAACACTTTTCTTTTCCCTCAATCAAATCAAAACAAAGGCGCGTTAGGATTATCTTTGGTATGACTTCAAGTTGATTAGGCTCTATGGATATTAATCTATGCCTGCGTGTGATCAGCGAAAATAATATCACTGACGTACGTGTTATCATTATTTCCTCCGTGCGTGGCATTTTCTTGGTTGCTTTTAAATTTTCGTTCTCTCGAAAACCATTTGTGTGTTTATTTGTTCAGTGTGTTTACATTTATACCCATGCCGTCTACCACGACAGTTTCGACTATGAAAATAGAATGCATCAGTTTAGAAGGATGCAATATTAAGAATACGTAAAAAGCAAAATCGATTACTGGTATTTCAGTTGAGAAGCGATATGCATTATTGTCTGACGATCGAGCCACACTTATCCTATTATTTTAAGAATGCAATGTTCTGGTAAGCCTTGTGGTGATGGGTTCCATAATACTTTCTAACTTTTAAAATCTTCTATATAAATAAAAATGAATCGCCAAATGTTTTGCTAAGTGCAAAACTCGAGAACGGCTCGACCAATTCGGCAAATTATTTTTTCCTTCATATTTTCGTTAATCCACAAGGAAGGTTCTTATGGAGAGAAAAAACGTAAAAATTGCGAGGAAAACAGTAAAATCAACACCTTTCTTTTCCCATACAAACCAGCCAATCAAAATAAAACAAAACATAGGCGTGTTAGGATTAGCTCTGGTATGCCTTCAAGTTGATTAGACTGTATGGATATTAATCTATGCCTGCCCAAAATAAAGTTCGAAGGAAAAAAAAGGTTTGCGTGTCATCAACGAAAATAATATTACTGCCAGTCAATCATAACAAAACAAAGGCGCTTTATGATTATCTTTGGAATTGCAAAATGATTGATCGGAAGAAATGGTTTCAAAACAACTCATTGGCATTGGTAATGACAAAATCCCTGTAAACGTTTTGAGTGGCTGCATTACATTTCCTGTCAATTTTTTGGTTGAACGACCGAACTATATTACAGAGACAAAAACACGGACGTTAATTAAATAAATTTCGAAATTCAAAATGAAATTTCCGGTGAATTAAGGATATACAAATCAGTTGATTGCGCAACTAACCAAGATGATGTCGTCAACTATCCACCAGAATTTTTTAACTCACTGGATTTGCCAGGATTGCTGCTTCATAATCTTATATATACATATAAAAATAGACGTGTGTTTTCATATATTTCACTTTTCAACCACCACTACCAAACACAGATCACCGGTCTTTGTGTGTGGAAGTAACATGGAGTTTCCTGTCGTGCACAACGTTGGCCGAATGACGATAGCTGTGGGGATGTGGGAGATATGATGATTAAAGTTGGCCAATGCATGGCGTTTTCATATTTCGATCAAAAATTTGTGTCTTCTTATACTTCTCTTTCCTGCCACAACTACATAGCATAGACCATTGGTATTTGTGTGTGGTAGTAGAATCGTGTCTCCTGTCATGCACTATGGTTGTTAGATGTCGGTAGCTATGGGGGTGTGGGAGATATGGGGGTTGAAAGTGGTCGACCTGTGGCAATTTCATATTTCTGCCAAAGACGCATGTGTCATGGTGTATCACTTTTCAGCTAAAACTATCTATCGCAGTAGTAACACAGAGTCGCCTTTCGATCACAACATCGGCCGAATTTCAGTAACTGTGGTAGTGTGGGAGATATGGTGGTTGAAAGTGGCCGGTCAAGGATATTTTCGTATTTCGACGAAAGACATGTGCCTCCGCAAATGTCACTTTTCTGCCAAAACTACATAACATAGAGCATTGGTGTTTGTGTATGGTAGTAGAATCGTATCTCCTGTCGTGCACTATGGTTGTTAGATGTCGGTAGCTGTCAATACAAATTCTTTACAAACACGAACGAAGTCGTGGGTACCAGCTAGTATTATTATAAATACGGAAGTAAGTCTCTGTCTTTTTGTTACATTTTGACGACTAAATGGCTATATCGTTGTGATGGAATTTTATTAGGAAATCTGTATGAATGGCACAGGATTTTTTTTCCAGTATGATTAATAGTTGTAGTCACGAAATTTTGAGACCTTATCGAATGGTGACAGAAATATGTTGGAAATTGATTCTCTTCAAGAGACAGGTTCGACGGTACAATGATATAGTGATAGCTTTCCTGTCATATTATTCCGACTCGATATTGTTTGGGACCAATCCTTCGCTACCAACAACTTTCTACATTTAATTCTGGCAAAAACATTCTTAATCCACGCGTACGAAGTCGCGGGTACGAGCTAGTCCTCAATATTTCCTCTTCAGCAGCGTAGACGTCCCAGTCTGCCTTCTCCTCTCCTTCTCCCTCCCCCTTTCCACAGCGCTCGTATTAAGCGTCGCGTCTTCTCTTCTTCACCATGTGAATAAATGCTATAATAATTAGGTTTTTTTTTTCGTTTCAGCCATCTAAGGACTACGACTACGCAACTTCATTTCCTCTTATGAGTTTCCTTCCTCCGTCGCCAGTACTCTTTCATTCTCTGGCTCACTCTTGCTTTTTCTTCCACTGAAAATGCCCTCCTTTTCCTGATTCGTTTTTCTTCAGTCAGATCCTTTACCGCCGCAATTTTTCCTCTGAATAATTCCCTGTCTCGGATGTCTTCCATGCTCATCCCGCATTTTTTCAGATTTTTATGGACCTCAATAAGTAGTTTATTAATATAATAACAAATTTCTTACTCACTGAAGCGTCCAGTTCTCACAAGTATTAATTTTAATAAATCTTAATTGAGGATCCAATCCCCTCCCACTCGGCCTGTTCATAGAAGTTACTTCATCTATGTTTCCCATGCCTCATTGCTACGTGCGTAAGTCGAAGGTTTTCTTAATCCATGAAACTTGCTTAACTCACGTAATGTGAATTCGTTCCGAGCGTCACTTGTTAGAGTCAGAGTGGACCTCCATCACTCGTCCGTTCTACATAAATTCGCAAGGACACCGCGTTGTGTGCTAACGTGCCTCAGGCAGTCTGACAACTGACCATTCATTCATACACAACCGCCCAGCCTAACCCTTTCCTACCGGCTATTGGAAAAAAAAGGGAAATTTATAATTTCAATTATATATTTGTATAAAGGTACATGAAATTAAACACACATATTTTTTTCTATTTTTTTTTTGGAAGTGCTAATTACTAAGCCGGTACTTATAAGTACCGTCAGGGACTTTGTGTATCACAGGATGTACAGAAATAGCAATTGGAATCAATTATGTTCATATTGGTATGAAATGTTTGCCTCATGATATTAAAAAAAAAAAAATTCTTTTTGCTCATTCAGACACAAAAGACATTGTAGTGCAACATTTGGAATGATGTTTTGACTGTATTTTCTTCATTCTACATACTTCACATCTTCATCTGATTTTTACAATTTAGGGACGGTGTATACCTCTGTTTCCCAATCTTACATCTCTCATTGTGGAATATTATGACTTGTGTTGTTTGAATGGATGAGGGCTTGGTGAAATATATATAGATGACCTTTGACCTTTTCTTCTTACCGATATCCTTCATAGTCATCATACCTTGTGCAAAGGATCTTCTAAAATTTTTTACAGACTTTTTTTTCAAATATCGGACCATTTATGTTATAGGCATTGACAAATACAACATCCAGAATTCCCAAAAACAATCTTTACCATGATTTCGGTAATCTTCTGTCAGCATTGCACAAAGTCATCAGCTGATCAGCAGTATCAACCCCACACATGAAGGTATTGTAGTCCTTGGTGACTCCTGAGCATGAAATTGTCGACTTCAATCCATCTTTTTCTTTGCATATAACTAGTGGTGTAACAACAGGGTGGCAGGATGAGCAAAATGCTACGGGACCTACTGCCGGAGGTGGCCCCTGATGACTGGCCAGAGAGGCCCGCTGGTCCAAGATCCACCAGGTCACCAATGCAACCCGAGAGAGGGCCCATCTGTTGAAGTTGCCATTGACCCAACCAGTGTAGTGGAGTTTCACCACTGCCATGACAATTTCATATTAAATGTATGACCTTTTTATCCTTCCATTTCCAGTAGCAAATACCTAGGTTTGTAAATTCATTGTCACAATCTCTTTTTAGTTTTCCATCAGCAGATTGTTAGAAAGTCCCTTGCAGTAGGGTCTGATTCTCCCACAAACAAAAGTTGTTTCAGTTTTTTAATAATGAAACTGATGAAAAATAATGATAATACTAGATAACATCGTCATTGCTCCATTTTTTCAGTCGATTCTAAGACCACTCTTTGACCTAATGAGTAATCTGAGAACATTCCAGTCATTTCTTCATTTTTGCCTTGATAAATTATAAACTTCTAAGAGAAGAGCTTCAATCAGAGCCTATTTCATAAAAATATCCATTTGAAAATATCTAAAACAATGATAAAACCAATTGTATACTTCCTAAATCTATTGACCAATAATCTGTATAAAACTACCCCGAACTCCCTGACGGTACTTATAAGTCCACGTTGGTTTTTCTAGATTATTTAGTAAAGAAACTAGAAAAACATATTTTATCGGTAAAAAATATACGTTTAAATGTTCAAACTAAAAAAGTAATAACAGAAATTGACACTTACCAAGTAAATTATCATCTAAAAATTCATTGTAATGTACCACTTGTTACTTTGGTCAGTATGCTGTCAAGCCCCAACTTAGAAAATTAATTTCTCGGCAATTTCACGCAGAATTTAAAAATAAATGTTGTCATTGTCTGACTTAATCATACAACAATACATCAACAGGCTTAACAATGCGGTGGACACTGGTATTGTCGAATTATATGGTGGTAAATGCAGTGCTACTTATAAGTACCGTCAGGGAGGAAAGGGCTAACCGGCGTTTGTGTAAAGAGGTTTGGCTACTCGTCAAATTATAACAAAAGCTGGTATGGAGCCAGACGGCTCCTCACTCTACTTTTGGGGCTATTTACCCTCTACCTAACTGTTCTTAACTTGCTTACGTATTTCGCACAACAAATGCGGTGACCATTTTTCTCCCAAGCATTTATTGCGCAACTGTTTTTTTACAATTAAAAATGTGGACGCTAAATCAATTGCGCCACCGATTTTATAAATATTCAATCAAATACATGTGGTGATTTGGAACACCATCTCCAAAAGCCTTTCTCGGTGCTAATGATACCGAGCGTGGTGAATGAGCGGTAACGCTCTGGCATCGCATTCGGAAGGCTGTGGGTTCGAATCCCGTTCAACCATCCAGACTTGGGTTTTCCATGGTTTCCCCAAATTACTCCAGGCGAATACCGGGAACGCCATAGCCGAATTCCATCCCGTTTCTTGTCCCAGTTCCATCCCGCCTCTAATGACCTCAACGTCGACGAACCGCAAAGCCAGAAACAAAACAAAAAAATAATACTAATGATCTCGTTTTCAAGGAGATGTAGAGCCCAAATTAGAAAACAATTCATGTTACCTAAACAAGCTGAGAATGTAATCTCCTTCATAACTAATTATATGGGAAACCTAACTAAAGAAGTTGCGTACAACATTGCTGGACACCGATTTACTATACGAAGGAGCTTTCTTTGTAACCTGTCATCAGAACGTGAAGGAAATCTGCCAATGTCTGTACTACTGAACCATCGCGCCAGCCGCCTTGAATCGTTTCAACAAACTAGGGAAAACCGGATTCTCGATGACCGAAACGGGATTCAGACCTAAAGACAAACCCAGCGTTTTCATTACATAAATTTGTTTCTTAGGCGGACAGCAAATTAACTTTTAGATATTAAGAATTGGATAAAATACGGATCATTGGGTGTTTTTATTCTTTTCCATTTTTCTCTTATATTTGTGGGCTTCGGCCTGTTTCTTTCTTTTCCGTATGTTTTTGTATTCTAATGCGTTCCCGAACACTCCTATCTCAGTGCTTTAGTCGTATTTATTTATTTCCATAGGCAAATATATTGCTTGTGGATTTTTTTATCCTTTCTATTTCTGTGCCCATTTTTGTAATTTACTTGAAGTTCTTAAAGCTTTGTTCCAATTCTGCTAATGTTTCTCCTGTAATTGCTCATGCTTTTCCTAACGGTAGTAATTTTTTGATTGTTAAAGCTCTAGCTTCTACACCATAGATCAATATTGAGCGTATTGTTGATTTCAGTACTCTAACATTCCTTATATTGCCTTAATCGTTCGGTTATATCTATTTGATATTAATTTTTGTTGTTAGTTTATATTGTGCCCGATTATCCTCATGTCTAATGTGTAATCTGAGCTTTCGTATGTGATGGAGATAGAAATTTACCGAGCGTAGTGGGTGAGTGGTAACGCTCTGGCCTCACATTAGAGAGGATGTGGGTTCGAACCCCCGTCTGGGCATCCGGATTTGGGTTTTCCATGGTTTCCTGAAATCACTACAAGCGAATGCCGGGATGCTTCCTTCAAAAGACCATGGTTGAATTCATTCTCGTTCCTTGCACCCATCCTTTCCCGCCTCTAATTACCTCGACGTCGACGAGGCGTAAAGCCACAAAAAAAAAAGAAGATAGAAATTTAAGGCTTGGAGGAAGGAAATTAGTGTATAAAACCTTGCGACCACGACATTATCGCTCACTTAAATTACCGGTTGATTGGAGCGCGTGGAAGGCACTGTGAATTGACATTTAAGTCATAAAACACAGGTATGCTGAGAAAGAAAAGTCACCATTCCAGCGTAGGGGTTAGAATGTGCGACTCTGGTTGCAGGGGATGCCGGTTCGAGTCCGGCATCAGGCATGGGAGTTTATAATTATGTGTTGTGTTCGTCCTGTGTCGTCTCTACTGATATCAAAAACAATACTTTAAAATATTATACAAGATGTGATCAAAAACTACGCGGAAGTTGCTTTTTCAAACAAACAAAAACTTTCTTTAATTATTGACATTAATTTTGTTTGCTTCAGAGTACTCTCACTCAGATGTAGTACGTTTGTGCAAGCGCTTTTTCTAATCTCCGAAGCACTTCTCGAAATCAATTTTCGGTACGGTTTCTTTTCTTTTTTGTGCTTTGGCTATACGCCTCGTCGATGGCGAGGTCATTAGAGGCGGGATGGGACTGGGAACAAGGAATGGGAAGGAATTCGGCCACCACGGCCTTTTGAAGGAAGCTTTCCGGCATTCGCCTAGAGTGATTTGGGGAAACCATGGAAAACCCAAATCTGGATGCCCGGACGGGGATTCGAACCGGCGTCCTCCCGAATGCGAGGCCAGAGCGTTAACAGCTCACCCACCACGCTCGGTGGTATGCTTTCAAACTCCTTCCGCGATTCTGTCTTTATTTCCTAAATGTTGGCAAAACGTCGTACTTTTATGGTTCTTTTCAGTTTCAGGGATAGGAAAAAGTCCCAGGGGGCCATATTCGTTGAATACGGAGCCTGAGGCATCTTTACGGTATTATTTCTGGCCAAAAATTCAGGAACAATTCATGAAGTGTGAGAAGATGCAGTATCATATTGAAATTCTCATTAATTGTTACGCCACAGATTCATGGGTTTTCTTAGAATTTTTCCACGCCAACGGCGCAGAACTAAAACTCATGATGTGATACGCCGTCGAAATCGAAGAACATGATAACCAGAACCTTCATTTTTGATTGAACTTCACGCGCTTTTTTCGCTCAGGAAGTCTTCATTGGGGTGATTGGGCCTTAGCTTCGACGTCATACCCGTACACCCAGGTTCCACCACCAGCTACGATCGTCATTGCCACTCACGAGAAATGTTATTTCTTTGTTGATTTTTGACCAAAATCAACAACTTTTGAACAAATTTTGCTGCCACACTTGCCATGGCCAAAATATAAAAAAAAATATAAAAAATAAAATTGCTTGGCTTGAAGCAAATAAAATGCCAACATCATAAGTAACCTACCTGATAGTGAGTCGATGATTGCTGATTGTCATTTCTCTCACTTTTTCGACATTATCATCAGTTGTTGATTTTCTGGGACATCAACGACGCTCTTCGTATTCAACGCCTTCACAACCCTCTTCGAAAAGTTTGTACCACTTGTAAACACTTTTTTTATTCACAGAACATTCGCCAAAAGCAACATACAACATTTCTGATTTACTTCATTCTTAAAACAAAATTTAGTATAAACTCCTTGTTCAATTTTTTCTGTAAGTCAAAATTCACGGAGCGCACCTAAACATCGGTAAGCATTTCAGCATATAACGACAGACTATGCATCCAGTAGGGCTGCCTACTTCATCATATTTTATGAACAAATGTACCAATACAACAACAAAAAATTGTGTCAATTGGTCATGTACAGTCGAGTAATTTTAAAAAATCCGCGTTTTCTTTCATCAGATATCGTATGTACATTGAGATACTTCTTATAAACATGAGAAATTAGTGTTTACACTTGTAGGATTGATTTATTCGTCTTGAAGCTGGTTGTAAATTCCAAAAGTAATTTTTAAAAAATGGCACATCTGAACCCTTGTCACAACAGTTTCATAAAACCTCTTCAATTAAGAAATTTTACTGCAAAAGACGCAATTAGTACTGTGCCGATGCTCTGTCTACTCTCGTGTCTAAGTGAGCTCTTTGTGATGAGAATAATTTGATTTTTTTTAGTTTGACTTTATTTAATTAATTATTAAGATAAATATTTCCAAGGGCGCCATTCCAAAACAGGAAGAGTTAGAAGGACATAGTTTTTGCCTCACAATTGATTAATAGAATGAAGGAATTATTTAAAACAATCCAATTTTTATTCTAGCATAAATAATGAAACATATTTAAATAGGAATTTTCACAACATCGACATACAAGATATTTAAGAATGAATAGATTCTGGAGTTCTGTACCAGAAGGGCGTAGATTCGTTGATAAATAATTCAAACAGCCCCACGGCTAGCTCACTGAAGTTAAATTGTTGTGGAAAGATATGTTGGGAGACTCAATTAGCAGTCTTCATTGCCCACAGGGTGGCACTGGGCCTAATCACTATGGCAATGAGACTTCAAAACAGTTCAGTCAGAAAAATTACCATATGAAGTCCTTTCTGGTGCTCCAGCATATCACAAATAAATAAAACTGTATTAGCAGCAGAAAGCGCTGCCCAGACCTTGCCACATTCTGCGCCAATATGTCCGCTCTCCTCTTGTCGGCGACCACACCGTCTCTCCTCCATATGGAACACAAGAGCATCGAGGGAATCAAACGCGCGCAAATTTCAGCAACCTGGTTGGCTTTTCGTTCGAACCGTCTATCTGGCGGCCTGTACGTAGCACCCTCAGCTGCTGCGGCTACCCTGTGTCGCCCTGAGCAGTCCACCTTGGTCAAGGCCAGACCATTGTCTCCGGCACCAAACTGAAACAGTCCACATGTGATCGAAACCCTTCCTCCGACCACTCTAAACACGTTCACTTTACGCAAAACACTTTGCCTTTTTTAAATCAACATTTGGTGATGTATAAAACATGTGGTGACGTTTGCGATCACCTCAAAGTTTAGCTCGGGAGGACGCCGGTTCGAATTCCCGTCCGGGCCTCCAGATTTGGGTTTTCCATGGTTTGCCCAAATCACTCCAGGCGAATGTCGGGATGCTTCCTTCAAAAAGCCATGGCCGTATTCCTTCCCGTTCCTTGTCCCCAGTCCAATCCCGCCTCTAATGACCCGGACGTCGACGAGGTGTAAAGCCATAAGTAAAAAATAAAAAAGTCCAAGTTTAGCGTTCTTCCTCCAAATTCAGAATATTTTCAGCGAGTTGGTGTTAAAGCCAATAGGTGCATCAATGAATATGTAAAAGGTTTCGCAGTCTGATTCTATGGTGTTAGTAGTGTAAGTGGAACGGAGCAGGATAAGCAGCCCGCGCACGACCACTTAACTGTGGATATCCTTTCAATTAGGGCTACATTAAAAATTACTCGCTCCAGCCGACACGTCGTTCGCTTTCTAGGTCGTCAGTTTCGCTTACTATGCGTGTAGCCGGCTAGAAAAGAAGCTTAGGTCTGAACCCTAATACGGTGTGTTTAATTCATTCCCGATAAGTTACGTTCGGCTCAGTCACTTAAATGGTAAAATGAGCGAAACATTCTGCGATAATGATTAACATATAATTTTTCTAATGAGGAAGTAAATACAGAAACTGCTTCTATTAAATAATTTTGATGTAACGCAAGTCCCAGCGAAAGCAACATATAACTCTCCTGTAGTATGAAGCTCAGGATCCATGTTGTAAGGAAATAATTGAAACTATTGATAAACGGCTCGCTCGATAATTTATGACTAGTAGCTTCGGCGTAGAAGACTGTTTCGAACACGCTAGGAAACTGATTAATACATAATCAACAATCTTCTATTTTCTTAGGTGGTGAAACCAAAGAAAATAACGTAAACCAAACATAATTCTACAACTCGATTTTGCAATTGTCTATTCCCCGCAATTAACGAACGGAAAAAGTGTAAGGGGATCTAATGCTAGTGCAAGTTGTCCTCTACAATAAATAATACCGTGAACTGGTAGCAGTACCAGTGTGTAAATAAATTCATGCTGCTGGCTTTGTCGTCAGTATATAGTATACGTCTACTCCAACTATTTCTGATTAGAAAACAGAGAAACCTTACCTGCAATGTTGAAGTTGACAGTGCCACTATACGCCAAACTTATGCTTGGATTTAGTTCAGCCTTATGCATGATTAGTTTTATTTGTGTTCGTGACTATTAAGAACAAGACTTCGTTTACGTGAACCAAAGAACCTCTCGCTCGTATTTTCTCGTCTTGTGGTGCACTAAGATACCGCATTGCTAGGGAAGCATAACATTTTATTCTTTTTTCTTTTATTAATAGAGATTTTACTTTCTAGATGTTTTATTCCAACATAACAATAACAACTCGGAACACAGAGCTTGACTTTATCTTCTAAAAATATTTCTCCATGTACTTCGGACTTGCATATCTTTTCTCTTCTCAATGCCACAAAGCGTGATGGGTGAATGGTTAACGTTCTGGCCTCGCATTCGGGAGGACATAATTCGAATCTCCGTTCGGGCAACCAGATTTGGGTTTTCCATGGTTTCCCCAAATCACTCCAGATGAACGCCGGGATGCTTCTTTTAAAAGGTCATGGCAGAATTCCTTCCCGTTCCTTGCCTTCCGTCTTTTCCCGCCTCTAATGACCTCGACGTCAATTAGGCGTAAAGCCGTAAAAATAAAAAAAAAATCTCATTGCTGGTTGTACACTTAAGAGCCAGGTAAACATGAGCCGTCCTCTTTTCCTCTTTCCTTTACAAGTTTTGGTACAAGTTTTGATATCCTAATATCTTCCATTATTCTTACATGGCCATAGCATTCCAATTTTTTTCGTTCTATTACTTCATACATTTCTTCTTTAACTTCCATTATCCTTATTATTTTGGTATTCATTACTTTTACTTTCTTGAAATTCTTGTTAATGCTTTCAACTTCTTAATATGTTTTTGGTTGATTGTCTAGGTTTCTGATCCATATAAGACAATACTTTCCAATAATGACTTAAATATAATTATTTTTATTCTATTCTTAACATTATTGCTCCATAGAATTGAATTGAGCTTACCGTTTAGTTTCCGGTCATTAGTAATTCTTTTATTAATTTCCATGTTTGATTTCCCCCTCTTTCTAAAATTGAACCCAAATAGCTAAAATTATTTTCCCTTTTGAATTTGTATTCCACCAATGTACAATTCATCCAGATAATTAGTAAAATGTTCTGTTTTCTGATAGCTAATCTTCAATCCCCAATTTTTATATTGCATTGATAGTTGATTACATATGTAATTTGCATCCTCGCCATCTTTTCCTATGATGATTTGATCACCGGCGAATAGTAAATGATGTAGATGCTTTTCATCTATTATTTCTGAACCCATTCTATTATACTTTCGAGACCTTGTTCTCAAACTAACATATGTATAAATTTTAGATAGTGTTGATGACACTAGGCATCCTTGCAGTAGACCGTTATTTCTTTTAAAATTTTTGTGATAATGCATAACCAGTTTTTATATAGTATGTGTTATTTTTGTTCATTTTTTGTATTATTTTAACTAAGGATTTATATGTATATGACATATATAAATCTTTCCAATAGAATCTTTCTCGGCATATACACTTTTTTATTTATTTTCTAATTTACAGATATCCCAACACCTAGAAACAAATCTGGGCCCTTATTTACGTTATTATGCCTGCATTTTGATTTTCATGCAATTAATGAAGAACTTTTATAAAACATTATTCTAGCATAATTACTTTTACATAACTCCTGTAAGAACTAAATATCTGTTTCAGCACTATTAATTCTTTTACTATTATTACTGTCGTTAAACATTACCTCAGGATAGTTAATTTAAGTGAGTTCTGTAACAAATAAATACCTTGATTAAAAATATTTGTACTATTAACACCACTATTATTAATAATACTGCTACCACCAATATCAGTTTTATATTCCACTATCGGTTCAATCAAATTGCTGACTACGCTTTGCAAATCTCTGGATCCGGCTGCTTTGTAAGCCGCCCAAGCCATCAAGAGCTGACCTCATGGAATACCAGAACGGCCTCTCCAGAATACACAGAAGTTTCTCGTACTTTTGACGACACTCATTTTCGTAGGTCTCCTGTTATGTTATCATCCCGATTTGTTGAAAGTATAGCTTAGAATTTCAATGTTTGCTAAATTTCTTCATTTAGGTTGTTATTGGTGTGATAGTCCTATGTTTCGGTTACTCCATCATCACTCTTGCCAGGTATAATTGTTTCCACTTACACTGCTTTCTGAAGCCTCTGATTTCGCTCAACAAGTTACCTCTGAATGCATTTTTTCTTCCAAACGTTTTGATACTGTGCCGGCTGTTTTGTCTAATAGATGCCACCAGCTCTTATCATAGTAAATCGAATATTCTCAGGATTTGTTGGCTAGCTCTCAGACTAACTGTCATTTTGCATTCTCATACTATGTGCTCCGATGTCCTCTCCTCACCACATTCGTACCTGTTAGGTTGCATGATATTCCTACTCCGAAGGAAGCTATTGTATATCCTATGATCTGTAACGTAGATCACTAATCACAAAGAAGATTGGTGATATTTCATCCTTAATCCTTAATCTCTCTTCTATACAAGGAAGCATATCGTTTGTTCGTCTGTCTCTTTCACTGTAATTCCCCTATTGTTACCATTTTGCCAGAAGTATCTTCTTAACTTCCGCCTCTGATGTTCTTCACAACCTACAACTTCTGGTACCTTTTCCTGTTTCTTAAACGTCTTCTTATGGGCTGCTAAACGTTATTTCACCACTGGCTGAGTCAGTTATGTGCTGTCTAGCAGT
The DNA here is from genome assembly GCA_031002005.1 of Vandiemenella viatica. Lineage (NCBI taxonomy): Eukaryota > Metazoa > Arthropoda > Insecta > Orthoptera > Morabidae > Vandiemenella > Vandiemenella viatica. The sequence continues at coordinate 100,509,080 of CM061921.1, read as the reverse complement.
TATTTTCGATTTCTGCTCTTGAATTACTCTCTACGAGAAGTAGAAGATCATCAACGAAAGTAGTTACGTCCAGCAGTTCCGGCATTGTTTTGAGTATTTTCATCACAATTGCAAGCCTTGCATTCCAGAATATTGGCCTGCAAACCGAACCTTGTTGACATCCTTTGGTCAGAGACTTTGTAATGAACAGGTTCTGGTATCTTTAGCAAGTATCTGCAATAGATCTGTGTCTGAAATAGCCTCTATAAATGTGGAGTAGCCTTCTATGACAATACACATCTGTTAAGCTGCGTATCGACTATGCGCGGCTGCCGCGCGAGCCATGTTCAAACCTCAAGGGCGCCAAACCAGTATTGCCGCGCGAGCCGTTTCTTTTCGTGAAGCCACCGTAAACGTTTCACATGCACGAGCAGCTGCCACTTTCACTGTGATGCATCACATTTTATACTAGAAACCTAAACGAAAAGTGCTTAGGTGGATATGGAAATTGTATTAACAGAATACAGTATGGTGTGAAACTTGTGGAAGACATGACTTATGAACCCATCGATGAAATAATTAACAAATTTTACGAGAGTGACAAAGGCTGGGTTAGAGTTCTTAAAAGCATTAATTGAACCAAGTGTAAATAAAGTGAACACTCTATTTTGGTAGGCGATTTAAGTTATTGAAAGACGCTGTAACTTCAAGATTTCTAGCAACTGGACGCACGTGTAATAGCATGCAATACCTTTTTCGAGTGTCAAAACAATCATTTTAGAGAATAGTTCAGGATGTTTTTAACGCATTATGCAAAGCTCTGAATGAATGGGTAAAGATAAGGAAATAATACCCATTATATTAAAGATTTTATTGTTATTAAATTTTCTGTTGCCATTCTTAAAGAGAAATTACTTCTCACTTAGGTAAAATGTGTTGAGTTAATCATGTCATTGGGCGATTCATTATATTCCTCGATTGAAGTTTCAAGTGATGGTTGTGATAGTAATGGAGGTGATACCATCTGATTAGCCTGCATATTTGATATTCCACAAAAAATCTTTGAACAGTACAATTGTATTAAAAGGCGACACGTTTTGCTATCCATGGTAGCAAATTGTCGCTGTGCCGCGCGAATAAACTCGAACAAAGACACCTCCGCCTCAACTGCGCACGAGCCAAGTAGTGAGGGGCTTTTGACGCGCACCTAAATACCAGGGAATGGCTCGCAGCTCGGCATGTTCGAGTCGCCTCGCGAGCCAACAGCATATCCATCACGCGCGGCGCGAGCCAATGTTCGAGGGTTTGCCGCGCGTAGTGGATTCACACATTTAGTCGCGCAAGAAGAGCGGGCGATCATAAATTGTTAAATGCCCACGAGATGTACATCACATATTTCTTTACACTTCTACCGATTTGTGGCAGCCTCTGTAGAATTTCCCACTGGAAATCAATATTGATAGGGATTTATCCTTTTAGTTCTCGGTGGTTTTGAAGTTTCTTATTTAGGATCTTCTCTTGAATTATTCCAAGCACATTTAATAAGCAAACTGGTTTCGTTCCCATATTCCAGGAACTTGACCCTGATATAGGCATTCATTCAGAAGTAAACATAAAACAGGGGTTAGTTTTGTCACCAGTTACTGGAAGATCTTGGTTCAGATTTCATCCTGTCCGGGAACTTCTCCTTTTTTCTCTCTGTTTATTGCTGTTATTACTTCGTCAAGATTAATATCGGATCCCTCCTCTTCACTCCAGCAAGGTTGCCACATGTTTCCGCGTACCATAATTTGATCTTCTGTCTCTTCCGGAAACAAAACTTTCAGTAATTCCTTCACTGATTCTCACCAGTTCGTAATTACTTTCCCATCAGTTCTTTTGACTGTAGGCAGTATGGTGGGTGATCTGATCTTCCCTCCAGCTTCTTTATACAGGATGCTCCACGAGTTGTTCATAAAGTTTTCCTTCACGAAGGCTTCCCAACTTTTTTGTTTCTTTCATGGCATCTTTGATGGTTTGCTTCTGGAAGTAGTATACTTCTCTCTGCTACCACGAGGTTCCTTTGATATGCTCTTCAGGTTATTCGCATACTTAATCGCAGTTTTAGAAATTTCTCTGTCCTTATATTGCTAGAAGTTACTACCATCTTCTTCAGTGATACCGATTGCTTCATGGTCATTGTATTGCCTCGCGGCTGTTCATACACCAAAGTGATTTGCAGTGAAAGCATTCCTTATCATTTCCCAAGGTTTTCTTATATTTTGAACTGCTAGTCTCTGTATGTGTCCTGGTCAGACCAAAGACACATCTTTCCAGGCACTCTACATACGGAAAACAGATTTCCCGCAAGTGTGATTGTAATAGATACATTGATGTTTGTGCCAGCCATTGCACTGTTCCTGACCTCAAGCACCAGTCCGCTGAACAGATCTTCAAGCAAGTCAGTCTTCTTACTGCGCCAGGGAACATACTTTGTATTGGCGTCCGCTGCGATCACTATTGAACAATTCCCCAGCGTTGCATCTATCTGTCACATTCTGTCGAGATATAGATAGATCTCAACACTGAACTGGAAATACATACTGGGTATTATAAGGTTTCCTCATGCTGTTCTTATATCAACATATACCGTGTGCTCGTCATCCCCTCCGGCCTGGATGCATGCACTGATTCGGTAGAACACAATGAATGCTGTCACATTGTGTTCTGTGATGAATCCCGGAACTGCACTGGCTTGGATGGCCATCAACGATGAGCATGGTGGCAACCGGGACAGAGGTCATATTCTTCCGATGTTTTGAAGAGGCATGGTGATTTTACTCCAGGGGTCATGGTGTAGAGTGCCTTCGGATATAACTTCACAGACAGTGTGAGACGCACGCCTCGCAGTGTACGAACCTATTACGGACGTTCCGAGGCATGCGCAACACACGTTCGCGGCCATCCGTGGGTATGTCGGCATAATGGCTGTGCTCAAAGGCACACTATCGGTTCTTCCAGTAGGAGTGAGATGTCAGATAGAGTCTATGAAAAATATATCATCATATCCTGTATTTAATGCACTTCCTTTTGTTTGAGAGTACAGGTGATGGCAACCCGGATTTGCCGACGCAGTCCCCGGCGTCCATTTTTAGTACACTCGAAAGGAGAAAGATTTCAGGTAATTTATTTTTCATTGCCTTGTGTCTTGAGAGAATTTGAAACCATATCACTTATATATTACTTCCTATGTGCGTGCGTACTAAAGCATTTTATGATATGTTCGCAAGTGATACTTTTCTCTCCCTGAGCTACAAGATTTGTGGGGTCTCGCCGAATCCCAGGTGCTATCGACACCACATTCTGTGTCCAAGTTTGGTCCATCCAAAAGGAGAACAATTGCGGGTATAGTCCTTTCATGTCTTTTATATATGTTCGTTGGGGCCAACTAGTCTTTTTGCATTTGGTGACGATTTTCATTTTTTTTTTTCGTCCCATAAGGCCTTCATTTGTTTTCAATGGGCCTGTTTGCACTCTTCTTGCACCGCGTCTTTATTTGGATTGTTCGTCTCAGTTTATCCTATGCGTCAGTAACTTCTAGCAAAATCATCTTCGGGTTTTAATCCCAACAAATAAAGTTCTTCTTTCATATTTAAAAACCAGAACATTACTGTTTTGGGTTTTGAATCGAAGGTATTAAAGATTTTTTTAATCAGTCTGTTTTCCTCCATTCTTTTCGATGATCCGTCTTTTGCGGATTGATTCAGTGATTTTTTTTTTCTGTAGACTGCTTTGTTGGATCTCTATTGATGGACGTTATTCTTGAAATTGGAACCCAGAATTCCCCTAATACTTTTTAGCTCTTTTTCTCCAATTCTCCCAGAAGTCTTTTATCAGCATCGTTTTGGCTGCATACGAAACTACTGGTTTCAGCCCTATTTCATAATGACTTAACTTAGTATTGTAGAAAAGACATTCTAGTTGCAGATCCCAGTTTCGTAAGCTATTTCTAGTATGCGTATCCTTTACCCAATAGCTTCTTTTTCCAATCAATTTTTCATTATGATCTCACCGAATTATCCCATTCGGTTTATGTCTCCGTATTTAGTTTAAGGTTTTGATGGAGAATCTTTGACGTTGGTCATCAGTTTTTTGAAAGGATATCTATAAACCGGTTTGATTGGCGATTTCTTTGAGCAAATCAATTTGAGTTCTAGTGGTTCTTAAGACATTTAATAGGATGTCGGTGTTGTCGGCAAAAGCTAGAGTGTCTATTGTGATCCCTTTAGATTTAATTCCCATTCTCAACAGACTGTAGTCGTCTTCCTTTTACCTCGTTCGCCAGATTTGAATGGTCTGTTCGAGAACGCAGTTGAAAAGTGATGGAAAGAGACCATCACCTTGCCTAGCAAAAGTTGTGAACTCAAAAGAATATGTGAGACATCCTAGAAACATTACTTTCAATTTCGTGTTTTTCAGGGTAGTTTAAGATCCACTCCGAATTGCTTAAGGATATTTAATAGCACCTCCCGGTCAGTTGAGTCATACGATTTTATAAATCCCACAAATAGCGATACATATTGTTTCAATCTGATGAGCGTCTTTGAGCTGCTCATATGTTCGACTGTTGAGCGAGTTTTTTTGAAGCCTCCTTGGTACGCACCAAATTAATGTTGAGCTTGAGACTTTAATCTCTCCAGCATGGCGAGAGAATTTTATAAGTAACTGGAAGCAGGGAGATTCCTCTGTAGTTATTACCGTTCTTCTTAATGCCTTTTTTTGTGGAACGGAAGAACCAAAGCCCGTTTACAACCTTCAGGTAAGGTTTCCTCGTTCCAAAATTCTTCGGTTTCCTTTTGTAATATTTCCATTGATCCTTGAGGGGCATACTTCCATAGCTATGCAATTACGTAGTCTTCTCCAGGTGCCTTGCTGTTTTTAAGTTTGGCGATGTGGCACTTGATTTCATCTTTGTGGTAAGGACTCCAGGTATCTGAATATGGGTTCCTCGGTCTTGATGGGATTTATGGGCTGCCGGCAGTTAAGTAGGTTGTTAAAATAGTTGGAAAGGACTGTACAGTTTTCTTCATTTGATGTGGCCGGTGTACCATTTCTCCGTTGAAAGCACAGCGATGGCGGTTTGTAGCCTGGAATTTTTCTCTTGAACGTTAGTTTTTCTAAAATTTTGTTTTATGCCTTCAATAAGAGCTTTTTCGTACCTACGTTTCTCGACTCAGATCACTCTAGCCGTACGGGCCCGTTGGGTCTTGTAGATTTCCCAGTCGGTTTCTGATTTATTGGAATAGCAATTTTTTTTTCATTTTTGGAGTCTTTCTTTGAGCGCCGATTCGCAGGTGTCATTCCACCAGTCGATTTTTTAAATTTTTTTTTTGTTTCTTTATATTTCTGCGAGTTCCTTTGCTGCGTCAGTGAGGCGATAATTTGTGTGGCTAAAATTTTTATCTCAGGGTCTTGCCTTCTCCTAAAACTCTGTGATTTTTTACTTGAGCTTATCGTTGTCAAAGCGAGTGATCTGGCTGGGTATTTTCTTGTTGTTTGGGGGAAGGGGTTTGAACTTCGTTATGGACATACAATGATCTGAGATTAGTTCTATGCTCTTTTTTACTTCAACGTTCAAAACCACAGGGTTAATTTTCCTGCAGATAGCAACATTCCAATGGTTTTGGCGTATCTCCTTTCTTGAAAAATTACGAAAGTGTGTCGACATGACCTGAAGGCTATGATTATCACAAAGGGAGACTAATCTCTTGCCATTTTGATTGGTTTTCTTATAAATTGAATAATATAAAATAATCTCACGGTACTTCTTTTCTCACCCAAGTTGGGCGTTGAAGCCCAAAAGAATTTTTATATAATACTTGGAAAGTTTGACTCAGTTTTCATCTAATAGATCCCAAATGTTTGCCTCTTCATCTGGGTATGATCTGTTTTTGTCATTTTTTGGGGCATATACATTTATCAGGGTGTAGACTTTGTTGGCGCAATTGATTATTAATATGGATAACCTTTCTACTCATTCAAAATTTTCAACTTTTTCAAGGATTATAGTTTTCACAGTAAAAACTGTTCCAAGCATCAGGGGCCCATTGAGAATCTTTTTCTGTTCTCGACTCGTGAAGAAACGATAATTTTCGTAGTAAAAAATTTCTTCGTCTAGATACCGTGTTTCTTGCAGTGCAATTATGGATATCTGATTTTCGTGGAGATAATGGTTATTATCTTACTGGTTTGGGTGAGGGAATTTATGTTGAATGTTGCTAGAAAAGGTTTGGATTTGGTTCTGAGTTTGCTTACTGTTAGGGACATTCGCAAATGTTCCGACTCGTCTTTTGCATGATGCCGAATCTCACCCAGAATCCGAATGAGACTCATGTACCGAGGCTTTTGAGACGAGGTATTCGTCCGGAGATTTACTCCTTTATTCTTTAGAAGTTTCACCATCAAGCTTGCTTGGTTTAAATTTGCTTTGGATGTGTACACATCCTTCTTACAACTAGGGTTGTTAGTTTTAGAGGTTTCCTCATAATGTTTTCTGGCTTCTTGTGCCTTCCTTCTTTACCCACCTACATGCAACTTTTTGACAGGGTTCATTGTCATGCTGTTAAAAACAGTCATCGTCTCCCAACTTGTCCTCTACCATAAGCAACTCAGAATTGCTTAAAATGTTTTCATATCCATCCATATTTAAACTTTTCTCAAGCGCAATAAGGGGATCACACTCTAACCACGAAAAACACGTCCATGCCATAACACCACCTGCTCTGTACATCACTGTTGGCACTACACGTCAGGGCAGGTAACTTTCAGCAGGAATTAACCAAACTCAAATCCTTCTATCGGATTGCCACAGGGTATAACGTGATTCATCAATACAAATCACTCGTTTCCACTGGCGTCGCTCTTTACGAGTTCTCGACCTCCAGCGTCACTTAACATTGACTACAGACATACGAGGGTTGGAACTTAAATAATGGCAACACTGTTGTGGAGACACTATGCAATGGAATCTACTATTTTCGCTGATAGCACACGTTGTTGACATACCTACCTTACCTCCGAGCAAATGGACTCACCCGTCCCACGTCCCCGGCGTGCGCACAATCGAAGGAAACGCAGTCACTTGTGAGCGAGCGGTCTAACGTAATGGTGTTACTATGTTTTCGAAACAGGAACAACGGAGTTGGATTAATATTGAATGTGCCAGAGATCGTACAGCACGACAGTGTCATAAAGGTCTTCAAGATGCGTGCGGGGAATCGGAATTGCCGTACAGAACGGTGGAAAGTTGGGTAAAAGCCTTCAACGGCAGACATGCATTAGGCAGGTCGTCCTAGCGTGTCTGAAGAAGAAGTGCATACTGTTGCCGCGTTAGTGGACAGTGATTTACGCCAGACAATTTGTAAGCTCGCCTACGAAACCGGTTTAGCGCATACGACTGTTCTTCGCATCCTGAAGGAATGCCTGGGCATGCGAAAATTTGCATCACGATGGGTTCCGCATGAATTGATGGAAATGCAAAAATGGATGTGTTACGACGCTGCTTAGACGCACTTGGGGCCATATGATCTCGAAGGAGAGGCTTTCTTACGCCATATCGTAACACTGGATGAGACATGGGCCACATCGTACTAGCCAAAACTGAAACGCCAATCCAACGAATGGCCTCATTATGGGTCACCGCGAAAGTCGAAAGTGCGTCAGAGCCCCGTATGGTGAAAGTTATGGTGATTCTCGTGTACGACTGTGATGGTGTTATCCTAACGCATTACGTTCCTCCACGGCAGACCATCAATGCACAGTATTACTGTTCGTTTTTGGAGCATCACTTGCGACCAGTTTTGCGAAAGAAGCGGCAACACTTTCTGCGCCACTCACCCATCAGTTTGCACGACAATGCGCGCGCAAACTGTGGCTGCTCTGTTCGGTCGATGGGACTGGGAAGTGCTGTACCATCCACCATACTCCCCGGACTTAAGTCCTTGTGACTTTGATTTGATTCCGAAGACGAAGGAACCACTTCGTGGCATTCGCTTCAGAACTGTTCCTGAGATTCGACAGGTAGTAGACCGCTCCATTCGCACCATCAACAGAACAGGCTCTGCTAACGGAATACCACGCCTTCCACATCGCTGGCAACGGGTTCTACACAACGCTGGTGACTACTTTGAAGGACAGCAACAGGTGCAAACATGTAATGCTTTTGTATCGGTTGTGAATAAATAGTTGCCACTATTTAAGTTCCAACCCTCGTATTTGTCTTATGAGCAGCTGCTTGACCTATGTATCCCATTCCTTCTAACTCCTGACACACAATGATGGCTGGACTACTGCTAGCACTTTGTAACACAGAGTTATTACTTCTGCCAAATTTTTGCGATTTTTTATAACCATCCTCCGCAAGGTTCTAAGATGTCTGTCCATCATTGAATGACGTCAGCCTGGTCTTGGTTTTGTTGTAGTTGTTCCTTCGCCTTTCCACTTCACAATAATAACACCAACAGTCGATGTGAACTGCTTTAGAAGGGTTGAAAGGACCCTGATGGATTTCTTACTCAGGTGACTTCCAATGACTAGTCCACAATCACTGAGCTCTCCTGACCGACCCCTTCTGCTATTACTGCTTCACTACTGATGACACAATACTCTTCGACTCTTTTTATACTAACGGGTCCGTTTGTCATAACATGTAGCGTTCAATCCCACATTAAATAGGGGTGTCAGGATACTTTTGATCAGATAGTACACATGTCATACAACACTACAACTCCATTTTTATTTAAGTCAAGATGCAAGTTCTCGTGCTGTAACCTCTTATCACTTTTTTTCTGTCATCAGTCTCTCCGAGCGGTCTGGTGGCTCAGTGGTTAAGGCGCTTTCTTTCAAAGCGTGCTCCGGTCACGGGTTCGGATCCCGGCAAGCGCAGGAATTTAGAGAATTGTGTTTGATCGTATGAGCTATGCCAGCACGCTCCGTGGTTCGGATTCCACGTTAAACTGTAGGTCCCAGAGGAAAGGAACTGGCCGTCCTACCTCTGACACAATGGCTTAGTATGCCTCCTTCGGGAGGATCCAACTAACCTTCGGGTTGTGTATTAAGTTCAATTTTCAGTCTCTCCACTGGTCTAATGCAATCCTCCATCCCTTTCTACCTTGCGCTAACCTCTTCAATAGACTCCTAACAACCCACGTTCTCAATTATCTCCTTCTTATATTCTAATTTTTGTCTTCCTCTAGAGTTCTTTCTTTCGACAGTTCCCTCCACTAAAAAATTAAGCAATACCGCATGTCTCAAAATATAAGCCACCATCCTGTCTCTTCTTTCGGTTAGATTCTTTCATAAAATTCTTTTTTCGCCTATCATTTCCAAAACACGTTCATTTTGTACTATATCTGTCTACTTAATTTTTAGCATCCTTCTATAGCACCCCATTTCAAATACTTCAATTTATCTTGTTTCTGGTATACCTAAAGTCCATGCTTCGCTACAAAAAAGTGTTGTACTCCAATGATAGAATTTTAGAAAGTTCTTTCTGAGTCCTAGATCAATATTTGAAACTAAAAGATTTTTCGTTTTCATTAATGCTCGTCTTACAAGAGCTATTCTGCTTTTAAAATCATTCCTGTTTCGGTCATCAGTTGTAATTTTTTTCCCTAAGGAGGAGAAATCACTTACTTCTCGTATCGCATCCGATTTTACTTTTATATTTAATCTACTATTATTGCTATTATTTCCACTATTATCTTCACCTACTATCTCTTCTAATACCCTTTCCATTCTTCTGTATGTTAATCTGGTCAGTAATTTTGAAGCATGCGAAGTCAGACTTACAGTGCGATAATTCTCACATTTGTTAACATGTGTTTTCTTCTGGAGTGTGAAGATGATACTTTTATTACAGTTGGACTCTGTACTGTTTCATAACTTTATGATATAACTTTGAATAATTTTTGGATTCATTTAAAAATTATGCAGGAATCTCATCAATTCCAAGTGCCTTATTTGATTTCAAATCATTCAAAGTCCGATACACGTACTTAGTGTAAAGCTGCAGGGAAAGGTTTGTTCGTTGGCCACGATGTTTAATTTGTTCCGAGGGTTCAGAGCATGACTAAGCCTTTTTTTTTGTGGCAAACTTGGATGGAAATAATATCGAACATTTTTCCAAGCTCGTAGATGTGGGAGGAAAATTCGATAACACTTCACTTGACATCTCAAAATATCAATCACGAATACAATCGTTACTGCTATCTTTTGAGACCAGATTTCAGGATTTTGAATAGACCAAAAGTATTTTAGTTTTAACAACCCATTTTCAAAAGCCTTTAACGTAGTAATGGAATTTCCTGTCAATATCGAGAGAGAAATCACCGTAATCCAAAACCACACATCCTTTAAACAGATTTTTACTGAAGCAGTTTCTTCACAACCACAAGAGTCCAGGTAATTTTGTAAAATTTTTGAAATTTTTATCAAAGGAAGACTTGCCTGCAATGAGTGATTTTGCGTTGCAAGTTTTAAGCAGATTTGCCTTAACATATATCTGTGAAAAAGTGTTCTCAACTCTCAGCTGTGTGAAAAATAAATACCATACTTCGTTGATTATACAACATGTTTCAGACTTTAATTTACTGTCAACCTCAGATATGTCGCCCAGTATTAATAAATTGCTAGCTCAAAAGCTTCTGCAAAGGTATCATTGATGTTTTTTTATTCTGTTATTGTAATTACGTTGCTTGTAGCTTTGTTTAATATTTTTTTGTCTATTGTAACTATAGGAAAGTATTAAAGGGACCGCAGGCTAACATAGAATCGAAATTGTACCCCATCTCCAAATCTGGTTGGGCAGCCTAGAAGTAGAATAATTGGCTATTATATCGATGGGTTCTGTGGTTCTTCAAAATCATTACTCCTGAGTGAGAGTACGATAGTATGATAATATTTTCTTCCTATTTTCCTCCTGAATACATTAAGGCTTCCAGAATTGCTGTTGGTTCTGCTGTCATCCAGACATATTATCTTCTAGGAATGCTTAGATCATTCAGTCTCTATCAAACTGTAAATTTCCCAACTAGAATACAAAAAGATAGTAGTACCATTATTGATAACATTTTTGTAGAGCACAATAAATTAGAAATACATGGAACAGTTCCAATGGAAAATGGTTTGTCAGACCATAATGCTCAAATAATTACTTTGGATGTTGTGGGAAATGAAAATAACAAAAAGAAAGGATTTGTCAAAATTAGGCCACTAAAGAGCAATTCAATAAAAACATTAAATGATGAACTTCTCAATGAGGACTGTACCACTGTTTATAAATTAAAAGGGGTAAACAATAAATTCAATTACTTTCACCAAAGGTTTTTGGAAATTTACGAGAGGTGTCTCCCTACAAAACTAGCTCCAATTGGTGAAAAACGAGTAAACAAAAATTGGGTTACAGTTGGTATTAAAACATCTTGCAGACATAAAAGGGAATTGTATGTAAAAGTTAGGAATACTGATAATATGCTTCTCAGACAGCATTACAAAACTTACCATAGAATTTATACCAAAGTAATAAAAGAAGCTAAACGTTTGGCCATAAATGATGAGATTAGTAGTTCAGATAATACGATAAATGTGTTTGGGACATTTTTAAATGGGAAACAACTGTATATCTTTAAGCATTAACGATAAACTTGTAAATGACCCTTCTTATGAAGGAAGTGCTTTTAATAACTACTTCATAACAGTTGCTGAAAAAAAAAGGAAAATATATTGGGAATATGGATGCTATAGCAATACTTAAATCCTTGTCACCAAAAACAGCATCTATGTCTCCTTTCCCACCAGTCAAAATTAAATTGAAAAAATTATTAAATCCCTCAAAAATTAAAAGTCATTTGGTTATGATGAGGTTTCAACCCATGTAGTGAAACAATGTAACACCAGCATTAGTAGAGTTATTAATCATATTTGTAATAGTTCTTTCGAAGAAGGTATCTCCCCTGACTCACTCAAGAGTCAATGATTAAACCGCTTTATAAAAAGGGTGATACCTCAAAGATTGAAAATTACGGCCCCTTATCACTTCTATCAGCATTTTCAAAAATCTTTGAAAAAACAATGTATAGAAGGGTGTATGCACATCTACAAAAGAATGAACTACTCAGTAATATACAGTTTGGTTTTAGGCAATGTGTTTCAACAGATTCAGCAATTTTTGCTTTTGTAAACAATATACTGGAATCAATGCATAAAAAATTAAATTCCCTAGGTATATTCTGTGATCTTGCTAAGGCTTTTGACTATGTTGATCATGAGATTCTCCTAGGTAAATTAGATCACTATAGAGTTAGTGGTAAGCCAGGACTTTGGTTTATAACATACTTGTAAAATAGAAAGCAATGTGTATCACTGAAAGATACTAATCCAGGAGATGTTATAAACTCAGAATGGGGTATAGTTAAATGTGTTGTGCCTCAGGGTTCAATTCTTGGCCCTCTGCTGTTCTTAATCTATATAAATGATCTCCCACATATACTAGGTGATAATGAATACGTCGTGCTCAGATGATACTAGCATATCGTTGAAAGACCAATCAGTACAAAACCTTGAAAACACAGCAAATGATGCTATAAAGACAATAAACAGGTGGTTTAATGCTTACAAACTAATACGTAATGTAGAAAAGACACAGTTACTTCAGTTTGTTACAAAAAAAAAAAACAACGGACAGCTATAATGTGATATCAGAAGGAGAAGCAATTAATGGAAGCAGTTTTACAAATTTCCTGGATGTATATATAGATAACAAATTGAACTGGAAGCAACAGATTCAACAACTTCTTAAAAAACTGAATTCTGCAATATTTTCACTGAGGGTAATATCTAGAATAGCTAATATAGAAACCAGAAAGTTAGTATATTTTGCATATTTTCACTCCCTGCTCACTTATGGCATCTCATTCTGGGGAAACTCGTCACAAGCACAGAGGGTATTTAAATTGCAAAAGCGTGCTATAAGAACTATTTGTGGAGCAAGCCCACGGACGTCGTGCAGAAATCTATTTAAAAACTTAGGTGTACTAACAATGGCAGCACAATATGTATACTCCGTACTATCATTTGTAGTGGAAAATTCTGAACACTTCAATCTTAATGCTGACATACATAGCGATAATACTAGGAATAAATATAATATTTACAATGATTACAAATCACTGTCAATTGTACAGAAAGGGATAATTCCTTATTCAATGTCTTACCAACATAAAGTAAATGTTATCTACGAAAACCCAACTACTTTAAGTCCAAACTGAAAGAGTTTCTGCTTCAGAACCCATTTTACTCTGTGAAAGAATTTTCCTCTTGGAATTTGATAACTAAGAATGACTGATAAAGTAGTATATATGGCATGTGGAAGGGGGAGGTGACAAAGTTGTCCACTGAAATGATATATGGTTTTTCTTACGATTGAAACTTTTGACAAATGAAGAAATTACACTGTTTACAAAATTCCCTCATATATAGTTACTAACATGGGATAGCATGCATTCAAAAATTGCTGTGAAAAATTATCAAGCCAACAGGTTTATAAGTAATTGACTGCTAATGAGTTGTTGATAATGTAATTGATATTGTTAATAGGTGTGTGTACTGTTCCACATAAATAGAAACTAACATGATATAATATGTAGTTGAGGATTATAGTGAAACTTGTAATGGTAACTGGTTAGTAAGAAAATAACTGGTTATTAGATGCTGGCAACAAGTGAATACACTGTTCCACATAATAAGTAGTAATTAACTCGGGATAGTATTTGTAGATTACAGGGGATATTGATTGTACTAATGGGTTGTAGCTAACTTGTTATCAATGTATAATAATAATATCTATTATATAGTAATTGTGATTGACATTATTAATAAGTGTACGTACTGTTCCACATCCCCGAGATTATTCTCACATGGGATCAAAGTGAACATATCTATCCATCTATCTATTAAAGGTGTTTGGTGTTTAAGCTCATAAGAGTTTTAAGATTCTGTCATTTCCCTACATAAACAAAAGTAAGACTACAACTTTCACTCACTAAACATGTAAAAAACAATGAAGAAATATATTAGTGTGAAACAAGTAAATAAGTCTGATTTCGATTTACAAGCGCACAACACAAAAGTATTTGAGAAATGTTCTTCCGATTCTGGGGCCCAATTGTTCAATAAGCTTCCTTCAGACCTAAGATTAATTTAATAACAAAAGAGAATTTTTCTAGCATGAGATTAAAGATTAACTTTTTAATAAAGCCTTTTACTGAATTAAAACACATTTAAATGTTGGAACAAGGGAAAGAATGGCGAAAAACAATAATCATTTGAATTAGCAATGTGTGTCTTAATATGATATTTTATAACACAAATGTTAATGACATATTGTACGATAAAGGAAAGTAAGTCAACATAACTAATGAAGGAAAATTAAGAGGCTTTCATGAATTAAATATGTATGAACAGAGAATGAATTGTGTTATGACGTATATATTATAAACTGTTTAATGCTGTATACTGATAATCAGAATGGAGCCTCTGTAGTACTATACAACCCAAAATGCCTTTTACTTGTCCTAACTCACAATACAAATCATTGTGTTTAAGTGATATTTGGGATCAAATAAAATGAATTAATCTGCTCAGTAAACATCTTAAAAGTATATAACAGTTTGTAGACAATAAATATTTACCTAAAGGAATGCGGAAATAATATCTGATTGGTAACTCCAAATCCATCCAAGAATTTATTAAAAGATTCAACTTCGTCTAATATTACTTTTGCTAAATTCAGTTTCACAATTCAGTGTTTACATTTTTAATTTGTAACATACAAAACTTTTTCTCTTATTATCATTCATCTTGCATGTATTTATTTTAACTATAATATGTTCCACCTCTCAGAATTCTTCCTCAGCACGATCTATGGAACAAAAATAATAAAAACGAAGGTCTATTGTGCAGAAATGATGCTAGAAGTCGCTGCTGAAAGGCCGATTGAGTTGAAGATATGTTAGTGAGCCACATAATACTTATTACTGATATTTAAGGTTCTCAGTTTTTGATAATAGATAAATGGCAAAAATAGGTACAGAGATTAACACGAAACTGGAATATCAGTACAGGGCGGGGGCAGAGTTGCTTTTTGAAGGCTTGAAGTGTAAATTTGTTGGAATAAAGTTTGGTAACAAATTCAACTGGGCTGGTGGCAGGAAAAGGTTACAAAATCCTTCATTTACTGAATATGGTGATGAGAGAATATACCAGAGAAGTGAGGAAATTGTGCTACAAAATCTTTGTTAGATCATTGCTTGGATATAGTGGTGTAGTTTGGGACGCACATTTTTGGTATCAACTTTAGAAGTAACTGAAATCATAAAGGAGCTGTATTGGGAGTCATTGGAGGCCAGGAGGAGGGTGAAGAGCGTACTGGGAGTGTACAAGGCATATGTTGGTGATGGGGCATGGAGGGATATTTCTCGAAGAATTAGGAATAAGCATGGATAGGAAAAGATGGCCATGGGCACAATCTAGCTCTCAATTTCACGCATAAGGGAGGGGAAATATTTTCTTTTTCTGGTAAGGTCTCAGGGTTGGAATAAATTGCAAAGGTAAGCGATGAATAATTTACCAAAAACGCTGAAAGAATTTCAAATTAAAATTCGTAAATGGTTGAAGTAGGTGGGCGAAGGAACTTAACACTCAAAGTATATAACATAATATGAAAATAATAATTAGAAAGGGATAATTAAATGAATCGGGAAATTGCCACCGAAGCATGCTCCCCATCACAATTCAATTAAATCATGTTAACGCACACATTAAAACAACTCAGAAAACACCCAACTGTATTCATTTCGCCTTTATGCACGTATCAATGGAACCTGTTTAAATATTTCAAACGTTATTCTCCCTGCCTCGTGCAGAAACTGTTGTGGTAAGTCATAGTTTGCAGTCATTCCGGCGCTGTCTATGGAAGAATACATTGCCTACACATGCAAAAACTACAAATACACTATGAAGTATGTTATAATACTTTTTCATGGAGTTGTCTTTTTGTTTTCGAATGTCTTTGAAAACGCTGTTAGGAGTATGATGGATATGTAGACCTCAGTCAGTGATCTATCATCCTCCTTCTGAAGTGATTTGATCACTGACATTTTGAGAAAACTCTGCCAACGCACAATGTATGCACTGCGCTGTTTCAGTAAGTAGTGAGAGAGAACATCAACCAATTTTTATTTTTGAGGTATTTAATGATTGTTTTCCTATTTGATTTGAACTGGTAGGAAATAAATGCCTATATTTAGGATTTGATGGCAATGATATTAGTATTTTTAAGAGATTATCAGAAATGAATGACTTCTATTTTTAGTCATTCATCAACTGTAAAGGTGTTATTAAAAGTAGATGCTACAGTAACTCGGCCTTTTAAAAGTTTATTGTCAATGTGAAAGTTACTAGTTTCTGTTCAGGGAATGATACACTGGTTTCTCTTTTAATAATGCACCAAACACTTTTTATTTCATCTGCTAATCTCCATATTTTATAACAATTTTGTTCTAAGAAGCTCGACCTAAGTTTTATTATATAATTTTATATATTTTACTCCTTGATACTTGCATAATATTTTAATACTTATTGTGATCCAAGTCCTCTTAACTCATTTTGACCGAATGGATACATTTTTTTTAAAATGATATCTATGATAAAGTTCCGAAAACCTATAGTGGAAATAGTTTCATTTATTGTTACAACTATTTATTTTAACATAATGCTGTAGTGTTGAATTATAACTTCATTAGTTAGAATTTTCATTTTTTAGCATATATTGCCAAGATCTTGTTAAATCTTTTATATAAGTTATTTTATTTTTCCAAATCATATAGAGCAAACACATTGTACATACCTGGAAGTATGAGTTAGTGAAACCTGTGAGGAAAAGAAGTGGTTTATAAATCAGAAGCCTGTGTTTAAAAGAGGTTATTTATCTGAATCTCACTTAGTAAGTTATATTCATATACTAGGATAGTTAGATTAATTATCAATTATATGTTGCAAAACAACATCGCCTTCCTGAAGAGCCGACTAAATCAGCACAAAACAATGCTGCAATGGAAAGATCCGGAGGATTACCATACCTGCAGCTGCGAGTTAAATCATCGTTCAGTGTTCCAAAATGGCGGTATTTAGAACTTCAGAAAGGGATGAGGGAGAGACCAAAGCTGGTATCAGAGCAAGTCACAAATATAATAAAACCCTACAGAGACAAAATTAAGGTTAATAGAATCCGCACTACAAATAATTCCATTGCAGTGGAAATGGAGTCTCCAGAGAATACACAAAAAGTTATAAACACCAAGGGTCTGACTGAAAAGATGCGATGTGCACACTCCAGAAAATGGGGCTAACTGCCAATCCATATGATATACCAACAACAATGAACCAAGACAACGTTGCTGATGCTCCTTATCAACAGAACTAAGAGGGAAAAATAAGGAAAAGTGATTTTGTAGGTGGCTTTAAACCTTAATTTAACACCATTCCCAGAGACAAGTCCTTCTGTTTGGAAACTTTCACTGCAATAAAAAAATATTCGTTATAGAATTTTCAGCCTTGGCGACAAAATATTGCATCATTAGTAAAATATAGATGAAAAGTTTAGATTTGGGTCAGATGGAAAAAAATCAGTGACAAGAAGGGCAAATAGTGTCTCACTTACTAATTGCCTCTAGAAACAGCTATCAATTCGACAGATCGTGGGTTATCTTGCCACATGAAGTTGACATGGTAAATGATATTTATTATAACTACCAAATGTTATTAGGAAAATAGTTTAGGATGTAATTGGAAAATAAGTTAATAGAACGATCGATAACCCCCTTCAATACAGTAAAGGAACGCAAAGAGAGATGCATGTTCAAGGAAAAACTAAACATGCAAAAAAAAGAGTAAAAGTCAATTTGCTGGAATGCGGAGTGACGACCTTCCAGTACAAATGAAAGAACTTCTTCGGCTTCCGCGAACCATCCCCGCAACCCTTTTATAAAAAGAGATGGTCTGGGACGGGATACAGGCGGAGTAAATAGTAATAAACGTGACCTGTACAGCTAAAAAAAAAAAAAAATTTGGTGGAATTTCCTTAGAATTCAAAAATTATACCAAACACATTTTCATAGATCCCATTACAATATATGAGGATTTTGAAACAAATTTAAAATACGGCCGACTCAAGGAGGCTCTATGTCTCGAAGTGTCACAAACAATAAGAAGTCAAGTGAATGGATACTTTGGTGTGAAATTAGACGAATGATTAAATTTTGTGACCTAATTGGAGATGTATGGGAGAGCCACTTCAATCATTAATAAATTAATCAGCATGGGGCAAACACTTCTAACTATCGCCGCTGGTTGTTCTCAAATACTATAGTGCAATATTAACATCAGTTGTAGGATATTATAATATTCTACTTGTGACTGAAAAAACTTTTTAACCATATGCTAATATTTAGCAATGAACAGTAGAATTTTACTATACCGGTGTTCGTAATGGGTTTACACATTGATTGACATTATTATAGCGTTATTATGATTTACTAACAAAAACGTGACAGATGTCATAATCCCATCTTAAACTTACAGATACTGAAATTACTTCAATTTCATCTCACAATCAGACGGAGCAATTAAGAGATATCAGTGGTTCATAACTGAATTGAACTGTTTTGCAAATGTCTCTCATTACGAAATCGCGTTTACAGAAAAGTTCTGCCACTGCGTTCCCAATAGGAACCGCTTGCCCAGTGTTTCGTGAATGGCACAACGGGTCATCTGTAGACGACACAAACAGCTATGCCTTTGAGATCTCACTTGTACAGCGCTGTCGAACAACAGAGACGGGATCAGCAGATGTCTTGGGTGTAGTAGCCCAAGAAAACGTAAAATGTGCTTGAAGAGGAATCAGCACAGTGTCTCAATCAGATATTCTCTGCCGCTACGAAGACTTCATCCCGAAGCCGCGGTTCGACTTCCGCAGACACTACACCAATCAAGAGACGACTTCTCTTTCTTCTCAATTGGCTTCACATAGAAAACGTATAAACAAATTTCAGTAATGTTTATATAAAATAATCGGAATAACCCTCTGTTGCTTCGCGCCAAAATTCTAGAGATATTTAGTTTATAGGTTCCTTGCACTCTATGAAACCCAAGTCAGAAAGTGCGAAAAACACCATACAATCCCCACTCAACCCACTCAATTTATTGGGGTTTGCCACCGTCTGTTCATTTGAAAGTGCTAATACCGTTTCAAGCCCCAGCTCGAAGGTTTGCCAAATACCCTGACTTGTTGCTCCGTGCAATCCTAAGTCCATTTTATGAGTCAACTCGTGGTAAACCTCCAAGTACGCGGTTCCCTGACTTACTGTACATTAAAAATCCTTACAGTATGCAACTAGCGTCTGGGACAGACATATCAGAAAAGTAAAACCAAGCGAACTCCTGAGAGGAACACAACGAAAAATTCTCCTTAGGCTCAGTGATGCTTACAAAATAACAGCAACGGTCGACATAATCGTGGCACTTGATGTGTGGCTAATAGACCTGGAAGTTCGAAAGCGAGGAGCATTACGCCGGATCAGGACAGGAAATTTGGAAAAGGTGAAAAAAACACTGGATTACCTACAACAGCTGCAGAGATAACTTTATCGTTGTTATATTAATGATGGCGGAAGTGGAATGCCAGCACAACAGGAAGAAGAACCTACTATCCGTAAGCTAAAAATGTACCCCTTTCTCTGGGTTGGTACACTACCCAATAGGGCTTGGACCCCACAGTAGCCAACTATAAAGAAGAAGAAATAGTGGACAGCGGCAGCTGCCATTACAGAAATGAGAGCACTCCAGAATATGTTGAATGGTAGTGTGCTTCAATAGCAGAAAAAAGAACGCCGGATCAGCAAATACTAAAAGGCAGGAGATTTTTAGACATACTTCACGATCGAGAATTATGGGACTTTCTAGATGCCACCTGCACCCTGGCCTCTCAAGCAGCCGAAGAAAAGTTCTTAACCTTTCGAAATAGACTCTATGAGTCGTGATCATTGACCGAGCAATTACCTATCCTGAAGGACAAGTAATCAAGCAATCAAGTGAATCAATCAGTGACACAATGCAAGAAAATTCAAATCGTACCCTCCAGGTAATACGGAGAAAAGGCTTCCCTATGGTCTCTAGGAGAAAATCTTCATATCCAGGAGTTATCTCCTAAGATAGGATTGTAACACCAAAGTGGATTTTCCTGCAGTAACTAAGATAAAATGGCAAAAGTGATACATTGGGTCAAAGTCACAAAAGTATTATAAAAAAAGCTAATTAATAATCTAATTCGTTTAATCTCATCGTTAATATAAATAAATAACCAATATTAATTCAACAGTTTTTAATTTGGAATCTTGTATCTAGCCTTACGTTCTGAACAAAATTCAAATGTTATTTTGAAACCAAATTAATCAAATTTAAATCTTGTAATAAATTGGAAATATGAAACTAGAATAGACACTAGATGTTGAGCTATACAAGATATAATAAATGTCGATAAATAAATAAATATGTGTAGGATATTTCAGATGAATCGGACAAGAGATGGCAAGTAGATAGTGGGGCTCTGGATCTTTCTAGGGTATTTGACACAATTAGCCATAGAATGGCTGTAAATAAGGTTAAGACGATTGAGGAAAATCAGGATAAATGTGGGTGGGCACATGATTAGGTATGAAACAAAGAGTCAAAGTGGTTGATGCAATATCAACGGAGAATGTGAGAATAGCGTGTTAGGAACATTGTTGTCTATTATTCTAATCAATGATTCTGTTGTTGTTGAGTTTAGGCTCTTTGCAGATTACGTTAAGCTGTACAATTGGATTCCATAGAGAGAGGGGTGAGAACCAATGCAAAGGGATCTAGTCAGGTTATCTATTTGGGTGGATAAGGTACAGAGATAGGAAAATAAATATATTTTATGCAGGATACTATTGTAGATATAACTTTTGATTCCATGAGTTGTTTAAATTCATTTTGTATATTTTTGCCGCTATAACGGTCAAGCAAATCACCGTTCACTGCCAATCTACATGCTCTTTCATGATGGGGTCAAACTTTGCCAATAATTGTACAAGGCCTAAGAATTTTTCGTTTTTTTGAGTATATAATTTATCGGATGACCCTCTAAATGCCATGTTGTTTTCAGCCAAATACAAGGTTATGTGCATCAATCTTTGAAGCACATTGTTCCATTTAGAAATTACCTTCTTTTCTTCCTTGTTAATAATTGAACCTGATTTCAGTTCAGTCCATTGGATAAATGCTTTTTTATGTGCAGGACTATTTTCGAAGCTTCACTTAAATGTTTTCAATTTTTGAAGCCTCTAGTAGTGGTCAAATTTGCAGTTGACTTTAAATCAAACAGTCTACAACAAAATCAAAGGACATTATCGTTTGATACTGAATAAACTAACCATCGACGTCTGATAGTTTCTTCGTTTGAAAGCTTTCTTGAGTAATGAGTTGAAGAGAAATGACACCCATTTTCGTCTTTCGGAAAATTATTTAAATCTACTTATGATGGTCCACACAAAATAATGTGATCTATATACCTTGCACGAAGTACTTATGGCCACGTAGCTACATCAGAAAAATTGTATTCTTATATTCCATGTATGTTGATACATTTATCAGCCAGAGAAGTCATATCCTGAGACTACTCAGAAGGATCATGTAAGGATTTAAAGGGCTGGTCAACTGGTCACCTTGAATAGATGAGTGCGTATTTTAGTGCCTAATTGTTCAGAATCTAAAGACATATTGACCGTTACTTGGCTTTCGGATTCGGATGTAAAACTCGCATTGGAAATTCCTTTCAAGTATTTATTAATAGTCATATGTTTTTTAGTTTGTTCAAAAACTTTGTCTATTTTAGCTTTTCTTACACGATTTTCTGAACCAGTTATCTTTTTTTTTTTCTCTTTTTCTGCCATAATTCATCAAGTGTGGGCACTGCTCTATTTCATTATCACAATGTTATATTACTTCTATAACAAACAAAATATATCTGTAAGTAAATGTAATTAGAAAAAAAAACATTGGATATGTAAATGAAAGATAAAAATGTTGTTCAGACTTTCCAAAAATAATATCATGGCCACGACACTCACTTCAGTCACTATATAATTATTTGATAAATAATAATAGTGAAACATAATCTCCTTTTTTAAACTATTTAGCTTCGTCCAAAGCCTTACAATTTCGTCTAAGTTAATTACACTACATTACTACATTTTGAACGGAGCCAGTTAATATTTAGATAGAAGTGAAATGAAATGAACTATTATCATTTCATTCATTCGTTGATGACTTATGAACTACTCACTTCAGAAATTTTTTTATTGGGACTTCCCCGCAAATAAAACGGCTCAATTTCTCCTAAAGTGTTGCCCATTATTCTGAGCTCATTCACTCTACAGGGACTTCCCCGACTACGAAATATAAATGTTTTTTTAGACCAGACTAAATGGGCACACTACTAGTAATAACCTAATATAGTTACCACGCAAGTAATAAATAAACAATTTGTAGTTAAGTTATTGATAACGTACAAGTTTTTATAAAATTGATTTTTATTATTTTGTTTGTGAACTAACATTTAAGTAGAAAGCGAAGAAAGGATAATACAGGAGGCCTAATACGAGTTACCATTTCTCGCCTCTCGCTCAATGCGTCTCTTTCGTTCTACTTTAGTTAGTGAGGGATAGGACTTGCAACAAAATGACAGGTCGTGTTAGAATACCTACTCATAATCACTCCTACGAGATAAGTTCATAATAGTTAACATGCCCAGAAGCCGGCGCTGTTTGAACTGGACAAAGGAGACGGAATAGATAGTGTAGCGCTGAAAATCTCCAAGTCATTTCGAAGGGAACAGAGGAATGGTAGTAAATTAAATACGTTTTTGACCATTGGAGTAAATCAAAAATTGACTTGCTTGGTGGAGAAATTCTTGATAATACTAATAGAATTTTCTTGGTATCAGAAAAATTTCGATTATTGTTAAGCACATTATGTTTATAGTAGTGACAAATACTACAGTATTTTAATAACATGGTTTGTCGTTGAAACCAGATGTCAATACAAAAACCGGAGGACAAGATACGAACGACAAACTGGCTGACGGCGGTTGGTGATCTGAATGTCAGCAATAGATAGATATGTTAACTTTGATCCCATGTGAGAATAATCTAGGGGCTGTGGAACAGTACGTACACTTAATAATAATGTCAATTATATTACTATAATTAGATATTATTATTATACATTGATAACAAGTTAGCTACATCCAATTAGTATAGTCAATATCCCCTTAATCTACAAATACAATCCCGAGTTAATTAATACTTATTATGTGGAACAGTGTATTCACTTGTTACCAGCATCTAATAATCAGTTATTTTCTTACCAACCAGTTACCATTACAAGTTTCACTGTAATCGCCGCAGCATCAGCATAGACAGCCGGCGACCAGGACGTCGGCGCAGACCTGCAGTGGTTCAGAAAAGAACATTCGTGTGTAGTTAGTTTATTGATTAGTAGTATGAAAATACATAGACATCCACTGTGTTTGGTGTGGCAAAATTAATGTAGATTAATTAGTAGAATACTTTAGAATCGTTAAATTCTTTAGAATAACTATCCGAATCTAATAAAAAATACTAACAGAAAAGTAATGTTTAAAAATAAAAAATGTAGAAACTAAAAAATACAAATTCCTTTGCATTATGAACTTTATGAACAACGGTACTAGCTTACAAAAATTATATCAGAATAAAAATAATACTGCTGGACACGTCTGGTCTCCAGACTATTTTCAAACGGCATGTAACCACACCATGATGACATAGTTGTTCAGATCTCATATGGTGCAAATGTTCTTGTGTAGCAATTTTTTCCTCAAGCTGATAGTGTCTTGAAGAAGTGAAAGGAAAGTGGAGTTTTGCTGTCAACGAGGAAAAGTCTTGAACTGGTTACCGCTATATATGTATTAATGATTTTCCGATTTAAAGTGATACATATCGTTACTTGAATTAACGTGTTGATGAAAATTAAAACAAAAACTTGGACCAGCAATTTTATAGAATATCTATGCGTTTAAATACCTCAAAATTGCATGCTTTACTCATCACAGACGTGTAACTACAAAGCAAACACTTTCAAATCAATGAAATCATATTTATTTAATTTTTCAATATTTCTATTAAAATTGTCCTATACACAATTTCTAATCCGTGAAAATGACATGTGTTGCCTAGCCTACGACTAAAATAAATTAAAATGAGAATGTATACTTTTAATTAGTTTATTCTTAAGCTAGGGAAAAAAAAAATCATTCTTGCTCAAGTATTTTGTCGAAGTTCTTAAAATTTGTCAATAACTTCTATAGCATATTATAGTTGCACAGAAAGACGTCTTACTTTTTCTTTGATAGTTATAGTTTTTAACACAAACAAATTAGTAAAATATTCGGTAGATAGATTATTACAATGTGTTTTCGTATAACAACGAATTTTTCTCTCATTTGCCTTACTAATTGTTCTGTTTAACAGATTTCGACTAAATCTCCGTGGGCGTAAGACATCCCTTCTGGTACCCAGTGGCGTAGCTAGGTTCACAAGGGCGCCGGTGCAAAGTGAGATTACTGGCAGGGGCTCCCTGAGCTTGGACCCCCTGAGCTGCGCTTGGGGGCCTCGGTGTACGGCACCGCCTAGCCCTCCGATAGCTACGCCTCTGCTTGTACCTGCCAGTATTAGCAGAGAACATAGCAGGTAGAGACAGATTATTTTTAATTTGCGCATACTCAAACTACGAATAACTGCTACTGATTTTTGTACTGTTAGTATATGATCCGCTTCAGGTAAGGTTTATGGAGAAGATAATGAGGCATGGTGTGTTTATATAAATATATTTTATGTCGTTTTCAAAGCAATATTTTTAGTGTATCTATAAGTTACTGTAGTTAGTTTCCTTGCTTTGTCAAATACGTCATTATTGACGCCATTTCGTCTACAGTTGCTTGTTAAAATAATAATTATTATATGATAAGTATGCCAATGCAAGTGTTGTTGTATTTTATTTATATCTGTGATGCGGTTTCCCCTCTCGTCGATGTATCTTCAGCGACGCGTACACTGTTTTTATTTAAGTTTCCGTTTTGATGTGTGTTGGTTGGTTGCCATTCTAAAAATCGGAACAAACTGTTCATCAAAACTGATTCCGTCAGAGAAGTCGTGTCTTAATTGCATCCAAGCATGGAGGAAGGAAGATAAATGGTGTAATTATGAACAACACTAGAAGCAGCAAACTGGTTGATGACGAAGGTGATCAGCAACACCACCTCAAAACGGAACTGTAAATAAAAACAGTGTACGCTAAACATACCTCGATGAGAGGTGAAATGAGTCCGAAAATAAATAAAATCCAACAACAGTTGTGTTGATGCACTTATTAAATAATAATTATTAGATTTGTCAAGTGTTTCTCTGACAGTTAATGTTGGAAAAAAGTGTTATGTCTTCTGTTGATCTTTGGATTAGCGACATATCGAAGTATCTTGTCAAATACTTTTCAAATTACCAGAAATGAATTAGGAAATTAAATACTTCCGTAATTATTTATCTACAATTTCTGCAGCAGTGTGTAAATTTTTTTTAGGAAAGTTTTTGATGGTAGTGTATTAAATTACGCTAGTCTCAGACGTCATTTCCGTTTTGTCATGAGTAGAACGCCCAGTGCTAGTGTAGAGCCAATTGAGAGAGTGGTAGGACGTGATTGTGACTTAATTGTGTGGTGATATTGTTCCGCTGTGCGGTTGAAAGTTAAGTTTCAAAATGTTCAGTTGGTTGAGCCGAGATGAAAACAAAAAGACACCGGAGTTGTTTGAGAACGTAGTTGAAGGGCTGAAAAAGATATACAAGACGAAGTTGCTACCCCTGGAGGAATTCTATGACTTTCACGAGTTTCATTCGCCCAAATTAGATGATCCAGATTTTGATGCAAAGCCAATGATTTTGTTAGTTGGTCAGTATTCAACTGGTAAAACAACGTTCATTCGTTATTTATTGGAACAAGATTTTCCAGGCATTCGTATCGGACCAGAGCCGACTACTGATCGCTTTATTGCAGTGATGTATGGAGAAAAGGACGGAGTAATTCCAGGAAATGCGTTAGTAGTGGATCCGAAAAGGCAGTTTAAGCCGCTAACAAAGTTTGGCAATGCATTCTTGAATAGATTCCAATGTTCCCTAGTAAATACTCCTGTTCTTAAGGGTATATCAATTGTTGATACACCAGGAATTCTGTCTGGGGAGAAACAGCGTGTGGATAGGGGGTATGATTTTACTGGTGTTTTGGAGTGGTTTGCTGAAAGAGTCGATAGGATTATTTTGCTTTTCGACGCCCATAAACTTGATATATCTGATGAATTTAGAAGGTCGATTGAAGCACTTCGAGGTCATGATGACAAAATTCGAATTGTTCTCAATAAAGCAGACATGATTGATCACCAGCAGTTAATGAGAGTGTATGGTGCATTGATGTGGTCTCTTGGGAAAGTGCTTCAGACACCTGAAGTGGCTAGAGTTTACATTGGATCTTTCTGGGACCAACCTTTAAGATATGATGTTAACAGGAGGTAAGATTTAAACTCTGAAGTACATCAAAGTGCGAGTTAGCTGTAGAATACTATTTAAATTTGGCAAGAATGAAGCCGTAAAGAATAAGGATTTTTTAAAAATGAACACACAGTGAGAATTGAGAGCGTTCTGAAATTTACGAGTTGTAAGAGATGCAATTTATTTGTAATGCTCATTTTATATACACAGGTTTTTAAATAGCTATGAAACAAATGCATCCTCTGTAACTTTTATGGTATAGTTTTGCTGAATCCAAAACTTTGGTGGGATTTTTGGGTGGAAGGGGATATTCTTCACAGGCCCCAAACTGGTAGAGGACATTGTAACAAAGCAGTTGAAACGAATTTCAATAGGTCAGTACCAGTTTCAGGCCAGTGGAGAATATCCCTATCCACCCAGATTTTTGTAAAAGAAATTAAAAAAAAATCCTATAGCCTTCTTGGTCACTGCTGAGATAAAAAAAAAAGTGTACTGGAGATCCCGATTCAGTTACTACAGCATTCATTATTGGTGTCATAATGATAGTCAATCACAAGATGAATTATTTCAACCAGTAATTCAAATGTAATACAGCCTGGACCATAATTTTCAAGCAGTAATTAGATTGTAGTACACCCTGGACCAGCATAACACTGTTAATTGCAGGGTCTATTGGAGATCACGACTGCGCTACAACATCGTTGTAATACTGCTGTAGTCAGTTGCAAGACGTATTATTTTCAAGCAGTAATTCAGTTTTAATACAGCGTTGACCATTATTTTCAACCAGAAATTAGGTTGAAATACAGCCTGGACCAGCAAGAAACCGTTCAATGTACTTCGGAAAGAATTTCTAGTGGGGTCTTGCATTTGACCACTGCAGTATCATGATTCCAACTCCAGGCAGAATCACGATTTCCAGTAATTCCTAATTGTGCTTCAAAAAGTATTTCTAGCAGTTTCTTGTGTTTGACTACTGCAGTATTATGGCACCAATTCCTAACAGAATCGCTATCTCAAGTAATCCCTTATTTTCAAGTGGTAATTAGGTTGTAGTACACCCTGGATTAGCACGATACCCCTAAAACTACTTCGGGCAGTATTTCCGTGGTGTTGTGTATGTTTCTACTGCTGTATTACGACTCCAATTCTGCCGATATCCATTAATACCAAAAAAATTGTATTGGTCTATACATTTCTTGATGTTTCTTTAGAGAAAGATAATGTGGGTCTACTGGAGATCACGATTCCGCTACAACAACATTTAATAAAATCGTTGGAATACTGTTGTAGTCAGTCGCATGACGTATTATTATCAAGCAGTAATTCCGTTGTAATACAGCCTGGACCATTATTTTCAAGCCCAAATTAGGTTGTAATACAGCCTGGGCCAGTATGAAACCGTTAAATGTACTTAGGGAAGAATTTATAGTGGAGTCTTGCGTTTGACCACTGCAGTACTGTGATGACAACTGCTGGCGGAATC
Source organism: Vandiemenella viatica (assembly GCA_031002005.1). NCBI lineage: Eukaryota > Metazoa > Arthropoda > Insecta > Orthoptera > Morabidae > Vandiemenella > Vandiemenella viatica. Next base: position 100,480,865 of record CM061921.1, on the reverse strand, counting down.
GCCATCTCCAGTAATCCCGATAATGTGTAATTCACAATGGGATGTAACATCGTACATAAATAGATACTAGAACATAGTTATATTATTCCTGCTATTTACCAAATGGTTATTAGTCTGGGTATTATGCCAGCTTCTCTGTTCAATTATACATTGCGGCCTTAGGTATGATGTAACTTCTTTTCAACTAATTTTGGAAAACTAATCCATTACAAACAAATGTATTTCCCACATATTATATCAAAACTGCAGACGATATTAGTACCACTGGTATCACAAAATTTGGTAAAGGATTCATTCTAAAATGACCACACAGGCAAAGGCCAAGTGGAATACCATACATAATTGTAATAAAATTGTTATTAGGTAATACAGTCTACAAAATTGATATTTTTTGGGTCACATTTACATTGCGATACAACAAATGTGTTTTAGTCCAGCAGTAGTTCATACTGAAGGTGTATTATGAAACTGATAATTTATGCTACACAAACTAGGAATCGTTAAGTAGACAATGTTATTGCCCAAAATGAACTTCTCGGTGCATATCTGCATAGTTTGAGTTTGTAGAAGCAGAGATTGTGGTCTGGTTGAAATCCCTGGACCAGAGTGGTCTTGTTGCAATATAAGACATGAGGAATTTAGTTATACTTGGTAATTAATAAGTTGCTGTCATGAGCATCATGTTGTCACATATTTCATATAGTAACCCCATTAAAGATTTGCCTTCAAATTACCTGGAAAAAAATAATTTGTTCTGTTCTGTTCAGATGACCACAGAAACTAAGCAAGGAACAAAATAGTTGGGATGTATATTGTAGTTCTTTTAAAACAACAATTGTGTGTTCTGTCAGTGGTGCAGGCCTACTCCTAAAAATTATGGTTTAATCCTAGACTGCGATTCCGCCACTGACTGGCGTTGATGTGACGTCATATTGACGTTGTTTTGAGGTATTCGCTGTCGATGTACCAACATAAAGATAATTTATTATTGTGACCGGCCGCAGAAATCCGATAACACATCAAACACTGAACATCTGGTTGTGTTATCGGACATCTGCGGCCGCTTACCAGCGGCCGCCTGCATCTGATTCACCTTCGGGATATCAGTTTAGGTTGATATTGTACAGTTTTAAATTATTGTGACCTCGCTACGCTCGGTCACAATAGCACTAAAAGGAATAAACCTAATTATGTTGGTAGTCGACAGCGAATACGTCAAAACGACGTCACGTCAACTTCGGGCAGTATTTCCAGTGGTGTTGTGTATGTTTCTACTGCTGTATTACGACTCCAATTCTGCCGATATCCATTAATACCAAAAAAATTGTATTGGTCTATACATTTCTTGATGTTTCTTTAGAGAAAGATAATGTGGGTCTACTGGAGATCACGATTCGCTACAACAACATTTAATAAAATCGTTGGAATACTGTTGTAGTCAGTCGCATGACGTATTATTATCAAGCAGTAATTCCGTTGTAATACAGCCTGGACCATTATTTTCAAGCCCAAATTAGGTTGTAATACAGCCTGGGCCAGTATGAAACCGTTAAATGTACTTAGGGAAGAATTTATAGTGGAGTCTTGCGTTTGACCACTGCAGTACTGTGATGACAACTGCTGGCGGAATCGCCATCTCCAGTAATCCCGATAATGTGTAATTCACAATGGGATGTAACATCGTACATAAATAGATACTAGAACATAGTTATATTATTCCTGCTATTTACCAAATGGTTATTAGTCTGGGTATTATGCCAGCTTCTCTGTTCAATTATACATTGCGGCCTTAGGTATGATGTAACTTCTTATCAACTAATTTTGGAAAACTAATCCATTACAAACAAATGTATTTCCCACATATTATATCAAAACTGCAGACGATATTAGTACCACTGGTATCACAAAATTTGGTAAAGGATTCATTCTAAAATGACCACACAGGCAAAGGCCAAATGGAATACCTTACATAATTGTAATAAAATTGTTATTAGGTAATACAGTCTACAAAATTGATATTTTTTGGGTCACATTTACATTGCGATACAAAAAATGTGTTTTAGTCCAGCAGTAGTTCATACTGAAGGTGTATTATGAAACTGATAATTTATGCTACACAAACTAGGAATCGTTAAGTAGACAATGTTATTGCCCAAAATGAACTTCTCGGTGCATATCTGCATAGTTTGAGTTTGTAGAAGCAGAGATTGTGGTCTGGTTGAAATCCCTGGACCAGAGTGGTCTTGTTGCAATATAAGACATGAGGAATTTAGTTATACTTGGTAATTAATAAGTTGCTGTCATGAGCATCATGTTGTCACATATTTCATATAGTAACCCCATTAAAGATTTGCCTTCAAATTACCTGGAAAAAAATAATTTGTTCTGTTCTGTTCAGATGACCACAGAAACTAAGCAAGGAACAAAATAGTTGGGATGTATATTGTAGTTCTTTTAAAACAACAATTGTGTGTTCTGTCAGTGGTGCAGGCCTACTCCTAAAAATTATGGTTTAATCCTAGACTGCGATTCCGCCACTGACTGGCGTTGATGTGACGTCATATTGACGTTGTTTTGAGGTATTCGCTGTCGATGTACCAACATAAAGATAATTTATTATTGTGACCGGCCGCAGAAATCCGATAACACATCAAACACTGAACATCTGGTTGTGTTATCGGACATCTGCGGCCGCTTACCAGCATCTGATTCACCTTCGGGATATCAGTTTAGGTTGATATTGTACAGTTTTAAATTATTGTGACCTCGCTACGCTCGGTCACAATAGCACTAAAAGGAATAAACCTAATTATGTTGGTAGTCGACAGCGAATACGTCAAAACGACGTCACGTCAACGCCGGTCAGTGGCGGAATCGCAGTCTAGGATTAAACCAAAATTATATCTAGGAAAGGATCCATGGTGTACAAAGTGAACCTTTAATACACAGACCCCTAGATAGTATTTATGGCCAATGGAAATCATTGTCCTTTGAACTTTAAAATATTGTTCAAATATTCCTGACGACACCAATTCCTAACAGAATTGTGATCTCCAATAATCCCTTATTTTCAAGTGGTAATTAGATTGTAATAGGCCTACACCCTGGATTACATGATACCCCTAAAGCTACTTCGGACAGTATTTCTAGTGGTGTTATGCGTTTGACTACTGCTGTATTATGACTCCAGTTCTGCCGATATTATTATTATTATTACTCCGCGATTCACTAAAAGTGTATTGATCTATACATTTCTTTGAGGAGTTCAAAGAAAGTTGTTTGCGAAAATGACAAAATATAGCTACTGGAGAGAATGATTCCACTACAACATTCATTAATGAAGGCATAATACTGTTGTAGTCAGTCATAAGATGTATTATTTTCAAGCAGCAATTCATTGTAATAGAACCAGGACCATTATTTGCAAGCAGAAATTAGGTTTTAATACACTGTTAAATGTATGTTGGAAAGTATATTTTGTGGTGTCTTGCGTTTCACTACTGCAGTATTGACACCAATTCCTTACGGCATTGTGATCTCCAGTAATTCTTTGTGTTTTATGGTGCATAATGTCAAATTGTTGATCAGCTGTGAATGTAATTTTGATTTTGTTAGTGGGTTACGTGTCTAATGTTTGTGGTGGAGTGTTAGGTTTGTTTAAATTTATTGACTTTACTGTAGATTGCAGTTCCGGTATACCAATTTTCTGCTGTGAGGCGTCCTGAGTTATATATATAATTCAGTTTAGCAGCTTTAAATATTCCAGATATTTTTGTTTATAGTCTTTCTCAATTTTTTGTCGAATTGTTTAATGTTTATAGATTATTGTGGTAGAAAAGTGTTGTAGCAGTATTGCTGTCTACAGTTATCGTATTTACTCTGAATTAACTCAAGTTTCAGTTATTGTTATATTTATTTGTGTGTACAGTGATTTCGTCTTAGTTGGTATTGTTTGTTTGTGTGTTGTATTTCATTTGTTGAACTGTAAAGTTTTTCGGGTAATATCAAGATGGGGATACCGCTGCGGCCTCCTGTAGTAAACACACAGATCACCTGGTAATATGACATTATTGTGACATATGGTCCAGGCTGCATTACAACATAAACTCAAACGATGATTGACGAAATCATATTTTATAAATATGCATTTCGGTCATAATGCAGCCTGGACCAAAGTGAAACATAACCATAATGCACGATATTGCAGATATCCAGTTTTCAGATCATTTCTATAGCTGTTACAGTGTTGGTACGTTCAGACTGAATACGTCACAATGATTTCATATATACCACGTGATCTGTGTGTTTACTACGGGAGGCCGCAGCGGTATCCCCATCTTGATATTACCCAGTTTTTCAATATCAGTTCGTTGATGCTTTCTTTTTTTTCTGTTCTGGTATCAGGTTGTACAGTAAGATTGATTGGGTTAAATGGAAATGGTGATAGCCACTGGTTTCAATTGGTGGTGATACTTAATTTTATTAGTGGCCTTTCTTTCGGATGTAGATTTCTGATTTTGACAACACTGTTCACAACGGTACTCATAACAGTGTTTGTTATCGATTTGTTGTATATGGTGTAATTGGTTTATAGTGGTTGGGTTTTTTGGAAACTTAAAATGTTTGTTATACGATAGATTATTACATATTTTGTGAATGTCTTGGTATCAGATGAGATTCATTTGGAGATGACTATACCAGTTAATGGAAAGAAGTTTTAAAAAGTGTTTGGATTTGTGAAGTTTGTTGTTCCCCAACCACTCTGTTTCCTGTACAGGTCCCAGTAGTAAAATTTGTTTCTACACATGCAGGTATTTATGTTATAGGTGCCATGTTATGATGTAATAGTTTGCACAGCAGAAAGCAGGTCAAGGAGTATTGTATTCTCCAGTAATCGCCAAAGTAGTTATAATACAAGTAATATGGACCAAAAGATACACTAATTGGTTCTATTGGAGATCGTGATTCCATTACATCATCATTCACTAATGACATCCTAATACTGCTGTAGTCAATCGCAAGATGTATTATTTTCAAGCTGTATTTCCGTTGTAATACAGGCTTGACATTTTTTTTTTCACGCAGAAATTGGGTTGTAATACACCCTGGATCAACATGACTTAAATATACTTCAGAAAGTATTTATATTGGTGTCTTGCATCTGACTACTGCAGTATTAGGATTCCAATTCCTAACAGAATCGCGATCTCCAGTAATCCCCACTAATGTACAGTAGTGAGTAATCCATAGAAGACATTTAAACTTGACCTCAGACGTAATTAATCTATCACATTTCCAAATGCAGTCAGCTTTTATAAATATGTACAGCACATGAAGTATAATTGAGTAATCCGAATATAAATTTGATTGGTCTAGGAATCATTTCAACCTATCAAATGTCTGCTATAAACTATGGATAACTAACTGCATTAGACGGTATGACAGATGAGCTATGATGGTTAGTACTGACTAACTGGACTACTGGAGATCACGATTTTGCTACAACATTCTTCCGTGCTGACTAATGATGTCATAATACTGTGATAGTCATGCCAGAAGGTTCATAAAAGTCAGTTTGAGAATCCTATTCCATGGTCCCTATATTTGATTAACATTGATTCACATCCTGATTTCATTTTAATGGAAATGCCAATAACTTTTAGATGGTAGTAGATAATTATTCAAGTTTATTGCTACTAATTAATTCAGTTGATTAGGATTAAAATGTGACACAATATTCAGCACTTCATTTTATACCTCTCCATGATTTGAGCATCTTGTGTGAATCAATTTCACTCTCTCTCTCATAACTATGTGTTACTGTGTTTTAAATAGAATAATTACTGATTAGAAGAGATATTAATAAATGCACGGATTAAGTTCAGCTTAAATTTGACTGGGAGTTTCTTTTGAGTTAGCTTTAATTCTGAAAAACATCAGTACCACTGAAACTGAAAAAGGGTTATTTTTATAATCCTACAAGACAGCCAATCTTGTAGATGATAACTACAAAGGTTTGCTCATGTTCCCAATAATTACTGCATGAACATTGTTGGTGCAGGGATTATACAAACTTGTCTTTTTTTTTTTTTTTCTTGCACTGAGCGTGGTAGGTGAGTGGTTAATGCTATGGGCCTCGCATTCGGGAGGACGCCAGTTCAAATCCCATTCTGGACATCCAGATTTGGGTTTCCCATGGTTTCCCCAAATCACTCCAGGCGAGTGCCCGGATACTTCCTTCAAAAATGCCATGGCCGAATTCCTTCCCGTTCCTTGTCCCCAGTACCATTCCACCTCTAATGACCTCGACGTCAACGAGGCATAAAGCCATATGCAAAAAATAATAATTCTTGTGGTGCATGCAACTGAACCACAAACACCTCAAATTTTAAGACTAGAATGATAAACAGATTGCAATGTTTATTGCTTCTTTGTGTTTTTGATAATGCTATAAGATAATTAGTAGCAATATTATTAATAATTTTCTAGTGTTTTCAGCTTTTAAGTTAGCAGGAATGAGGCATTACAAATAACATGTGTACTACTTGCAGTGGCATCATGCTTAAGTCATACAAGTATGAGAGACATTCTGTTTTATTACATATCCAAGTGTTTCAATGACAATTTTACAACCAAACCATTCACAGCATCCCATATGGCATTTTAGTCAGCAGTGCAGGCTTATCGCCACCTCTAGCATTTTTTTTCCATCCCTTCATTTAATTCATACCAATCCACAGTTTTCTAACATGCAAGGGTAAATAAGTCCAACTTTTGTATTTTTAAAATTGTGCGCTAATTTATGCTGTAATCATATCTTTTCTTCCATGTCATCTTCTTGACACTCTGTGTAATATCTACCAAATAATTACTTACAATAATAATGAGAAGAAAAATGTTTTTAATCAATAGAAATAATAATAGGATAGGATAGAAAGTTAAGGGTAATATCAAGATGGGGATACCGCTGCGGCATCGTGTAGCAAACACACAGATCACATGGTATATATAACATCATTGTGACGTATGGTCCAGGCTGCATTACAACATAAACTCAAATGATGATTGACGAAATCATATTTTATAAATATGCGTTTCGGTCGTAATGCAGCCTGGACCAAAGTGAAACGTAACCATAACGCACGATATTGCAGGTGTCCAATTTTCAGATCATATCAATAGCTGTTAGTGTTGGCACGTGTAGACTGAATACATCACAATGATGTCATATACACCATGTGATCTGTGTGTTTACTACGCGAGGCATCAGCGGTATCCCCATCTTGATATTACCCAAAGTTAAACCCATCATTCATTGAAAGCAAGATGGTGGTGCATCCACCTTGAGCACATATACGTTTGTCAATCTTCTTGGGATATGTCTCTCTATGTTTGGATGTCTTGTACAGTCAGTTTGTTACACAGTTTTGTGCTGGATGACCATGTAATCTAATTTGTCTACTCTTGGCATCCAAGACATGCTCTATTGGGGACAAATCTGGGGACCGTACGGTCCAAATTGTGATTGTAACCCTTTGCGAGGCTTCTGTTGTGATGGCCACAGTATGAGGATTGGAATTATCCTATTGCAAGATGTGATTTCGAAGGTGGACATGAAGAGTATAACAATAGGGTGCAGCACCCCATCCACATAGAGGTGGGCTGTCATCGTGCATTTAACAACAACCAACTCAGACTTGCTTTTAATACTGATTGCCCCCAAACCATAACACTAGTGGCTGGACCTGAAATCACAGCAGGTAAGCCATTTCTCCACTGGACCTTACATGTTGTCGCTTATCACTTTGCCACAGACAAAATCGAGACTTGCCTTTAAACACAAATGTACTTCGTTCATTATTGGTTTGCTTTTTTCACTAGACCAGGTTAGACAATTCTGGCAATGAAATCAAGTTAATTACATTCATTGCATAGGAGTTGGATAACGTAACCCAGCTTCAAGCAATTGCTTTACAATTGTCCGGAGGGGGGGAGGGGTCTCTCTGTAACCACTGCTTGGATTTGGCCTGCAGTCACCCATCTGCCAGCAGCAGCCATTCACACAATTTGGCAGTGTTCACATAGAGCCTTCTTCCATCCACTGTGTAACAAGTCTGTATACTAACATTGCCCTATGGCCATTCTTTGGCAGATTTCACGATGATGCACCCATTTCAAACACGCCAATTCTCCGACCTCTCTCATAGTTAGACATTTGAGTATAGAGGGTCATCACTCTTCACTTAGTCAACAAGAACTTGTTGACACAAGTGTCATGTCACACCACACCACACTGTTCACCACTTATACGCATAGTAATTTTGCATACTAAATAGTCCCATAATTCTGATTTTATTACACGTAAAACTCTCAATTTTTAATCATTGAATATTCTTCATGTAGTGATACTTGGGACAAAATTTCATTCATTTATTGCACTTTTAATTTCCGACAGTGTAGTTGTGATTATAGTTGTTACATAACAAAACCCCGCCCCATTGGCTTAGGTCATTGTGGCACCTTGATGGTGTCCAGGGCCTAACGTGCAGTTAGTTGCCTTCAACCCTGACAGTGGAAGAAATTTTCATCGTCGGCACTTGGCGAGCAAGGTAGGAAAGTGGTGGTGCAAGATTCCTAATTGCCTGATTGTGTATCAAAGTCATGGATTAAATCCCATCTCTCTCCACAGTAAGGGCATACAGCACTGTTGGTGGTGATTTTTCCATCAGATAGGGTCAGAAAGCTTGGTGGCGGCAAAGTGTCTTTCAGAAGGCCTCTGCCATCTCTCATCCACAACACTGGACACACATACACCCATAACAGTCATCTGTTATTACAATAACACTTAAGAACACTTTCGCACTAGGAAATGCAACAGGAAACCACCCCAATTCATACTTCTAGTATGTTCCTTTGGGGGGAGGGGAGGAGAAGGGTAATCCCCCATATAGTAAATGCCTATGCCCAGATACCGGCCAAAGCACATACTCTGACTTTAACTTAACAGTACCTGTCAAATGCTGCTTACAAAGTCGTCAGATTTTTAGGAAGTAATTACATCCCCATTTCTTGTCGCTTTCTAACATTTTGTAATATTGTAGCATATAATTTCCTTTAGACTGATGTCTGTCAGTTTACAGGTTATTTGAAGATGAGGAACAAGATTTGTTCCGTGATATGCAGTCCCTGCCAAGAAATGCTGCTTTAAGGAAGTTGAATGATCTCATTAAAAGAGCTCGGTTGGCAAAGGTAAACCTGTTTTCTCATTTTTATTTTACTGGATGGTAAAGGTTTGTCTTGTTAATGAGAAATATTATTTTACAGGTTCATGCATACATCATTAGTTCACTGAAAAAGGAAATGCCAGCCGTTTTTGGCAAAGAAGGCAAGAAAAAGGAACTTATTAAAAATCTTGGTCAAATATATGATCAAATTCAGCGGGAGCATCAAATTTCACCTGGTGATTTTCCAGACCTCAAAAGAATGCAGGTGAAATGACCATATTTTTTCAATTTAATTTGAATTTTAGCTATAATGCAGATATAAACAAGAACAAAGTGACGGTTTCTAATTATCACACATTCTACCTCTCATGTGGCTGAACCTACAGTTGACATGGAAGCTGAACCTTTTCGTGTAAAGGAGTAAAAAATTTGCTTACATATAGTTTTCTTAGTTCTCCCAGTAGAGCTGCCTTCGTTTTTTGAAACCTAAGGTTTCACTTGTGGCTTTCATCAGAGGACTGCTGTGCTTGGGATTGCTGTGACAGTGACCTCCAACGAGGCAGTCCTCCGAAAGCCGCAGCAGGATGCAGCTCCACCTGGAGAACTAAGAAAACATTAGTAAAACCTGCAAAAGTCTACAGTCATTTGCTTAAATCTTGCTAATTTCATGTTTTGTGGACATTGTGTTACATATTTTGTAGTTCACTTTAGTTAGTCGATGACTAACAAACCTCAGACTATTGTACCTTTTATTTTTTTACCTTAAATATTTTAATTATGTGGTATTTGAGTTTTTATTAATTCTCATGAGAATTGCTGTAATTCCTTCTTTCAATTACACAAATATTTGTTTCACTTCCCAAAGTTTAAGGCAAAAACACTATACAAGCACAAAGAATGAAATATCTCAAAGACACTAAAACATCTGATGTGAGAATGAAGGCTTTCATGGTGTATCGATGATATGAAGTCTTCGCAGGTTCTCCGCCGTATGGTGTTGAAGAAAACTACAGCGTACTCCCTGCATAACATCAGACCTGAAGATGGCAGCAGAGCTAGCCGCCAAAAGCTCATTGTTGTTATTCTTCAACACCATATAGCAGAGAACCCACAGACACTTCATACTAAAACATCTGTCGACAGCCCTCATGTCCGTATCTCAAGATTTCTTCCTGGTGAACATAGACTCTCTACACCAGTATTCCTCATTTCCAAGGCATAATTGCCCTTGAACACTGTCCATTCATACACCCTCCACACACATTCCCTAGCATTGCCCTCTCTGTATCATTGGCCCACTTTATACTATCCAAAAAAAAAAAAATTATCTTGCAATCCCATATCTACCATCAGGTATGAGGCACTGCCATGGGTATTTTATGACTCTTGTATGCTAGCTTTTTCCTGGGAAGATTGGAACAATTCTATCTTCAAAATGTTACCTCACAACCAATTGTGTCGTTTAGATATATAGATGACATTTTTATGATTTTGACCCATGTTGGAAATATCTTCCTTGACTTTCTAATCTTTGCCACATGGTCCTACTCACACCCACATCACCTTCCTTGAGGTATACATCTCCATGCATAATAGTCACTTGCACACCTCTGTTTAAGTCGAACCCACAAAACTAAACACCTACATTTTGACAGCTATCACCCACATCACACAAACTGTGGTACCCCCTTCAGTGCAGCCATCCATGTCAGATGTATTTGTTCCAATCAGAAATCTTGCATCCTGTTCTCCAACAACCATACTCAAGCCATTATATTCCAGTCATCTCCCATAATTCATCTTTAAATTGATATCTTGTGCCATAATCTAGCCTTCACACCAAAACACCTATCATGCAAACTCCAAAACCAACTTTAAACCTGTCTTTCTCACCCGGTTCTCTCCTGGCATGGAATTCCTTAACCAAATCGTTTGTCATGGCTATGAAATCCTGAGATCTTAGAGATGCATCACATTTTTCACACTATACTTCTCACAATACCCCGCATCACCTTTAGTACTTTAAAAAACTTTTCCAAATATACCAATGCTTGTAAATTCCTAAGCCACCCCATACCACGCCTCCGTAAATTTTAATTGGTGTCATTTTCCAAACGTGAAACATACAACCACCTGCCACAATCTATTGTAACCCTACCTCTGGTGAAACCTACTCTACCCTAGCATAGGCTATGCTACCTATACCACGAATAACCTCGTATACCAGCTCACCTGCCTTCATTGCCCAAGTTCTCACCACGCACCAGTTATCCGTCAGGATAAATGGTCATAAACTGTTTACTCCCAAATCCAAACCAACCAGTTGCTGCCCATACCCAGCTTCTTCGACTCTTGTGTTTCATAGTCGGAGATATCAGAGTACTGCCTGAAACCATATCCCCATCTGAACTCTGTAGACAACACATTCTGGGTGCCAGACACTTCCCCGGTGCCTCAGTTACCTCTTCACCATCTCACCCAATTAAACTTGCATGTGCATTTATCTTTTATATAATTTTAGGATATTTTTGACTACTTATATATTTATTTATTACATCATACTTAATTTTTCTGCATATAACATTTCTGACCAAATCACTCCAGGCAAATGCCGGGATGCTTCCTTCAAAAGGCCATGGCTGAATTCCTTGCCCCCATCCTTGCCCTCCATCCTTTCCAGTCTCTAAAGACCTCGCTGTTAAAAGACGTAAAGCAGTTAAAAAAAACATTTCTGACAATATTGGTTTTGTCACACCACCCTTCCCTTACCTCAGCTCTGGACCTAATGGTAAAACAAAACCATTCATGTGGCCGGGTTGACCACAAGCGTACATGCAAACCTGGCTATGTGCTTAACTTTCTATTGAAATATTGTTTTTTTTTTTGTGTAGTGGTTTTTGTTCCTTCTACTTTGGTAAATGTTGGGTCTACTTTGTCTTTGCATACTGATATCACCACGTGGTATTTCTTCAAGCCCATTTTTCAGAGTTATTTTATATATCAGAATTTATGAAAGGTGATGACAGCATGGAAATGCGTACTTGATTTACAATACAGGATAAATTTTTGTACCTCATCGTCAGTGATGTAGAAGATTCAGTTTTAAGAATGGGTTTCAAACACTGCACACATTAGTTCCAAAACCAGAGCTACCACTTTTAGCACTTGTACATGTGTAAAGAATGTCAAAACGTGTTTTAAAACTTTAATATTCTACATGACTAAATGTTTAGCCAGAAAATTCAATTTCTCATGTTAAGTTCATGTGTGGTTTATTATCATTATTGTTATTATTATTGTGAACTACACTTACCATTGATAGTGTGGTTTATTTTTATCGCTGCCAATGTTTTATTCATATCACAATGTCCTATTTTTGTTTAACTTGCAGACCTGCAACATTTTATTGCCTAACATAGCTTTAATTGTATATCTTTTTTATCTTTGATTTCTGAAACTTTTTGGGTGGCTGTTGCATTTATTAAAACTTTCTTATCTTGTTTACAATAACATTTAAGCAGTCAGTTTTGTGTTTTGAACCTTCTTGGATGAGTGACATGATCCTGAAAGGCTGAGGTGGCAAGGTTTGTGATATGTGCTTTTGCTTTCTGCTTCTGCCTTTAGAGACTTACAAACTGTTATTACAGGGCTGTAACTTATAATCCTCAAAAATACCCATGTTGCCAGTTTGTAATGTTAATAGGAATGATAACAATAGGCTATTTGACTATTTTTTGAAAATGGTTTTAAATTGTTTACTGGTACACGTTGTAAGACAAAATACTTGCAGTGGGGTTCTGCATAAAGCTTGAATCTTAGCTCTGACTATGTGTAGCCTTGGATGCTACAGTTCTGACTTAAATATAATAACTCGGTCGCCACATAGCTTATTTAAACCAAAAGCTATGGAAAGGTAAAAGTTCAATGATGTTAACGAGTTCATTTTTATTTGAATGACTATATTCTTCAGATTTTTCAAAGTCAAAAAACTGTACAGGTGATAGGACAAGTTACCAGAAGAAAACTTTGCAAGTTCGATTAACCGTTCGAGCCAGACCACACCCCAATAGTTCACAGTTCAAACTTTTTAGTTGGAGAAATTAAATAAATGTGAATCACACTCTCCCATTTTGCCAGTCTAGTAAATTCAAACAATCTCAAGGCCCCACTTGGTAAAAATACTATTTCAAAACTTCTTTATAATAAAACTTGACTACGCAAATCTACATTATTCCAAAATAAAACTTTTGCAGTAGTGCTTGATATGAAACTTGCAGGCCTACTAGGCTACATGTTACTGCTCACACGGTTCCTGGATGACTGGGGGCGACTAACTGCACACATGAGTCTATATTATCGCGCTCCCTGCTTCTCGAAGATTCCTGGCAACTCTGCTCTCTCACGAACCGTGGGAAAACATTCTTTTCCTCATTCATATGGGTAGCTCCTGGCGGGCTCATCAGATATCAAATCGCATGTCTGAAATCCTTGCATCATCTAATTTGACCTTGACTATAAAAATAATTCTATCACTTTGAAATTTTGCAAATCGTTAAATCTTGAAGTAAACGTTAACTTAAGTTATCATACAAAATGTCCTAAGTTTAATATTTTAGCTGAAAATAAGTAATTTAGATACAAACTTTTAAAATCTCATTCCAGGTGAATGCTGAAGAATGTTGAAATTGAAAATATTATCTTAAAAACTGTAAAACTGCTTTCTAGCTTGAGTTATCATAGAAACTGACTTTAGAAATTAAATACAATATTAGCCAATCTAACTAACGGTCCTGAGAATAAAATTTTGTTACGCAGTTACAAAAATTAACAGATACCTTACAACGTTATTCATCCGGTACTATTTAGTTTTTGGCGAAAGTGCTTATTTTACATAAAATTCAACGTTAAAGATTAATGTATTTAAAAGCCCACCAAATCGTTCAATTGCTGCCTGGCGTGGGCCAACGACACCCGTTACGTCACGTGCCAGTAAGCACTCTCTTTATATAAGTAATGTCTGGTTTGTTTCTCTGAATTTGCGTATAAATTGTTAGAAATTTGGTTCATAAATAGTGTGTAGTACAACAATCTACAGCCACAACAATAAAAACTCCACAAAAAACTAAGTGTTCCCACAATAGCTGAAATACAAGAAAAGTCACTGCAACTTGCTCGTACAAACCCAGACGATGTAGTGACTAATTCACATATCATATTCTGTGACGATCATTTACTCTATAATTTCATCTAGTTAAGTGTAGTATGTTGTTTAAGGCAGGTATCAGTAAGGTTGGGGTCCTTGAGCTCAATACTCGCTTCGCAAAATGCTTTGTTTTTTGTGAGTGTTTTGTTTGGATACTATTTGCTGTTGACAGCATTGCACATTCAAATTTTTTTTAAATGTTTCACAAATTTTTGGATTGTAAGAGTATTACAGACATTTGAAACATAACCAAAGAAGACTTCAAAACTGAAACTGAATGTTACTTGCACAGTGAAAAAGAAGAAAAAAAAACTGAAAATTACTTGCAAATTAAAAATAAATACTGCCTAAATAGATGCATGTGAGAAATGTAACATGCAGTTGTACCGTCAAGTAAAAATTCCAACAAAAGGGATTCAAAAAGTTCCCGAACTGTTGTGAGATTAACGTGAAATTTCTTCAAGTGATGTTACTGTTAAAATAAATTATATTATTCACTGCAGGGCACTTGCATTTTTTGCCATGATAATATGTCTCTGGTATGTTTCAAAATTAAAGGAGAAAGGATATATTTTCATAAGTTTTCTTGTATGGCAGCAATTTGTTTCAAACATTTTCATGCCGCTTAACAACCAAAAATTTATGAATTATTCAAATAAAAACATGATTTTGTAAAGCAAAAAACAGCAAACAGAAACCAAAAAAATGCACACATGACAAAAAAATATTATCCCAAACAAGGTTCGAACCTAGAACCTTCTCAATTCCGTCAGCACTCTTTGGTCATGCAGCTACTCAGACACCATGGCATAGTTATTTATTGTCATGTTATTAGTGAATACTTAATCATCATAGTTTTTCGTGCGATGAAGTGAACACAGTCGGTAAATAAATAAACAAACAATAAATTCAGTTTCATTGACCAAAAAAAAAAATCGTTTATCTGTAATTTTTTATCTGCAATAAGAAAAATAGTCCACAACATCCAGTTATATAGCCATTGTGCTTACCTTATACATACACTACAGCTTGCATTTTTCTCGTAAATATCTTCTAAAACAACTAATTTTTTATAAAATTTCTGATAATCTCTAACTTTCAATTTAAAAATAAATTATTCTTAATTGAAGTTGTTACATTTTTATGCTCAGCAAAATAAAAGTCAGGAGTTGCTTCTATTGCTAGCCCAACAAATAAGGCATCTATTTTCAGTATTTTTCCACTGTAGGCTTCTACAAATTGTTCTCCATTTTGTATTCAACACGTAATCTTATTAATAACAAGAAATAACCAGCAACAAACAACAAAAATAGTAGAAAACTTGGATAATAGGAAACGCTCCATTCACAGCCGCAGCGTATACAGGCACTTGACGTTACTAAAGTGACCACCAATCCAGAGTGTTTTCTGTCGCGTGACCATAGGTAAGAAAAACCTCATTTTTATTTCGCTTTTTTATTAAAAATAATCCATCTTTCTTTTCAAATTTAACAAAAATAGCTTCCTTAAGCATTAATCTACATGAATAACTGCAATTTGTAATATATTTTCAATACTGTCAATTAGCCTATTGATGATGGGGCGATGGGAGAGAGAGAAATGTGGCTGTTACTTGATAACATACTTTTGGGAGTGAATACCTTATTTGCATTTAAAAACATATATATATCTGGCAAAGTGACTGACAATACTGTACCCTAGCTGAGTAAAAACTGATTCCAATCTGTGAACTTAATATTGGTTTAATGTGAAATAAGGCCTTTGGTGTTCAAAGCTATTTTTGAAACTAAGAAGAAAACCAGGAAGATAATTTAACAAGCGCTAGGTGTTGAAGCAATGGTATTTGGCACAAACGTCTAGGGGTTTAAAGATGATAATATTTTAATGTGGTATAATTATAGCTTTTATGCTGTTAGGAATTGCCCTCTGTAGCAACAGGATGGTTTTTGTGAAGCCTGCTTGTGCGCATTCACCATTCATTTGTTTAAGATTACTGAATGTTGGTGTTATTTCAGTCTTTAATCTTTATGAATGAAGTGTTTGCATTTAATACAAATTTTTCCTGAACTAAGATGCTGAAGAGGGTAATGACAGTTGTGAATAGATACTAAAAGTTTCATAACTTGAGTAAATGTGTGTGATACTACCTGAAATCATTAAATTATTTTATTATTCTGCACTGATAGCTCTCCCACTCTCCATCCCCCTCTCTTAACAAATTTTCTTTTTACTGGTTTACTAGGGAAATAACTTTCCCAATGATTATTAATATAGCACTATCTTTTGTTTCTTATGCTTGTGAATGAATTCCTAACATTCTCTTTGTCTGACAGGAGGCATTGTCACATCACGATTTCAACAAATTTCATCCACTGAAGCCAAGGCTACTGGAAATTGTAGATAAAATGCTGGCTGAAGATATTGCACACTTGATGGCAATGATACCTCACGAAGAGGTTAATCAACCAATTGAACCTCATGTCAGAGGTAATAATTTTGCTACATTTACCAGTCACTGGTAAAACGTATTGCTAACAGAACAAGTAATTTACTTAGCTTTCCACACAGCTTTCGGAATAAGATTCTTTCAGAGCAGAATTTGTTTGCAGTTCACATAAAATTTGTGCCCACTTTGGTGAATCGGTCAATCTCTTTTTAGTCAATCTGACTAAAAATATATTACACTGACCTTTTTATATTTCTTGACAGCAAAAGACATCTTTTCCTTCGGCTTCTCTTACCGTGGTGGAACTTGGCAAAATCGTGACTTGTTAACAAACATTGGAAAAATCTTTGTTTTGGTTTGTATGGGACTGCACATACTGTGATTGATATCCTTTTTGTTGGTTCAGATTGTTCAGTAGAGTGATAATCGTGCATACCTTTAAGAAAAACAATACTGTGGCCAAATGACATTAGATTGGTGCAGTTTGTTCTCGTAGACTGCTTCTACTTACTTCAAGTCTGTTCCAGATAATTTTTAAACAAAATGATGTTTTACACAAGTTTGATTTAGTGGTCAAATAGCAAAATGTTTTGTCACCGTTTAAATGAGACAGTATTCTTGGTGAAAGTTTGCTGATCTTTCTTCACATCATCTAAGTGCTTGGTATCATTAACATAAAAGTCCAGACCACTGAACAGCCTTGCTTGGCTGGCAGCTGGACACAACTGTTCCTGAGTATACAGTGGTTCCAGTAGAGAAACTCTGACTCTCCTTGAGCTTTGCTAACAGCCATGGCAAATATTGGCATTATTGGGAACTATATTAATTGAATTGCTAATGTAAGAAACATTCCAGCCTTTTAAATGCTTGTGCTGCATTTATGTTCTGTATCAAAACTGCAACTGCTTTCCCTTTCTAGAATAACTTGTGAGGAGGCAAGACAGACTGTTAAGGAGTCCTGATGGTAATTCATTCTAAATACTGTCATCTTCAGTTATTATACTGTCAATTCCATGCATGGACTTCTCCTGTTGGCCTTGATAGTGTCCTCATTTTTAGTGTTGTAGCAGGTATCATTTATCAGTGCCAAAACTGCGATGATTTTGTCTGCAGCCATAGAGATGCTGCTATTGTCACCATAGATATCCTCAATTTGCTATCATACACAAAAAATTTAACTTGTTAATTCAGCTGCGTTCTTCCCCTAGCTCCAGTATACAGGATAGCTACTGTTACCTAACTTTGGGGGAAAATTAAAGAAATCAACTTCTCAGAGCAAAGCTCTAATATTTCAAGTCAATTTCAAGTGTTTGAAATCATGCCAAGTATAGAATGATTACACTTTTCAGTTATATCAGTATGGCATGGAAGTGGTACAGCTGTCAGGGTCTTGCTGAAATCACCACATAGGATAAGGAATTGTAATGGCCATTGCCTTTCAACAATTGGTGCAATATCCTTGAGAGGCCATTCTAGCATATCAAGAACTTTCACACTAAAATTTCGTCAAGACTGCATTCCTAAAGTGTTGGTCGTGATACTATTTGTAGTAACTGACAATACTGATATCTCCAAGAGGAATGTGTAGTTTGAAGCCATTTTGCATAGACTGCCGCCATCAAGAAGACTTGCTGGGATGTCACTGATGGATTGAGGCAAGCCCTTAAGGCTGCACGATTGCTCTTTACCACATCCTGCATGTGATGTGAGAGAGAAAAGAGTGTTTTGGGGTTCAACAGACAGTACTGCAGACGAAGTGGTGTTGATCAAATGCTGTACCCTTTTGCATCACATTGTACCAACCCACAGTGAAATACTTGTACAATCACATCTTGAAGACACCAGCCTTGCATTTGGAAGGATACAGGTTCTAATCCCTATCCAGCCACCCAGAGTTCAGTTTGCCATGGTTTCCCAAAATAACTTTGGATGAATGCTGGGATAGTTACTTCAAAATGCTGTGGCTGAATTCCTTCTTGTTCTTTGCCCACTATCTTTCCCACCTCTAATGTCCTCAATGATGCATAAAATAAAAACAAAAAAATCTGGCTGAAAGTATGATGGCTCACTGGAAGGCAAATTGTTTTTTTTATTTCCAAACTTCTGGATCAGAGCCATAGTATCCAAAAAGCTTTGATGCATCCTTCCAGGCGAAACAATGAATGATTATGGCAAGATTACTTGTCTCCCGATACAATAGCATTCTACACAGTGAGCTCTAAAATATCTTTCTAGCAGATAAGACATGTTTACGTAAAAGTCTGCTCTTAGTTGGCTCTGGTTATTCCATATGAAGTCAAGTCGTATGACTTCTATGTGAACATAGATATCAACAATTCATTGCAGGAAAAGTTTTCTTGGGTGGTGCAGCAGGCTAGATCCTTCATGAATCACTGAGCAACTCTGCATGTGCTGCAGCATGCTCAATTTTTTCCTCTCCGATGTTCACATGTTTGTGGCGACAGTTGTGAATGCCAGCTAAACTCTCTGGTAGGGAATGACATTGGATTTAGAATAGATAATTCTAGCCTGAGAAATTACATCATTTATCCTAATTATAACAGCTTTATCAGTTTTGGTGCACATGCCAGATTTTGGTTGTATACATGTCTTCCCCCCCCCCCCCAAATGGTAGTTTAAAGGGAGAAGTCAACAATTCAACAACAGATACCTGTACTTCTGGAGCATTTGAAGTGTCACATTTGTGGATAACTACTTAGTGAGCTCTAAAATTCGATATTCAAGCATGAATATTCAGTTTTGCCATCTTGGCACTATGGTAGTTACAATTTTCACTTGGGGTTTTAAATATATAATTCTTTCTGTATAAATATTTTAGAATGCAGTTGTTTGAAATGAAAGTCCTTTAATTTGATTATTATGGAACTTCTTACTTGTTTGAAATTCGGATTTGGGGACATGATTTCTTAGAAATATTACATATGTGAACTTGTATCTTACAGGTGTAAATCACTAATTCAGCTGTTTATATTTGTTTTATGTTTGTTTTCAAAAGGAAGATAAATGTTGCTCAGCTTGTTCAACTGTCCAAGTTGGATTTCTTTTTTGCTTATAAATAAAACTAAATTAACATTGCCGGCAAAAGCTGGAGTAAATAGTTTCCATACTGTCCAAATGGTGTCACACAGGCAGCATGGCAACTACACATTAATGTTACCCTGGATCTCAATACTATTTGCATTGAGATACAAATGTCAAAACACATGCATCAGTAAATTTTATAAAATGAAATGAAGTTGTATTGCTTACCAAAATTGACTGCATTGACACACAAAGACAAAGTAGTACCAAAACATTGACATTTTTGTTTGTAAACTTTTCAGCAGCAAAACTTTGGCTTCAGAAGGTGACAGTCAAGGAAGAATTTCACAACTCCAACTTTATTTATCTCTTGTTCTTTTGCTGGTAAAATGTTTTGTGTGAATCTTTATCTCTTTGTGCCAATGCCGTCCTGCCATTTTTAATGAGCAATAATTTCTTCCCCTCTCCTAATTTTAATTTCATAAAATTCATATATTTACAAACATTTTATTCTTTTTTACACAGTTGTATTGGGAAATCTTTACTATCTGAAATGTTGTCTTGTTCTATTAAAAAAATAACAGGTGGCGTATTTGAAGGTGTTGAGGATAAAGTAAGTCCATTTGGGTATAAGAAAGGAGAAGGAGTTGATGCCGGTTCTGGAGAGCCAGAATGGATTGTGAACAAGGAAAGAAGCAAATATGATGATTTATTCAGGAGTCTTGGGCCAACTGATGGAAAACTGACAGGTGCAGGTAAGCATAACAAAAAAATGTTTCCCCCTAAGTGGTTTTTCTTTATTTCGCCCAAGCACTTGCGTATGTACATGTATGTTTATAAAATTCCCTCACAAGTGAAAACTGTAATGTGATTTATTAACATACATACCAGTGTCTAATATTTCTCTCTCTCTCTCTCTCTCTCTCTCTCTCTCTCTCTCTCTCTCTCTAGCAGTTGGTATACATATATGATATTAAGTTGCATTTAAAGTTTAAATATTCTTGTTTGATGAAGTGATTTATTCAGTATGTGTGTCACATGTTAAGTGATTATCAGTGATGCAATATATTGAGAGGGCTTCTCGCTGATCACATTTGCTGATTCCAGTCATGGAACACTGAGTGGTGAAGGGGGTTGGGATTTTATGATGTTTTGCTGCAGAATTTCATTACAAGTTTTTGCTGGTTTAATTATGTATTTCAAATTTAGTTTAGGATACAGAAAGCAAATTTTTCACTTATACAAAGTAGAGACAGGGAGCAGAGTTGATGTGAATTAGAGTCGTGCAAATGCTGTCTGGGCTCACTTGGTTTGTCGCTGCTAGTGCAACCTCTGCTGGGCAAATGCCAGAAATACAGTGCCTAGGACCAAGCCTGGATGTAAGCTCGAGCCTGATGGTAGTAAGATCAGTCTGTTATACACGGTCTGTGTGGGGATGAAGAGACGCTGGTACTCACCCCCGTACAATCGGAACAGCCACAAACTACATCACAGTCTTAAAATCGCTGAATCGAAGGATGAAGAAACTGAAAAATAAAAAAGTGGAGAGTATATGTCTTCTTTTTGCTATTTTCTACATGCTGTTATATCATTCTGTAAGATTGTATACTTTTACTTTCGAAAATTCGGATACTTGAGCCCGGTCTTCAACTCTGTTAGTGAAAAAGTAAAAATGAGCAGATTGCACCACATTTAAACATTTCTGTGGCGATGTTCCGGCATTTCATAAAAGTGGAACATATGAATGATCTTTTGCTTATTTTAAATCGTGTATCAGAGTGATATCAACGATTCAATTGATAGAACTTACACAAAATTTCAAGAGAGCCCCTGCTGTAATCTGATCCATTTTCTATTACATACCGTCTTTATTGTGCGGCACGGGCGAGGAGGACACTATGCGCTATTCCTGCATTGCCGAGCCTTCGTATGTCTGCCAAGCCTTCGTTCGTCCACCGAGCCTTCGTTTGTGCACCAAGCTGGGGGAAGTTCTAGCTGTCATAGCTGGCCCGGGTATAGAAATAACCGAGTGAGTTTGAGCATGAGTAGACGGCAGTTTGCAACTCACTAACGTGAATACACACTGTTTCTTTTGATACCTTAATCATGGGAGAGATGCATGAAAGATATGGGCGCACATGTGCAGTTCATGATGTGTCTGTTCTTGTATTTTTTGTCATAACATACCTGGTCTCCAACTTTGGTAAGTCAGGTTATCATTGCACTTTATCAACGTTCATTGTGATGGATTTCTGGAGTGTAAATGAAAATGGTTGTTGTTCATCACTTATCTTCATTAGTTACATAGTATTCTTTGATGTTGGATAAATGTGATGAATTTTAAAGCTAGCTGATTAATGAACTGTTTGGTAATCTATGAAAAACCGACATTATCCTCTTTAAGACATTGTTTTTACTGGCAGAAGAAAGCCACATCACTAGTCATTCTTTAAAGTTTTTGTTGCTGACTAAATTATCTGCTTATTCTCACTTTTCGTTTAAGTGTATTATGTCAGATCCAATGTGGGATGTTTTATAAGGCAAATGAATTTCAGTGACATTGAAATACCTGATTTCAGCATCTTTATCATGAAGTTTTCTGGGCATTATTCGACATTTTGGCACTTTTCACTGTATCCAGATTGTTATGCTTGGCACAGTTTGTCATGTGATTGGCTTGAGTGTTAATTACCATATCAGTAATAGCTTCTGACTTATTGAGTACATAGTGATCTGAATACAGAGAAACTAATTCAGATAGTGTGCATCTCCTTCATATTCTACATACTTGTCAGTTCAAAATCATTGTATGTACCAGACTGACTTGTTGAAAAGAACTGAACATGGGAATGAGAAAAGTTTAAATGGTCCCATTCTCATATGTTTGTGCATTTTAATATATTGATGCTTCTGTGTTCAAAATTGGCTGTTAATGCTTTCATAGACTAAACAAGTACTTTTGTTTTTCTATTTCTCAGGAGGAAAATATACATATCAAAGGAAATCATTGGCCCTCCAGCCATATTAACACACTATGATATGAATATTTTTATTACATAATTAGGATAAAAGCATAGATGTTAATTACTATTCATGATTGCAGTAAGGAAAGGTGGAGGTTAAACACACAGACAGGTACAATTGACGCAGGAGTAGTTGCTAGTGATCAGTTTGGCCACTGACTAACCTGTTTTGCTACACAAATTTAAAGGTGTATTTGCAAAATTCAAGTTCATTATGTGCTTTTTACCTCTTTGCTGGTGCTGTTCTGGTTTCAAATTTGAAAAGTTGATGCGCAGTCTGTCATTCAGTTCTACTTTTGTATTTGGTGTAGTGGAGAGGAGTTATGATCCTTTTTGCCATCTTATATTTCCCTTAAAGAAAAATGTAGGGAAAGTAAACTGATCAAAGTTGAAGGCAAGAGGGCTGTAACACCACAAAAAAAGATGGACTTGAGTACAATTTTTATCATATGGAAGTGTGATAACAAAAACAAGTCAAACTTGTATGAAAACACTGAAACTTGCCAATGGGATCCTCTGTAGGTATTTTAAATTAACTCCTGTAAAAATTCACCAGCAGTAAATGAACTACAGATTACTTACCTACTGCATTGTTTATATTTTCTCAAATATTGTGCGACTTTTTGCCCTTTATGCCCCATTTCTTTTTTATCACAATTTACAAGCATTAGACAGTTCAAAAACTAATTTATTAAATTCAAAATTTATGTGAAATTTTTAACTACACATTTTTCCAAACTTGCATCTAGTTCTGAAGAGAGTGACTGAATAGATTGTAAATAAGACATTGATCCAATTGCAAAATGAAATTGGTTGTTACTTTTTTACCTAAAATTTTGAGTCTTCTCCAATGTCTTGTGCAATTTCAAATTTAGTTGCCTCTTTTTCTTTTTTCCACTCAAGCTGAAGGCAGAAAGGCTGTAACAAACAAAACACAAGATAAACACAATTTTACAATATTTCAATTTGAAATCTTACTCATACACAGAGGGACAGTAAATTTGGCAAGAGAGGTGTGCTCAAGCCAAGGCTTACCGTGTTACTGGTTTGGCCTTGGAGACCATGGTGGTAGCAGAACACACAAGTAGATACGTATGTATGTAAAAATATAGAATTTAATAATGATGATGGGTGTGATAATATAATAAACACACAAAAAAATAAACAAACAAACAATAAATGATTGGTTTTATTGATAGGGGCTCATTGGAGATTGATTCCAGATGGATGTCTGGTATCCAAGACGTTTTGGTAGGATAGTTCCATCTCTGAGGGCTCTAATGACCTCGCTGTCGATGCGCTCTCAAGCCACAAAAACAACAACAAACATCCATCTCCAAAGTTCAGATACAATTGTGGTTTCTGAAAAATTTCTGACCACTCTCTCTGTAAAGCTGTTGAGGATGTTAGAGTTGTGGGTATTGGCATGGGCTGCTACTGGATGGTCAAGGTTGCAGGTGTAGACTGTCTGTGGCCATCCACTCTTGAGAGTTGGTTGGTAGTGAGGCCTCTATACAATCTAGTGCAGTGGAGGCAGGTGAGTTGCTATATGAGGTGTGCGGTGGTGCTATCAGCGTCTCCATTGATGTGAGAGGTTTCCTCTGTGGTTGGATTGAAATAGGTTGTAGTTGCCGGATGCATGTTGTGAGTTTTGTAGTGAGGTCTATCCATATTGTGGTTTTGAAGAACCCAAAAGGGCTTATTTGTGTGCCAAGGTGTTTTTAAGATCGAATGTTTTGCTGAAACATGTGTGGCAAGGCAGTGGTTAGAATTTTGGGGAGAAGGGTGTGCATTTCAGAATAGGAGTGTAGGAAGTAATACCAATGGCACAGGATTTGATTAATTGAATCAAGACCAGGAGATAACTGGGTGATGAATACAGGGCTATAGTTGGTTTTTAGAGATACAGGGCAAGAGTTATGTGGAGATTGGGTGACAGCATGAGAGATTTGCTTCTGTAGAAGATCCGCAGAGTACCAATCGGAAATGTGGCCTTGTGGTAGATTTTTGGAGTACCTGGAAAGGGATCAGTCATCAGAAAAAATGCATCTGCCATGGATGGCAAGGCTGTAAGGCAGGGAATATTTGGTGTGGAATGGATGGCAACTATCAAAGTGTAGATATTGTTACAAATTAAAAGGACTCTGGACATATGTTTGAGGAAGTATGGGGTGTCTCTGACAAAGGAAGGAAGATTCTACACCAAGGGTTAGAGATGTTTATCCAGTAAAGGCAAAATAAGTTCAGTGAGTTACCCTTATGCCACAGCTATAAATTGCCAGCCTTGTTGATCTCTGGTAGAAGGTGCAGGGCAGATGTTTTCTGAGGAGGTAGAAGAGAAGTGGGATGTGAAGAAAGGCCTTGTGAGAGGTGCTGTAGGTCAGAAAATGTTCTTTTCTGGCAGATGGAGAAGGTGGGATCTGTGGTGTGTGGATGGTAGGTGTTGGGAGAAAGTTTCTCCAGGGCAGCTTCATGGTCACTGTGGTCCAAAATGTCAGAGTGTATCTAAACACTTGTAAGTATTTTGACAGCCAACAACAGACTAAGTATCCCATATGGCTACCTACATCAACATACGTTACAGACAAGTTTTACCAGCACACCAAAAAAAAAAGGTCTTATACAGCCTGGAAAATTTAAATATTCTACGTATTTTTTATTATTATTTTTTTTTTTATCAGATCTCATATTATAGGATGATGGTGAAGTGTCAAATAACTTCAGTGTAAATGGAGCTGATTGTGATGCATTTCTCCTTTCTTTGAGTGAAGTGTATTTATCGTTGTTTTTGTTGGGAGGAACAAAGCAAAGAATGTAATAATTAACATCAACATTATTAAAAATCGGCAGTTATTGAAGTAAAATTTTCAACGAGCTGTGCAGAATTCAGTTTTCTACTTCTTCGAGAGAAATTCTCCCAAGAGCAATGGAATTCTTGGCTAGGTCATGTTCTGGAGCTTGGTGAAATTGATATTGTAATATAACCTAAATTTTGTTCATATATCACCAAAATTTGTTTAAAGAGTATCGAGCCAATTTCAGTGCTATTACAAAACGTGTTTAAAGTCATTTTCTAACAAGTATCAAGGGATAATAATAAGTAAACAGTGGTATTCGATTGAAACGTTTGGAAATTTTCACCACATAATGGAAAACATCTTATTTTTGCATAAAAATGCTACATTCATTTTCAAATGTGTAGTAGGTCCTAATGAAGTATGACACTTGGCAGGTATAAAATTGTACTGAAAAGATATCTGGTTTTGAATGTTGAATCAAACACGTTTTATAGAACTTGAAGTAAATGGTTAAATAACATGAAGATAATTTATAACTTGAAAGATGCGTTGAATTTTTTAGCGTATTCATTGAAAGTTTGAAAGGTTAAAATAATGTTTTTGAAGGTTTTATACAAAAAGTCATGGTTTCACAAAACAGATTTATTTTCAGTAATACATTTTGGTCATATTCAGAGGGGGGAGTATGTCTAAAAGAAAGCAGAATTTTTCCTGAGTACAATGCACTACTTTGATCAGAATAGAAAAAAATAAATTAATCATAATTTTGAGAGAAATGTCCAGCTTCCAGTTGTTAAATTAAAAAAACTAGGTTACAAAGGAAGATATCGAGAAATTGAAACTACATGAAGGAGATAAGTTAGTGGCTACACAACTTCACATCTAATATAAAATTTTATGCATAATCGTTTAAAACACATTTCAGCTTTGTAGCTTAATACTTTTAGAAGATATAAATTTTTGAAGTATTGCATTATGTATTGCACTAAGTTAAACAATAACAAACAGGCCGGTTTACACATCAAAAGATGGGGAAGAATTCACAGATCACTTTAAAACAAGTTTCAGCATCGTAGCTTAAATACTTTGAATGTGAGGTCAAATTTAAGATTCGCCACTTAAATAATATTTTACAGCTAAACCGTGAGAGAAGGGGATTTTTTTATTAGGATCAGTTTTGACATTTAAGCTTCAGACTACCTTCCACCAAAATTTCTAGTAGATTGGAAGAAAAATTAATTCAGATAGTTTCAGATATTTCATATCATCTGGGAAACTTGCACAAGACTTGGTGTCCTCTATTTACAGAAGAGTGGGGACAGTTGTTGGCAAGCACTTGTACAGAGAAGCCACGCAGGGCGTGGTGCCAATTTGGCGCGAGGAGTGTAGAAGAACCCAGAAGCTTCATGTAGGTGCACGCTTAGTCCATTGACCATGATTGGTTCAACTATCATATACAGTGCAGAAGTAGATTCGTTCTCTAAGTATCTGAACATTTATCAGTTAGGGGTTTTAGGGAGTTGACGGTGGCTTGTATCACTGTTTCAAACCTGTAATCATTTTTATTTGGAGAAGAAGATCTGATGCCTGAGATTGGTCATCGTAGATAATTTAAATTTTGAAGAATAAAGTGTTTTAAATTTATCTGGCAATCTACCGTGAACTTTATTTCAACTATACCTTCTCTAGTTGAGGTTATCAGCTAAACGGCGACCGCAATACCAAATTGACAATCTCAGGCTAGCTTGTACATACAAACCCCGTGTACAGCTGTTTCCTGACAATATTTATAGGATATAGGTTTGTTTGTTTTGTTCTTTTTTTCCTGCTTATCTTTGATCAAATACCTGTCAATAGAAAATGTAAATTTTTTCAGTGGATATAAACCCAGGATGTTTTTTCACTCTGTGCTCTGTAAAAATGTTTACACTGTTTGTATAACTTTTTTGTTTTACAGTTGCAAAGAAGGCCATGGTTGAATCCAAACTGCCAAACCAAGTCCTAGGCAAGATATGGAAATTGTCAGACATTGATAAGGACGGATTCTTGGATGCGGATGAATTTGCTTTGGCTATGCATTTAATTAACATCAAGGTTGATGGACATGATCTGCCTACTGAACTCCCGGATCACTTGGTACCACCTTCAAAGCGCAGTTCACAGAATTTTCATAGAAACAACAATGCTGACTGAGAAAAAACCATAGCATACAAGCACGCGCATATTTTTAGACCACAGTGTGCGATTGCTTTAAACTTTGTACTGCATTTCATGAACAAGCACAAACTTATATAAGACTATTTTATTCCTGTTTATCGACGTGATTAAGGACTGTTCTTACTCTCTAAATATCAGAACTGAAACAATGGTATGCAGTTTTTTTTCCTAATTTCTGTTCTGCCCTCTTGTTTTATATTTCATGTGTAATCACTGCATTTACTTCAAAAATATTGTAAACTTTTGGCAAAGGGTTAGTAGGATCATCTGTTGGGACCCTTTTCCTGTAAAATGAGGCTTATAATAATTTCAAAGAGACTATTTTTATTTCCATCAGTTATACATCCTTAGAACTTTCGTCTTTTATGTTCAATATGGTAGCACTGGGGAAAGTAAAAATACAGTATCCGAGAGATATGTGCAAAGTATTTATTGGATGTATATGGCATTTGTGAGGTTTGAAATTTATGAAGCTTTAATCAATTTAGTAATCTACGAAATTCATAGATTTATGCTTTTACTTAAATTAAGGTAACTGCAGATAGAATCTGTCAACTTTTTGCATTCCATTCATTTATGCATTTTCTCCCGTGTTAGTTCATAACTCTCTAGCCTCTTTTTTGCATATATCATGTATGTATGTGTGGCAATTATATACCGTTTCGTGGCTTAGTTTTGAAGCTAGGAGGAATGTAATTCTTTAAAATTCGTGTGAATGACAACTATTTTCTTAATGTATATGTACTGTGTAAGACTGTGACACGTATGTGGTGCTAATTGAATTGTACATAGAAGAGTATAAAACAACTATTTATTCAGAGAAAATTTTATGTGCACAGATGCTGTATATACAGATAGATTGGACAACTACGGTGTGTTAATTGGCTGAGCTTCTGTGCATCACTTTTATGGTTATTTTTATGAAAAATATTGCATATGATGTTTTGTGTGTTAATGAAAAAAAATGCAGTCTTCATATTTCAGAAATTTTTGAATTGCCAAAGAAATAAAGTCTTCCTTTTGGAGGAAAACTGTGTTTAATATTTGTTGCAGTAGATTGCTTTATTTCCAGAAATATTTCTGCAATGTACATTTAATGTTGTATTTTCACATGTACCAATTCTGTTGTTTCCCAGATTGAATTAGATTGTATGTATAATAAAATCAGTGTAAGTTCCTAATGCAAATTAAAATTTTTCAAAGATTCCTATATTTTCTAACTGGCCTTCACATTATTGGGGTTGCGTTTCTAACTGAGAAAAAGTATGTAATTATTCCCAAGTAATGTTTAAGATATTGAAGTGTTTAGTTGTTGTGACAAGTCTAGATAGTACTTAACAAGAATTAAAATTCTCTGAATGTGACAGTTGTTGATTTTGAAGTAGGAAGGAGAGATGGTATGATATTCCTTCTGCAGTTTATATTACCTTTAAGATGTTTCTTTGCTTAATACTGTCAGAATTTTTGTTATTACATATTATTTTATAAGTAGAATGTACGCATTTTTCTTCATCTGTAAGAATGGATACTTTCATAGCTTATAATTGCTATGTAGTCTTCACAGGTGTACCGCTGGATTATGTTGTGAAAACCGAGCGGGGCGGTGTAACGGTTAGCGTTCTCGCCTCGCATTCAGGAGGATGGCAGTTCGAATCCCTGTCCGGGCATCCAGATTTAGGTTTTCCATGGTTTCCCCAAATCACTCCAGGCAAATGCCGGGATGCTTCCTTCAAAAGGCCATGGCCGAATTCCTTCCCATTCCTTGCCCCCATCCTTGCCCCCTCATCCTTTCCCGTCTCTAAAAGACCTCGATGTTAAAAAGAGACGTAAAGCAGTTTAAAAAAAAAATGTTGTGAAAACACAATATTTTGACGACTAGTCCGTTGTCTTCCTCAGGTTTGAAATCGTCTGTACTGGTCACTGACAGATACTGAGACAAGGAACTGCAGCACCTAAGCTGCCTCAATATCTGTCGGTCCGACCAATACAGATGTTTTCACACCTGAGGAAGATGACAGAGCTAGTTGTCGAAATATCGTGTTTTCACAACACAGTCCAGCAGTACACCCATTGGAACTACGTTTCTTCACCTGCTTTACTGGAATGATGGTTAAAACAGTGAAGACAGAGTAAAGTAATCAGTGTAAATGTGTAAACTCTAATCAAAATACTGACAGTTTTAAGCCCTGAGAAACTGAGTGGTGTTCCAGGTTAAAATGATGAATTGAAGAGAAAAAAAGCAGGAACACATTCACATGATTGCTTAGTTAGGGGGAAAATATCCCTTAAAAGCTTTTTATGTATGTAGAGGGTGATAGTCACCGAACTTTCATCAAATTCCATTTTTCTTGATTTATTGCTTGCGTCGTATATGGTTAAGGGTAAGAGATTTTTTGGCAGAGTATTAAGTGGAAATTATGTTTCCAAAGTTAAATTCCTTGATTAATGCTGCTGTTCTTATTTTGTTCTACCTAATTTTCTACATCCTTCTACAGTGTTACTTTTGTGAAATACCTTGCCCCCTTAGATACAGTTTTAGCAATTTCTTTCCAATTCCTAGATCAATATTTGGAAATGTTTCAAAAAGCCTCTTGTTGCTAGGGTCAATGTACTTAGGCCATTAACATTACAATCGATGACCAAAGCAAGATTACTTCCTAGATAAAAGAATTGATTTCTTTTTCCCATTATCTGATCCTATTTTTAATGTAATGTTATTGCTGTCATTTCTGCTACATTTCATGACATTTGTCTAGCTTTGCTTTATAGTTAGTCCCACTTCATCCAGTGTTGTCAGCAAACTGTAACACAATTATTGTTTCTCCTTGTATAGCAATATTTTAAATTTTTCTCTTTAATCAATATAACTTACAGGAGTTGATTATTAATCTCTCACAGTATCCATTTTTATCAGTAATCTTGCAGATTTACATTTCATGTCGCCATTTGACCAAAGAAGTCTGAAATAGTTATCCAGACTCACTTAATTAAACTAAGTAGTAATTAACATAGAAGTAAAATAATCACAACTCAACAGAAAATTCCAATTTTAATCAAGAATTTAGAACCAACACCCGTTACATACGAATAATAAAATCTGTGAAAATGGTCCTTCAAAATTAATTGGTGATAAGAATCCCCTTATACAAAGATAATGAGCTCATTCAACAACAATTCAGTATGGGGATGAAAACTTTGGTTTCCTTTTGTTAAATGCTGTTCCTCAAATTATATGCAGAGAGAGCTGGTCAATTAACAATTGTTAGTTAAGCTGTGTACTCACTAGTGAGCTGTAACTGTAACCGTTGCACATTACAGTTACCAAATGTGATAGTGTGTATGTGGGTCGCAAGCCTGCCATGAGCGGAACGTGTTGCATTCGGAGCGAGCCAACAAGAAACACGTCTACATTCTGTAACTGTAACCGTTGCATGTTACTGTTACTGTGAACCATAATGTGTATGTGGCTCGCGAGCGGAATGCATTGCATTCGCAGCGAGCTGACGATTGTCAGTTTCTACTGCGAATCAATGGGCATTCGCAGTGTGTTTGTGGACGTCGAGAGTGAAGGTTGTTGCACGCTGTGAACCTACTAGTATACGTAAGTGTCATGAGTAAATGGACAGAAAATAAATGTCTTCAGCTGATAGATTCCTACAACAAAAGCAGTGTCCTATGGAACCCCAAGGACAAGGATTACTACAAAAAAATGTTTTAAAGAAGATGCCTGGGTCAGAATCAGAGGTATTACGATTGAAACCAGGGAATTATTATTATTTTTCATTAATAAACAAAATATTTTATTTTTAGGTGGAGGACCTCAACGGTAAGTCAAAAACTGACAGTGACGCTGCACTATGTAAATCATTCAATAAAAAGCTAAAACCAGATCCTAAATTTCAAATGCTGAAAGTGGCTTTCGGAATACTGAAAAATGCGGCAGATAAACCAAAAAGGGATATTTTATTTTATACGGGGGAAAATGAAAAACTATAGCAGGGAAACAAAAAAATGCAATTCAACATGAAATATTTCAGATAATTATGTGTGCAGATCAAGGATATTACAACTCCATACAAAATTATGGTTATTACTCCACTACACAAGCTCCACACCCTTCAGCTTCTTCCTCCACTATAAATCCAGATGTAGCTTGCCCTTCCACTTCTTCCCCAAATCAAAACCAACAAACTCCTCTGCAGAACCCGCCATACTCCCTGTACAACAACAATAGCGAGTATTCATCAGATATGAGTTTAAAAAATTATGTATGAATTTTTAAAAATAATTACATTATTATTTTTTATTACTGAATAAAGGATTACATTGATTTGTTCTTTCAATGCTCCGATCAGCACCTGGCACACTTCAGGAACAATTGAGCTTATGGTTTGTTTGGAAATGCGAAACAGGTATTGTAAACTTGTAAAAGTAGCTCAGCGTCACAGCTAATCTGTCCTGAACTGACATTGCTTCTTGGAACAAAGTGTTTCTCCATTCTGTCTTGGGCCCAATTATGTTTATTAGATATTCAAAATCAGTTGGAGAGATTCTCGTGAAATTTTTGTAATGACCACTCATTGATTTCTTAATAGAAGAATTAGATCAATTCTTTCTGGATACATTCCATGAATACTCCATCTTCGTGTCTGTTTATAATCATCCAGTAAAGCATCTACAAGTATGTATGTTGCACAAGTGAGAGAGACTTCGTCTGACATCGCGGATAATCGGCTTGTCATTACGGTTACAGTGAGTGTACACACTAGAACCTCATTACTGTATCCGTTTGGTTACAGTTACAGCTCGCTTGTGAGTATGCTCAATTAGGTGGCTCAGTGTTCGTTGCGAGTGAAATTCGTTTCACATGTACATACTAGAACGTGGTTACTGTATCTGTTTGGTTAGTTACAGCTCGCTAGTGAGTACCCAGCTTTAGGCAATGATGACCAATCATAATGTTCACTTTTTTTTTGTAACTAAGTCTGTTTCATAATCAAATCTTCTCCTCTCACAATGCTTGAAAGTGAATGTCAAGTCTCAATATCTACTGTGAAGCATCAGAATATTCACTTAGTGAACTATAAAATGGAGATGGTTAACATGGACTTTTAAAAATGGTGGTCCGCGAGATACTAATTGTGTAAGCTTAAACTGAGACAATGATGTAGCCAAGGTCACGTGATTGAACTGACCAATTGGGATTCAGCTAAATCATGAATAATAATAATAATTAGTTTCTACCACAGAAGTATATTTCGATAATTCATGCAATTTGTACTGAAACTATTACTTGAGTGTTACACTCTCATTCTTATTTTCCTGTCTTTTCCATAAAATTTGTCAGAATTTCATTGCAAGGAAAAGAGGGAACTAGAAAGTAGGATCTCTTGTCTCGAATCCACAGTGGCTGAATTAACAAAAGAGCTCAATGTTTTGAAGGCTGAAAAAGCAGCATTAAATGTTAAGGAATTCCAGTGGATTGCAGCCAAAACTGGAATGAAACAACAGGACCTGCATTCTACAAATTTTCAGTTAGAAGTTTCCAATACTTTTGGGGTGTTGGAGAATCTAACTGAGGATGTATCAGATACCACAGCAGGGCTGTCTCATTGCAACAAAGCTGTAAAAAAGCACACATTGTGCAAAGCTCGAAAAAAGAAATCCAAGAAGGTGTTATTGCTTGGAAGTAGTCACGGTAGGGGGTTAAGTGCAATGCTACAGTCAAGCCTGGGCTCTGATGTTGAGGTGTGTAGTATATTTAAGCCTAATGCAGAACTTGGCAATGTTGTGGATGAAATTTCAAGCCTGGGGAAAGATCTTACTAAAGAGGATCATATAATTATAGTTGGGGGTCCTGGAAACAGTCTGTCCAGAAATCTCAATTATTGTGTTGAAACAGACATTGACAACATTGCTAAAAACACCACTCACACCAATGTTGGTTTTGTTGACCTGTTCAGGCGTTATGATCAACCCTGGATGCGTGGTCATGTACAGCGTACACAGGCAGATCTGAAGCGTGCATTGTGTCAGGCTGACCGAACACACATTGGTTTGATAGATGTTTCTTGCATTACACGGAGTGACCATACCTCCCATGGACTCCACCTGAATGTTCGGGGCAAGCAGAAGCTAACGCAACTGATTGCCAATAACATCAGGAGAGGCAGGTTGGATGTGAACCCCATCCCAGTGGTAATTGGTGGTAGGACTCAGTCTTTTTTAGGCCAAATGTCAAGAGTAGGAAGAGTTATTTAAGAAATGTACATAATGGTATTACAGTAAAAAATAAAGAATGTCAGTCTAAAATAGCTTTGTTCCATCAGAACATTAGGGGTATCTCAAGCAAACTTGATGAGTTCATAATATCTATAGAAGAAACCCAAAAATCATTGAATCTTAACATAAATATCGTATGTCTGACAGAACATCATCTGAAGAATTCTGAAATAGGTCTCCTCCCTTTTATTGGATATAGATTAGCTTCTTGTTATTGCAGGTCAGAGATGAGAATGGGTGGTGCAGCAATATATGTAAGCGAAAATACCGAGACAAAATCGTTAGATGTAAGTAAATACTGTATAGAAAAAGATTTTGAATGTTGTGCAATACAGTTAGAATTAGAAAAGAAATATCTTATAGTGCTGACAGTTTATAGGGCTCCCACAGGAGACTTCAGTAAATTTTGTAATAAACTAGAGGCGGTTCTAATAAACTTATCACGTACTAAAAGGGAAATTATCCTCTGTGGAGACTTCAACATAAATTTTGCTGTAGAATGTAACCAGACAGATTATCTTCTAGGAATGCTTAGATCATTCAATCTCTATCAAACTGTAAATTTCCCAACTAGAACACAAAAAGATAGTAGTACCATTATTGATAACATTTTTGTAGAGCACAATAAATTAGAAATATATGAAACAGTTCCAATGGAAAATGGTTTGTCAGACCATAATGCTCAAATAAATATTTTGGATGTTGTGGGAAATGAATGTAACAAAAAGAAAGGATTTGTCAGAGTTAGGCCATTAAAGAACAATTCAATAAAAATATTAAATGATGAACTTCTCAATGAGGACTGGAGCACTGTTTATAAATTAAAAGGGGTAAACAATAAATTCAATTACTTTCACCAAAGGTTTTCAGAAATTTACAAAAGGTGTCTCCCTACAAAACTAGTTCCAATTGGTCAAAAACGAGTAAATAAAAATTGGGTTACAGTTGGTATTAAAACATCTTGCAGACATAAAAGGGAATTGTATGTAAAAGTTAGGAATACTGATAATATGCTTCTCAGACAACATTACAAAACTTACTGTAGAATTTTAACCAAAGTAATAAAAGAAGCTAAACGTTTGGCCATAAACGATGAGATTAGTAGTTCAGATAATAAGATAAAAAGTGTTTGGAACATTATTAAAAGAGAAACAACTGTATCATCCCTTGAACATAAACCTATATCTATAAGCATTAATGATAAGCTTGTAACTGACCCCTCTTATGTAGGAAATGCTTTCAATAACTACTTCTTAACAGTTGCTGAAAAAATAAAAGGAAAATATATTGGGAATATGGATGCTATAGCAATACTTAAATCCTTGTCACCAAAAACAGCACCTATGTCTATATTTCCCACCAGTCAAAATGAAATTGAAAAAATTATTAAATCCCTCAAAAATAAAAAGTCATTTGGTTATGATGAGGTTTCAACCCATGTAGTGAAACAATGTAACACCAGCATTAGTAGAGTTATTAGTCATATTTGTAATAGTTCTTTTGAAGAAGGTATCTTCCCTGACTCACTCAAGAAGTCAATAATCAAACCGCTTTATAAAAAGGGTGATACCTCAAAAATTGAGAATTACAGACCCATTTCACTTCTACCAGCATTTTCAAAAATCTTTGAAAAAGCAATGTACAGAAGGGTGTATGCACATTTACAAAAAAATGACCTACTCAGTAAAGTACAGTTTGGTTTTAGACAAGGCGTTTCAACAGATTCAGCAATTTTTGCTTTTGTAAACAACATACTGGAATCAATGCATAAAAAATTAAATTCCCTAGGTATATTCTGTGATCTTGCTAAGGCTTTTGACTGTGTTGATCATGAAATTCTACTAGGTAAATTAGACCACTATGGAGTTAGTGGTAAGCCAGGACATTGGTTTAAATCATACCTGGAAAATAGAAAGCAATGTGTATCACTGAAAGATGTTAATACAGGAGATGTTATAAACTCAGAATGGGGTATAGTTAAATGTGGTGTGCCTCAGGGTTCAATTCTTGGTCCTCTGCTGTTCTTAATCTATATAAATGATCTCCCACATATACTAGGTGATAATGAACACATGGTGCTCTTTGCAGATGATACTAGCATATCCTTGAAAGACCCATCAGCACAAAACCTCGAAAACACAGCAAATGAAGTTATAAAGAAAATTAACAGGTGGTTTAATGCCAACAAACTAATACTTAATGTAGAAAAGACACAGTTACTTCAGTTTGTTACAAAAAATAAAACAAAGGACAGCTATAATGTATTGTCAGAAGGAAAAGCAATCGATGAAAGCAGTTTCACAAAATTCCTGGGTGTATATATAGATAACAAATTGAACTGGAAACAGCATATTCAACAACTTCTTAAAAAACTGAATTCTGCAACATTTTCACTGAGGGTAATATCTAGAATAGCTAATATAGAAACCAGAAAGTTAGTATATTTTGCATATTTTCATTCCCTGCTCACTTATGGCATCTCATTCTGGGGAAACTCGTCACAAGCACAGAGGGTATTTAAATTGCAAAAGCGTGCTATAAGAACTATTTGTGGAGCACAGACACCGTGCAGAAATCTATTTAAAAACCTGGGTGTTCTAACAATGCCAGCACAGTATGTATACTCTGTATTATCATTTGTAGTAGAAAATCCTGAACACTTCAATCTTAATGCTGACATACATAGCCATAATACTAGGAATAAATATAATATTCACAAGGATTACAAATCACTGTCAATTGTTCAGAAAGGGCTAACAGTTACTGGAGCTTCCTTATTCAATGTATTACCAACAGAAATTAAATGTTATCTACAAAAACCCAACTACTTTAAGTCCAAACTGAAAGAGTTTCTACTTCAGAACCCATTTTACTCTGTGAAAGAATTTTCTTCTTGGAATTTGGTAACTAAGAATGACTGATAAAATAGTATATATGGTGTATGGAAGGGGAAGGTGACAAAATTATCCACAATTACTAAAATGATATATGGTTCTTCTTTCTGTTGAAACTTGACAAATGAACTAATTACACTGTTTACAAAATTTCACTTATATATAGTAACTAACATGGGATAGCATGCACTCAAAAACTGCTGTGAAAAATTATCATATTAACAGGTTTTTAAGTAATTGACTGCTTATGAGTTGTTGGTAATATAATTGATATTGCTAATAGGTGTGTGTACTGTTCCACATAAATAGCAACTAACATAATATAATATGTAGTCACAAATTACAGTGAAACCTTACATGGTAACTGGTTGGTAAGAAAATAACTGGTTATTAGATGCTGGTAACAAGTGTATACACTGTTCCACATAATAAGTATTAATTAACTCGGGATTGTATTTGTAGATTACAGGAGATATTGGTTATACTAATGGGTTGTTGCTAACTTGTTGTCAATATATAATAATATTATCAATTATATAGTAATATTGACATTACTAATAAGTGTATGTACTGTTCCACATCCCCGAGATTATTCTCACATGGGATCAAAGTGAACATATCTATCTATCTATCTATTAGGAACAATTCATTGAACCAAAATTTGTTAGTTCTATTAATGTCACTGTACTAATGTCAAAATAAACCAGTCTCACATCCCCATTAATTCCCATAAAATTTGTAGGTTTACTACCTGGGAATAGCGATGGGAACTAATTTCAAAATGTTATTGCAGCAGTACCATTAGGCTTAAAAATCTTAATATGCATGGAAAAAAGGTTCCCTTGGGTGTTGGTTTACAATATAAACATGAAACAACATTACTAGTTTTGAACATTGGTAAAAAAAACAACATAAATGTAGTTTTATTTAATTGATGTGAATGTTTTGGTCATATTGTTCACAAGTACATTAAATGACATGCTCTTCTGTATATGTACTTAGTCAA
This sequence comes from Vandiemenella viatica, assembly GCA_031002005.1. NCBI lineage: Eukaryota > Metazoa > Arthropoda > Insecta > Orthoptera > Morabidae > Vandiemenella > Vandiemenella viatica. Next base: position 100,442,730 of record CM061921.1, on the reverse strand, counting down.
AGGAAGAAGCTGTTGTGTACTATTGTTCTTCTGCACAACACGGGTCCATTCATGCTGCTTAGAGACTCCTTAGGAAGGTCTTGCAAGGTACCGAAGTTATCTTGCCAATGGAGTATTCTGTATCATACCATCTGAAATAACTCATATATATCAGTCATCATTTAGTTTATTCAAAAACTTAGACAAGTACAAATAATTGGGTATAGTTTTCCCCTCTTGTACACCAGAAACATTTCTTTCTATACTTCCAGTTCCTCTTGTTTCAGTTACATGTCCTCCCATTGAAAAATCTAATGATAACACTGGTTTGTCAAACACTAGATTAAAAGCAAATTACAAAACTACTTTTTAAATTCTCTTTGGTTTGACAAGTAGGTACCTGTCAGACTCCCCACATCTTTGTAGTACCTCTTAAATGTTGATAAACTATTTTAATCTTTCTTTTGTCTCTAAAAGAAACAAAGGCATCAAATGCTGCAAAGATTGTTATAAAATCTGCTGTATGGATATCCTTTCGATCTGAAAACTTTTCAGCTTCAATTTTTTTCTGGTGTAATTAGCGAAATGTGGTGTGGTCCTGTAAATTCTCCCTAACTTGTCCTTCAACCCCTTTAATCCTCTCTTTGAAGGCTTGCACATCATTTGTAATTCTCTGCACGATTTTGTGGACACACTGATTGTTCTATGTGTCTTTCCATATGATTTGCATGCAACAAACCTATGTCCGTTTTTATCCTATTTAGGGTATTTAATTGCCCTACATATGAGCTAAACTTTATTCAATTTCACTTGTTGTGTGAAATCTATCTTGACTGTATTTCTGTATATGTTTACTAGGTGTCCCTATCTTGACCTAAACCTCTCTTCAATTTTCCTGGAACTCTAGCTACGTTGTTCTAGAGCCCCTTCTGCTTTAGTAAGTTTTCCCCTGGATTTCACTTATTTTACTATCAGTTAGTTGGGAATGGAGCAGTCTGGAAGCTCAGTGGTTAAGGCGCTTGCTGTCAAAAGTTTACTGCTCTGGTCCTGGGATAAAATCCCAGTGGGCACAGGAATTTTTAAGAGTTGTGTTTGATCATATGAGCTATGCCAGGTTATTCTGTGGTTCGGATTCCACGTTAAGGTCCCTGAGGAAAGGAACTACCTCTGACACAATGGCTTAGTTTGTCTCCTTTGGGAGGATCCAACCAACCTTCAGGTTATGGACTAAGTTTTATAGCTATGTATGTCATCATTAAAACTGAAGTGTTCAGCGTTTTCCACTGCAAACGACAATAGGGAGAATATATACTGTTCTGGTACTCCTAGATTTTCTAAACAAATATCTGCACAATGTCAATGGGCTTGATCCAGAGATAATTCTTAGAGCTCATTTTTGTGATTTAAATATCCTCTGGGCTTGCGAAGTTTCCCCAGAATGGGATACCATAAGTGAGCAGGTAGTGAAAATATGCAAAATGTACCAGCTTCTTTGTTTCTATACCAGCTATTCAAGCTGTCCTCAGTGAAAATGTTGCAGAATTAATTTTTTTAAGAAGCTGAATATGTTGTTTCCAGTTCAACTTGTTGTCTATACACACACCCAGGAATTTTGTGAAACTTCTTGCAACAATTGCCTTTTCATCGGATATCACATTATAGCCGTCCTTTTGCTGTATTATTATTTATTTATTTTTTAAATGAAGTAACTGACATTTCTATTAGCACTGAACTATCTGTTAATTTTCTTTACAGCATCATTTGCTTTATTTTGGGTTTTCTACTGCAATGGGTGTTTCAGTGTTATGCTAGTGTCATATGTAAGAAGCACTATATATTCACTGTGATCTAAAATGTGTGGGAGATCATTGATATAAGTTAAGAACAACAGAGGGCCAAGAATTGAACCCTGACATACACAATATTTATCTATTCCCCATTCTGAGTTTATAAAATCTCCTGTAATAACATTTTTCAAGCTTCATTGCTTTCTATTTTCCAGTTACAATTTAAACCAAAGTCCTGATCTACCCCTAACTCTAAAGTGTTTTAATTTACCTAGGAGAATCCCATGATCAACACTATTAAAGGCCACTGAGCATGATGTGTGAGCACTTAACACTCTGGCCTTGCATTCTGTAGGCTGCGGGTTCGAATCCCTGTCCAATTTTTTTACAAGTTTATTGTTAATACTTAAAGTTACAGGTGTATGTTCAGGGAATGATACAGTGGTTTCTCTTTTAATAACGTTCCACACACTTTTATTTTATTATCTGAACTGCTGAGCTCACTGTTTATAGCTAAATGCTTAGCTTCTCTAGTTTGGTTAAAATTCTACAATGCCATCTGAGAAGCACATTATTGGTCTTTCCAGCTTGTACATATAGTTTTCTTTTATTACTTCAAGATGTTTTAATACCTACTGTTATCCAATTCTTGTTTACTCATTTTGACCAATTGGAAATAATTTTGCAGTGAGGCTTAACTCATAAATTTCCAAAAAGCTCTGATGAAAATAATTGAATTTATTGTTCACAACTGTTATTTTAAACACAGTGCTATAGTCTTCATTCAGAAGTTCATTGTTTAATATTTTTATTGAATTATTCTTTAATGGCCTAAATTTGATAAATCCTTTCTTTGTGTTATTTTTATTACTGAGTATATAGAAAGTAACTGTTTGAACATTGTGGTCTGACAAACCATTTTCCACTGGAATTGTTCCGTATTTTTTTACTTTATTTTTCTCCGTAAAATGTTATTAATAATGAAGCTACTAACTTTTTGTACTCTAGTTGGAAAATTTACAGCTTGACAGAGGTTGAATGATCTAAGCATTTAGTTGTTATCTAGTTCTAATGGTATTGCATAACATTCAAAGTATTGCTCAAATCTAAGAATTTTGTCCCAGTATTTTCTCTTACATGTATTGCTGCACAACCCATTCTTCTCTCTGACCTACAATAATACAAAGCTAGCCTATATCCGTTAAAGTGAAGGAGACAACAAGTATTTCAGAATTTTTCAGATGGTGCTCTGTCAGACATACGTAGATTTAAATTAAGATTCAATGACTTATATTGTATAGATATTATTAATTCGTCAAGTTTGTTTGAGATACCCCTAATGTTCTGATGAAACAGAGATATTTTAGACTATTTATTATTTTTAACATTAATATCTTACATGTTCCTTAAACAGCTCTTCCTACTCTTGAGGTGCACATCCAACCATTCTCTCCTGATGTTACTGGAAATCAATTTTGTTAGCTTCTGCTTGCCCCAAACATTCATGTAAAGCCCATGGGAGATTTCTTTTTTGTTATTGTTGTTTATGTCAAACCATGCTTTCTGCTATGGTTGGTGATGCTTTTCTCTCTGCCTTTGATGTTAATGTCTTATTTATATTTGCACCAAATTCATATTAACAGTTTTCCTACATGATTTTTATTGTCTGCATTGAGTTTCAGTGAAGGCTAGTTTCATTTTCTTACTAAGCCAGGTGGGTGAGCAGTGAACGTTTAATTTGGGGCACGGGAGGATAAGGATTCAATGGTCCCAAATTACTTTCTGTTCTTTGTCCCCAATCCCCTCCAAACTGCAATGATTTCAATGAGCAGTCTGATAGCTCATAGTTAAGGTGCTCATGTCAAAAATTCAAGGTCCCCTCTTCAAATCCAGGAAGGGTATCCACAGTTTATATAACCCTCTCAAATTACAAAGCAAATCATTGCTGTTTCGTGGGTAAATTTTTCTGTTGGTAAAACAGTCCTCCCCTTCTCCTATCAGATGTTTGGGTGAGAACTGCTCAGGAAGGTGTCAAAATTTATAGAAACATTCTGCAAGTTGGTGTGGATTTTCAGAAGTTTGAATAGAGCAGGCAGGTTGAAGAAATTAAAGGTGGAAATCAATTCCATGTTTTTTTACATTAAACAGAAGGGTGCACATGCCTTCTTGGTTGTGAAATATAGACTGTTTAATATATGAACTATTGGCAGGCTGGAATGGTATTAAAATTTACAAGGGACCAGGAAAATTTTTGAGTTGTTATTGTGGTATATAAATTTTTTTCTACTCTCACTAAAATTATTCTAACCTTTCATCAACCATATTAGTTCAAGTGTTTATGGCAGTTTCAGAAGAAGATAAAATAATTTATAATATATAAAGAAGAGGAGAATCTAATAGGTGTGGGTAATTGGAGTGGGGTAGTAAGAAGTGAATATTGTAAATAAATTAGCATTAGGCCATTTTAATTTTGTGAAGAAGTTGACCTAATAATAGCAAACACCTGCTGAAATCTCTAGGAGATGCAGGAATTAAAAGTGTATTCAAACTGATAAACTTACAAATTAAGATATATTTATTTTGAGCAGACAAATGTGAAAATTATCACACAGTTAGTCTGATATAACATACCTTGATATTACTGACTAGGATAATGCTTCGAAGATTCAAAAGGAAAGAGAATAGATATTAAATCGAGATCATCTTAGGTTTAGGAAGGACCGGGTTACAAGTGAAGCTCTTCCAGAAGGAAGGCTCTAGAGAAATAAGAATATGTTTTTAGTATGTGAATACTTTGAAAATAACTTTTGATAACATTAAATAAGACGATGCTGAAAAATTTAAATAATACATGTCTAAAATATTGAGATAGAATAATAATTTATCGTCTATATAAGAATTAGGTGTCTATAAACCTAAGAGAGACAGATCAGTGAAGCTAGTTTGTAGTCTATCCCCACTAATACTCAATTTCTACAGAGCAGAAGTAATCAAAGAAAAATTTTATTGTGACAGCTGGAAACAATATGCTGTAGTTTGCTGTCATGTTAGCAGAATAATGAAAAAATAACTGTTAGAAATTTTGGACTAAATATAAACCAAAGCAAGATAAAAGTAATGAAATATAGCATAGTAATAATAAAATATAAAAATAGGATCAAATATGGAAGAAGTATGAGAAATTCTGCTATTCAAAAAGTAATATTACAACTGATGGCCAAGACCAATCTTAATAAAGGAATAGAACTAGGTGGGGAAAAAAATCTTCAAAAGATAAACCTTCACATTTCAAACATTGACTTACGGTACTGCTCAGAGAAAAATTTGTGAAATTGTCTATATGTATTGAGCAATGCAATGTATAGAATTGAAGCTTTGATATTAGGAATAGCATAAAGAAGGAAATTGAATTGATGTTATAGGAGGATGCTGAATGTTAAATATATAGGGATGCAATCATCAAAATTACAATAACATTAGATTTGTATCAACGAATAATAAAATTTTCAGCCGCAAATATAAGAAGTTGTCACAATTACTTTATCTGCAAATACAGGTGACGAGTGCGACACATAAAAAACCCTAATCGTACTAAATTATAGAAATGTGCGCTCAAAACAAACTTAAGTATTAATGAATACGTAAAAGTGGATCTATTTACTTAGAATGGCGAAGGTTGACAAAAACAAACGTTTGTTAACACGAGTTAAATGCCGACTGCAAGGGTACAGGCAAACAGTGCAATACATCCGATGGAGACCGAGTGGGGCAGCGAGTCACGCAGACTGACACACATATTCCCCGGATTTTGCGGATCCGCATAATTTTGTGCGGGAACCGCCAGACTGCTTAATGATGCGGGATTGCGGGTTCCCGCTTTGCTGGATTGCAATCCCTAATTGTGACTGATGACTGACATATTCGTGGATGTATGGAGAGGGGGCATGAACGTAATGATAATAAAAAAAAGCTGTAGAGAAAAAAAGAAGACATGACAAAGGGATAAAGCCGATCGAGTTCAATTTGCGTAATTTTTCCCAATCCCTGACACCCTTACCTACAAAAGAAAATTTTCCCACTCCCTTATACATGAAATCATGTGCCAGTTATGGTCATGGTCATCTTCCCCCGTCCATGCACTATTCCTAATTCTTCTACCAATGTCCTTCCAAGCCCCATGACGGACATATGCCTTGTACATCCCCAGCGCTCTATTCACCCTCCTCCTGCCCTCCAATGACTCCCAATCCACCTCTTTTATCATATCAGATACTGAATGCGTCCTGCAATAGTTTCCACAAACAAATCTAGCTACTCTTATTTGCACGCCCTCCAACTCCTGTATTTGATACCCAAAGTGTGGGTCCCAAACTACACCACCATATTCAACCAATGGTCTGATGAAAGTTTTCCAACCCAATTCCCCAACTTCTCGGGTACATCCCTCTCATCACCTTTTCCAGCAAATGTAAGAGTTTGTATACTTCTCTTACCACCTGATCAATGTGCTCTGCCCAGCTGAGCTTATTATCAAACTTTATGCCAAAATATTTACATTTCAAGCCTTCAATAATATCTTATAAAAACTTTAGGCGATAATCTCAAATTAACAATGGCTTCTTTGTTTTAGTAAAAAATTAATATTTTCTTGTACTGGGATGTAATACTTATGACTACATTACAAATAGGGTGAAATTTCTGCCCAAGGCCTATTGTATTATTGTAGCATTGAGTTGGTACTACAATTTTTTAATACAGCATTCAAGATATTAATTTATACACTACTTCCAACACTATTGTTATTTCAAATAAAAATAGCAGGTTCTTCTTTCTGTGTCTTAGACCTATAAGAACACTGACAATGCTTACCACAGATAAAAGAAGAAACATAGAAGGCTTAAAACAATATTCTGATTATACAACCCCATCCATACACAGGGGGTGGACAAAATAATATGAACACCTGACATTTACATACTATTGATTTATTCATATGGTGTTGGGCCACCCTTTGCTCGTAGAACAGCTGCAATTCCTCTCGGAATAGATTTGTAGAGTGTCCGAATAGTTTCCAATGTTGTCCCATTCTTGTACCAAAGCATCCGCCAATTGCTTCAATGATACTGAAGGTGCAAATCTGCTCCTTATTCTCTGCTCTGAACCCCCCCCCCCCACAACGGTTCAAGTATGTTGAGATCTGACGATTGTGCTGGCAGGGAAGATGTTTGATTATATTCTTCAGGACAGAACCTTTTTGGCTGTGTGTATGGGCGCATTATTATCTTGGAAGATGGCAGTGTTTGGCAGCAGTATGCTAGTCATAGTAAGAACTTCATCATTGAGGATGTCGAGATATTCATATACAGTTATACAGCCAGTGATGTGAATGACAGGACCAGCTGAATACCACGATATAGCCGCCCAAATCATAACGGAACCTCCCCCATGCTCAATGTAGGACACAGGCAGTCCGGATCGCAGGTTTTTTTTTTTTTTCGAGGTTTTCCATACATAAAACTGGCCGTTAGTAGGAAACAATGTGAACGATAATTCATCGGACCATACCACATTCTTCCAATCATCAAGTGTCCAGTTTTTATGATCGTGGCACAACTTGTTTCGCAGCTTAGCGTTAGCTGCAATTATAAGGGGTTTTGCTATTGTAGCCCTTCCACGAATGTCAGCTTTGTGGAGCTCCAGCCGTACTGTTGCGTATAATACACTGACACGTAACCTACAAGACCTGCCACATCAACTACGCCATATAAATGCGTCGCAGTATTCAAACGGAGGTAATGGTGCCAGCATGCAAAAACCTGTACTCTATTGCATGGTGTTCATATCATTTTGTCCAACTTCTGTACATGGAAGACACACATTGCAAGGAAATCATTTGTGTGCACTCCTTGATTCACATAATAACTGCCAGACACGATTGTAATGAGGGAAATCTGAGTGTGCACACAACCAACGCCTTGCCACATGTCTCATCCCTATACACGAATAATGCTTTATGCCAAAATGTTGCAAAGTGTATTAGTCTTTGCGTATTCATCACTGCCCTTTGGCCTTCATTTGTGGCAAGTGATAGGTTAACGTTTTCTATCATTCCTTATTTATGAATAGTAAGAGATCATGTTATAGTTTAGGATGGATATTTGAGTAGTAATTGTAACGAAAACATGTCGGTATAATTTTGCAACTCCAAAAATCCGAATCTGTTGTGGATCATCATCACTTAACATTTTTCAATCTGCCAATCTCCAGCACGACATTTTCCGTTTTTGATGGTTGCTTCAAGCTTCTTCCTTCATGACTTGTCTCCAACCGCATGGATGGATATTAGTAGAAGGATTAGGAAGAAGAGATGACCATAATCACAAGCTGGCATTTTAATTCCGGTGAAAGGGAGTGGGAAAATTCTCTTCTACAGGTAAGGGAATCAGAAACTGGAACCAGCTACCAAGGGAAATAATGATTAGTTTACCAAACACACTTAAGGAGTTCGAAGTTGCAATTTGTAATGGTCATGATTTGAAAAAGAAAATCGGAATATATGGAATCCATCGCAATTGAAAATTAAATTGAATTTAAAAAATTAAAATTAGTCATCTCCAAGCACCTCTATGCCTTTCTTTAATTAAATTAAATTAAATTTTTTAATTCAATAAGCTCTCCACTGAAGCAAAGTGGTATAATAACATAAGAAGACCCCCGATACAGTGTTTTTTTTTTTAATCTGAATCGAACTGTAACAACAATGCAATTTCGGAAAAAAGTGACAAGCCTGTTTTTTCCTCCCTGTCTTTTCAATTTAGTTTTTATACACAAGGAAAAAATACATGATATTTAATACCGAAGTTATTGTAAAAACATTTACCAGCATCAAATTCTGTCACCGGATCATCAGAGTTTCCGGACAAGTTAGGCGGTGTCTCGAGATATTGATCGGACAAAGAAGACCAAACGAACGTGCTAAAGGCAGTTTTCACCTCATACTGAATACAGATGGAAGACTTCTGCGGATGTGCAATTACGTCAGCTATAGTCTACGCCGCCAAAATGTGCAGTAATTTGAAACTTTGTGTTGGGGGCATTGACGAGCTTAAGCAGTCCCGACATAGAAGTAAATTAAAACACTTGCACAGTATGAAAATCGCTGCAGGTTCCAAACATGAGGGGAGAAAATACCCGCGAAGGAATTAACGGCGTATCATGTTTCAGTGTAAAAGGAATAAAAATATTATGCTGGTATGGTGCATTCTACTCTCACTTCAGTACCCATGGGGTTGTTTAACAGTTCTGGTTTTAGAGAGTCAAAATCCTGGAATCTTGTAAGGGAACCAAATAAATCAGACAGAAGGCCGTCATCCCGACAAGAAGAAACATCAAGAAGAAGATACTATCGGGCAGGTTAGTGATCACACGTCCGACAGACAATCAAATCAATATTCACTAGACCACCCAAAACGGAACTTTGGCGTCATCTGCGGGACTCAAACCCTGCACCACACGTATATACAGAGTTCTATCACAATCTGTCATATATCTATTATTATTACATGAAACATACCACGATTTGGGTCGCTTGTTTCTTCTTTCAGCCGCTGACAAGATTGAAAGTGCCCTGTATTATTTACCTTCAGTGCAATTTGCATTACATCAAGTTTTATTGCCCTCATTATGTCCATAAGTTGTGAGATGTTTTGTGCTCTGCCTTGTAGTTTCAGGGGTAGATCATTTGGACGTGATGTTAAATGTCATAAAAGCAGGATTATTTAAAAACTGGATATCTTCCAGTTTTTCTTGATATTAATGTCCAATGTTCTCATTTCTGAGAAATGCAAGAATTTTATTCCTCAACCCAAAAAACGGTTGCAGACATTTTCCAGCACTCCACAGTCCAATGAAATGTCACCATACTCAGCTTCCAAATTGTCCAGGAATCCAAAAAATTCTCTGTGTCTATGGGCTTTGATGCCTCCCCTTATTAAATTTACAGTATTTACAACAGTTTTCACTGTCTCACTGAGCCTTATAATTTTTCAAAAGAGAGCCTCCTGGTGGATAATGCAGTGGAAGAACAAACAATTCATGCATTGTTCTTTACACAGTCCTACTAATCCAGTTATACGACCAACCATCTGTTGCAATGACATTTTTTTTTTGTAACTGCTTTACGTCTCTTTTTAACATCGAGGTCTTTAGAGACGGGAAAGGATGGGGGGGCAAGGATGGGGGCAAGGAATGGGAAGGAATTCGGCCATGGCCTTTTGAAGGAAGCATCCCGGCATTTGCCTGGAGTGATTTGGGGAAACCATGGAAAACCCAAATCTGGATGCCCGGACGGGGATTCGAACCGCCGTCCTCCCGAATGCGAGGCGAGAACGCTAACCGTTACACCGCCCCGCTCGGTTTGCAATGACAGAGCACTTTACAATACATATTTAGAATCAGTGTGTTGAATATTTTTTACTGTATTCTAATTATTTCAATTCCAACAGTGCTTTATGAATTTCAAATTCTTCAGTTATTGTTCTGACTAAGATAAGGAGCTGGCTGATGTCAGCTATATCTGTGCTCTCATCTAGAGCTAGAGAAGAAAATTCACATTTTTCCAAAATGCCCTTGAGTTAACCTGAAACTTCAGCACCCATATGATTAATTCCTCTACTCACTGTCAACTGTTTCAAAGTTTTTAGCCATATTGTAATCTCCAAATAAATATGCCATTTTTTCAGCACTCTCTTAATGAGTACACCATCCCTAAAAAAACTTTTTACTTTTCGCTAGCTCTTAACATACCTCATAAGATGCCTTTAAACCAATAATGTTTGACGGTTGCAAGATATTCTTCTGTCTAGTTAGTTTCAGCTTCAAATCATTAACCGCACAACTTCTGGAACTTCCCTGGTACTGATTGTATTTCGATTTATGTAAGCTGGTATAGCGTCTACTCACGTTTCGTACTCCTTTGAAACACCTAAGGCCTGAGAGCAGATAGCACACTGTGGTTTTCCATTATGTTCAACAATGCCACTATGACTGAAACTGTTGTTTCTTATCTCCAACACGCCGTTTCTTAAATTCCGTCATTTTAGGTACCGCTCTCGAGACTACAATCTCTCGTTGTACTATTCTCTTGAACAACCTCTCTCGTCAAAAATAACCTCTTCAAACTGCGGTACTCTCCGTTTTATATGGAAGCCGAAACCATCTAGATTCTAGAGTGTCCACCGCAGCACACGAACGATTGCGAACCTTTCGGCCTATCTCTGGTGACCACTCGTCGCACGGAGGTGGGGCCGCATCCCGCCTTCCTCCTCCGTAACTATATTGAATGAAAGTCAAAATTGAAGTAGGCACGGCACGGATTATAACGGTCAAAGAGTGAAGCTTCAATATGGCAGTTATAGGGAAAATGAAGACTGTAAGGTGCTGCTGACTTAATTTTTTTTAAAACCTGAAGTAGTATTACTTAAAAACTTAAATCAGTAAGAAGGGTAAACGATTTCCTTCCAAATGTAAGTTAAAAAATTTTTTATTTTTTTTCTAGTAAGTAGGGCAAGGGCCAACAAAAATAAATAGGTAGGCCCTATGATATCATGTTTCAAACTCAAAATATGAGGGGAGAAAATGGCATATACTTATTGCCGTCTTTCGTTCCTTGCTATATAAAATCCCGTAAAAATATTAAGTTGTTTGGTCCCCCGTAAAATAAGATTTGTCGGTTGAAGAAATGTATTTTTCTCCTAGGATTCTTCCATTACTGAATGTGTATTATCAGTGCATGCGTTTGCCTTGTGTGTGACATATTTGATGTGTGATATTAATTTTAGTTCTATCTGCATATATGCTAGGGCATTTGACAGAATACTTTGCCAGCCTCTTGACAATTAATGGACAATGTACGTGGCCATTTGATAATAACTGCTATTGATTTTGCAGCTGATATTTCGAGATCGCTTCTGAAAATCCATCTTCTAAAGTCAACGTTTCACTTGAAATGTGACAATGTCGCTATGTTAGTAAACTTACCTCCAAGTAAATACTCATCTGTGCAACGTAATGCTGCCTTAACATAACTGATGGCATGGTGCAGATAAATCTACGAATCTATACTAATATTATAAATGCCAAAGTAACTCTGTCTCTCTGTTGTCTGTTTGTTACGTTTCTTGGGCTAACAGCTAATCCGATCGTGATGAAATTTGACAAAGAGATACTATTTGGCATTAGGATGGACACAGCATACTTTTTCTTTGTAAATAATGCATACATACTCTCGTATAATTTTGAAAAACTACTAAACGGCGATATACAGACGCATAAGACGTGTAAGTATGTGTAGTACTTTCCCAGATAGTGGGCTGGTAGCTCAGTGGTTAATGCACTTGCTTACTAATACAAATTTAGGGATGCAATGAGTGGCAAATACTAGGCGGTCCAACAATGCTGTAGCTGTACACTTTTTTACGCTATATTGATCCCTCAGGCGTTGTTTCTCTCGCAGTCTCTGTGTGTGATCCGCACTTATAATATTATAAATGCGAAAGTAAGTCTTTGTCTTTTTGTTACGTTTTGACGACTAAAAGGTTGTACCGATATTGATGGAATCTAACAAGGAAATACTTTGTATCTGTAGGAAGGACACAGGACTTTTTCCGGTATGAATAACAGTTTTAGTCACGAAGTTTTGAGAACTTATTGAATGGTGACAGACAGTCGGATGCGTGTGTTAGTCTGTAATGTTACGTCGTTGCTCAAGCTGTGCTTCTTGCGCAGTCTGTTTTTGTATGATTTGTTAGTAAATTTCGTTTAGGGATAAAACTTATTATTTAGTATAGATGTTGGTTTGCTCTGCACTTTACTATTATTTTGTGTCTGCCTAAAGGTTTCTGGCACCAGTTTATTTTGTCTTCTTTTTTTTTTGACATGCCTTGCGGGCGTAAACCTGGCCTAAGGTATAGCTGAAATAAAGCTCCCCCCACACCTTAGCTTGTTTTTCTGTTTTTAAATATGTTGGAAATTGATTCTCTTCATGAGACAGGTTCAACAGTAGAATGATATAGTGATGGCTTTCCTGTCACATTACGCTGACTGGGTGTTGTTTGGGACCAATCCTACGTTGCTAACAGCTTTTTATATTCAATTCTGGCAATGAAATTCTAAGTCCACGCATACGAAGTTGGGGGTAACTGCTAGTACCAAATAAGAGAAGTGATAATACAAATCCTTATACAATTAAGTGAAATAAAGTACTACTTCCAAATGTAAATATGAAATACACTTGCTATTAATAATAATCAACCAAACTGGTGGAATTATAATTTTTAGTTGATAATTTAAAGTTTTAAAATAAATGATCCAAATTATCATCACTGGCTTCTGGATTAAAAGCTTAAGAAACACATTACAAGTATACTATATTCATACACTAGGTAGCTAGGAACAGCACAAATACAAATGGATAATAATCATGTGTAATTTTTGTTTACTGGAAACTGTTTTCATGATGCTGCAGTCACAGGTTGAATTTAAAGTAACTTGTACAAAGTCCAAAACTCTTGTAAAAATCAATGGCAGCTTATGGATATATCCAACAGAGATTATGGCACAAAAGAAAATTTTGATACAAAATTTTTATAACGGTTTGTATCATTTCCTTATCCTTCAAGGTTAAATACATGAAAATGAGGTCGAGGGGGAAATAGCTAAATGAAACTTGCTATAATCATAGTAGACATACAGTCAACAATGCTAAAAGAATATGACTGCAGATTTTAGGCAGTTTTCCACAATCACCTACATGAATTTTGGGACGGACCCCTATCTCCAACTCAAACTACCTTTCACACAGCCACAGAAAGAGGATGTGCTAGACAACCTAGGAAAGTGGAAACATCCTAATGATGATATTGTGCAGTTGCTGGGAATTGATCATTTAAAAAGCCCACTTGAAGGGACTGCCAAATTCTCTTTGTAACTTTGAAAGTGAACATGAAAGAATATAAAACCCGCACACAAGTATCATAATAAGCATACTATCTTCTCAGTACACACTGTTTCCTTATATTCATAATTTATTAAAGTACACCTTAATGAACTTTAAGGGTTATAAAACTCATTTATCCAAATTTGCTGTCTACTTAGGCCTATTCACTTTGGTGTGAAATACTATAAATGGAAATACCAGGAACAGTCTCTAGTTTCAGATAGCAAATGTACTTAACAATAATAACAACTGAAGTGGGTATTAAAATTGTAAGGAACTGAATCCCCTATGTTATCAACATATACCGCTAACTGTAACAAAACGAGCTGCAATGGGTACACTCCACAGTTCAATAATTTCTCAATGATAGCCCTTAGTAGTCGAATAAACTGTAAAATGTTAAACACAAAGAAGAAAGTGAATGAGATGAAATGAAACAATATGGGGATGATTTTGCATATGGAACATGCAATGGACAAAGAATGAGGGATTTTTAAAAAAAAGTCTTAGCCCTATATTCTAAATACAGAAGCTATGTAAAATGACTGAGAGAGAGAGAAATAACAAAAAAAAAATTGAGAATATATAAGAAAAACATGGTGATACTTCAGTTTAAAACACCAAGCAGAAGAAACCAAGAATCAAAAGCTAAATTTTCTTATAGATCTAATAAAATAAACACAGGAAAAGGAAGCCACCACTTGTCTTAGATGACAACACGGCATAGCAATTTCACAATAATACAGGAAATTTTTCTGGAGTGATTTCAGGAAACTATGGAAATCTGGATGGCCAGATGGGGGTTCGAACCTATGTACTAGGTAGCAGTCTGAGAGACACTAATTGCTTTATGACAGCAGACTGCTTGAAGAAAACGGAGAGGTAGTTAAAACTGGGAGAGGAAAGAAAGGCAGCTGTTTCTGTCAAGAAAGCACCGGCGATTGATTAAAGGGATTGTTAAAATTCTTTTTGTCGCGAAGTTGGCACAAATGTCCGCTATACTGACGCTGAGTTTGAGCGCTATCCGTTGTTTAGTTTGTATACCGTACTCATTGTTGTTAGTTCATCTCAATTGTTCTTAGCGATTTTGACAATGGATCAAAATATCGAATAAAGAATTTGTCTCAAATTGTGCATTGCAAATGGAATTTCGTGTGCCGAATCGCTGAAAATGTCACGGAAGACTTACAGTACGGTAAGTCAACTTTATCAAAAACACGTGCATGTGAATGGTACAGTGAATTCAAAAGCGCGTCGAGATGTGATCGAAGATTTGCCTCGCTCTGGTCAGCCATAAACGTTTTCAACTGAAGTTAAAATCGCTTTTTTTTTTTTTTTACTTG
>CM061921.1:100292719-100426626 GCA_031002005.1 Vandiemenella viatica | reverse complement strand
ATTCTTGAATGATAAGCCCTGTCCTGGAATCTCCAGAAGATCATCTACCTGAAGTGCAAGTTCACCTTGAGCATGAGGTGTGTAATCATACAAAGCCTGATACAGTGAAAAGTCTCCCATTTCACCCAAATGCCTTGTGTTTGTGCATATGTAAACAGGCAGACTGTCATTTTCTTTCAGTGCAGAGTAAAACAAGTATACCTGTCCTTCACAACTAAAGTAAGTTCAATATTTACAACTCCATTCACAGATGATGCCCTTAGCCAAATCATGATATCAGAGCATTATGCCTTTGATATGACTGACAAATTTAACCACTCTTCTCCCCTTTTGCGAAAGTACACAAGCACGCTTACTCTGAAAACCAAAATCTTCATGGATAAAACCGTTTGCTCTATCTGCTAGTGCACTCTGATGTATTTCAATCTTCAATCTTTATGTTATTTATGATGAATAGTTTTGACAGTTTTGTAGTGACTGACCTGAAATCAACAAAAAATATCATCACTGTGGCATTTATTTATTTATTTTTATATACAGAAGTCATGAGTAACAGTTTTCTATAACATGCCACATTTTTACAATATACAGAAGTATTTTCATGTAGTTTCCCTTAAAAAATAAGTCTGTGCATCAAAGAAGTTCATATAAATTTCACACATAACCTGCATATTTCAATACTCCAACAAATCCAACCTTTTTTTTATTATTTTTTAGCACATCACATTTCTTCTTAACTGAAGAAATACAGTAAATAGCAGATTCATAAATTTTATTTTAATCTAATGGATAGTTCTCACAACCAGGATTAAATGTGATGTGCATTTTCACTTCATGAATGATACATAATTTAATGACATCTACTTTGTCTTTAATTCAATGATATTTCTTCTTTAAATAATTGAACTTGTAAACAATTACATTACCTTATAAATTGTAGTAAAATTTCTTGAACTTCAATACAAGACGTGTATAAATTCTCAACGAAAACTTCAAAGCTATTTTAGCATCACCTGATAACATGTTATACATTAACCAGCACAGGCAAAATTCATTTGAAATAGTTATCTGAAGTGGTGTAATATTTTATAGATGAGAGGACACTGAATGGCGAAAAACACAATCTAGCCTGACATAAACATTCTATCATTTTTAAGCATTCATACCTTCTGAATGAAATATGGAAATGAAAATGGAATCTGAAATTTGCCTACCTGTTCACATGTTCATTACAGATGCGTAACTTCAGAACACTTCAACTCAGATATTTGTAATTCCACACTATTTTGATTCTTACTGCCCCAAATATGATTAAGTTAATATGCAAAATTTGGAGAAATCATAAGGCTGAAAATAATAACTGGAGTTTTAGGTTGCAGTGGGGGGGGGGGGGGAGAGAATGTCTCATTTTAGATTATCTTCATGGGCATAAAAACACAGCTGGCATCCCACCAACAGTGAAAATATGTGGATTTTTTAAATTATTATTCCACACTATGCACGAGATTTTGCAAAAAACACCATACAAAACTTCTCCTCTCCCTTTTATCTCAGAAACTACTGACCCAAAAAATCTTTCATAATTTACAGTGATGTGTAGTCTCCTGAAGATTAAAGGAAAATTAGATAAATTAGTCTGGAGTTTTATCAATTTTGCAAAAAAATAAATGAGTATTTCAACAAATCTTATTTTTTGCAACAAAAGTCACATCTATCCTTTGGTATATAATTTCATTAATCAGATAATAAGTATGCCATGAAAATACTTGCCATGAAAATTTTGTAATAAAATTTAAAGTTTTTACAAATAGTTTTTTTAGTTAATTCAGTTTCACACACAATTTGGATACATGTAGTGGAAATCATATCAAATATGGAATAATGGAAAAAGGAAAATGCACCAACGACAGACAACTCCCACTCACGTCCTTTCGACATAAATAAACATCACCCAAATGCCATTCAGTTTTGCTAAAACTGTCTACAGATCAGAAAACTGAGCAGAACATGTGTCTTATGTGTACTCCAACAATTGCTTAGAAGTTCAGCACGATTTAGATGCGATTTCTGAATGGTGCCGTAAATGGCAGCTTACACTTAATTGCAAAAAGTGCAAGGCAATGCGAATAAGTAAGAAAAGGAATCAGATTGCTCACGAGTACAAAATAAACAATTCAGCTGTTGACACGGTTGATTCCCTGAAGTATCTGGGGGTGATAGTACAAAGCAACATGAAATGGGACTTGCACATAACTTCCGTCGTAGGCAAGGCTAATTCTAAATTGCGATTCATAGGACATATTTCGAGGAACTGTAATGCTCATACAAAGGAGATAGCGTATAAAACACTAGTGCGTCCGCATCTGGATTACTGCTGTGGAGTTTGGGATCCATATCACAAGGGCCTGATCGACACAGTGGGTGCTCGATTCGTGACTGGTTGCTACAGCCCTTATGAAAGCATCACAGAATTGATACATAGATTGGGCTGGGATAGTTTGGAAGACAGACAATGTAGTTTGCGTCTGAATTTACTGGAGAATATGCGAAAATCTTTAAATTACGAGTGCAATTAAATACTTCGTCCGCCAATCTATTTAGGTCGCAATGACCGGAGGGATAAGATTCGAGAAATAAGATGCCGTACTGATGCTTTTATGTATTCCTTCTTTCCTCGTGCTATTCAGGATTGGAATGCACGGGTTTAGGATTTGGTGCTTAGCACCCTCTGCTACCCACAATGTTTGTGATTTGCAGAGTATGGATGTAGATGTTATAAATATCACTATAGTTAAATTAAAGGCGCTGTACAAGTGATTAACATATTGTGGCTGGCCTTTGAAGAAAATACTTTCTCAAACAAACAATCAAACACGTGCGGTGCCGATGAAATAGCCTCGTCACTGCTTTTAACCTAAGCCAGTAAAATTGACTATGCAGAATACAATGGAAAAGGTGTTTATCCCAAAAAAGATCACCCACTAATGTTTTTTTTTATGTGTAACGGTTTTGTTGTTAGTGTATACATTAATGATTTTATATGTAACTAAAACTTTTTATCATCCTTCTAAAGAACTGAGGCTGTTAACAATTGTCTCGTAACTTGGCATATGCATATTATTTCTTAACAGTAACAAGCAGAAATATAACACAATTTATCTGTATCATTTAATATCATTTTGTGTGGTTTATGACAGCAAAAGGATTCATCTCTGGTTATAACAGACAGGGACATGGTAGCTTAACCGGCATAGAGACATTAATTACTGACACAGAAAGTAAATTTCATGCAAAGCAAGAATGATGATGCAAAGCACGAAGGATGAGGAAAAGCACTGAGTGAGAAAAAGCAGAGGTAGGATAATAGGTAACAGAACAATGCAGCAGAGACAAAAATGATAATACTGACAATGATGACAATAATAATTATTTTGTTGTAGCTTTACCTTGCTGAGAAAGACACAGACAGAGAAGAGGTAAGTGAACAGAGATACTAGCTAACTCAGCTACAGGCGTAAAAACACTGATCAGTCTGAGGCACTGGCACATCATAAAGCATTTAAAAAAAAAAAATTATAGGTGTGAATGAGGTCAGTACTTACTATTAATATTTTTCTCTCCCTTCTGCTCAGATACAATTTCACAAGAAGGTCCCTATTGTTGATACTGCAAATGATTCTCATATAGGAGATGTTACAGTAGAACTCCAATTATCTGAATCAATTGGGACCGGACCCCATTCAGATAATAAAAAATTCGGATAATTGGATTTTTTCCATAAAAGGGGTCTATTTTAATTAATTACTTTATGTGTGTTGAAAAAGGGAGAAAAATTATTTTTAAATAAAAAGAGCTTTTAAGTAATTAAATGAATAGGCAACACTTTTACATGTTAAGTGTACTTGCAAGTGCTGTACATTAATACAGTATGTACATACTGTAAATAAAAGTGATTGCTTGCTGAACATATCGGTCAATGTAAGCTTGTTTTACTGTATTCATACGTTTTCGGGCAGCCAAGTCATACATCTGTTTGACAGTGAGAAGTTGCATGTGGTCACACTCGGGCTGACGCTCCATTCTCTTCAACGCATTTTCAAGCCAGCAAATGCTTGACTAGCTGATGGTCCCATGTCTGCTTCAACTTCGACATTAAGGTCATCTTATTCCTCGACACTTTCTTCTCTCACACTTTTAATAAGTTCATCATTTAGAATTTCATACTTAGGGTCTGACGAATAACACACAACTCACTCTCCTATATCTTCAGCACTAACTTCTGAACATCTAGGAATTTTCAAAAGAATATTTCTGAATTCCTCAAGTGATATGTCATCCCCATCTTATCCTGTCTCTTACATTTCCTTTTCTTGAGCTTTTTTCCACCTTTTCTCCTTTTCCTTCTCTTCTCCAGTTGGTATGCTTTTCAACTTGTTCCACGCAAGTCTTAATGTGACTGCCTTAAGCGATTCGGATATTCAGTGATTCGAATAGTCGGAGTACGAATAATTGGAGTTCTACTGTACTAGTTCTAAATCAACTTGCCACATCAATAGGCCTGATTGAGACTAATGTCAGGTCTTTTTTTCCTTATCGCTTTATGCCGCGATGAAATTGAGGTCAGGAGAGATGGGAAGGAACTGGAGGCAAGGAATGAGAAGGAATTTGGCCATGGAGTTTTGAAGAAACCATTCTGGCATTCACATGGATTGATTTCTGGACACCATGGAAAACTGAAATTTGGATGGCTGGACAGAGATTCAAAGCTGTCTCTTCCTGAATGTGAGGCAAGAGCGTTACCACTCACTCACCACACTTGAGCACAGGTACCCAGAAGCTGTTTGTTGCATTTCTCATTTACTCTTCCCCACAATTAAGGCTTCTTCAAAAATATTATGTATTTTTGTGCATCATGTTTTCTGTGTAGCAGCCACCCTGCCTTCAATTTTAGAATCTGATAGCTGTATTTTCTCTCTATCCTTGTTTTTAAACAAGGTGACAAAATTAGAATTTCATGCTTAAGACAAATTTTGTCACTATTTGTAAAATAAACTGTTACTGTTTTAATATATACACTGCAGATCTGGGTTTAAAGTTATCAAATGATGAAAATTTTTGTTCAATTTAATTGTGATGGAGCTTCCAAGCCCTTGTGGCAACCTCTCTATACCCCCACTTTCATGAATTTTTACCCTAAATTCTTTCAATGCCATGTAAATTTTCTCAAATTCCCAACTCCCTTGCCCACAAAATAAAATTTTCACACTCACTACACATGAAATCCAGTGCTAGCCTATGATCTTGGTCATCTGTTCCTTTCCATGTACTACTACTAGTTATTCTGACATTATCCACCCAGGAATCATCAGTAATATATGATTTATAAAATCCTTGCACCCTCTTCATATATCCCGTCTTCCAATTAGCCAGCCCAGCTGCTTTATCACATCAGTTATTGATTGCATTCTAGAATAATTTCCAGAAACAGCTCTAGCTACCATCCTCTTAACCACTCCCCCTCCAACCCCTGTATTTAACAGCCATAATGTGGGTCACATACTACCCTACCACACTCAAGCAATGGTCCAAATAAAGCTTTTGTATTGCAATTCCTTCATTTCCTGGTAAATCTGGTAAATCCCCTTAAGGCCCAATAAATGTACAATTCTGAACCTCTTCCTTCCACTTGTACAATGTGTTCCGAGTCAATTATCAAAAGACATACCAAAATAGTTGTCTGGTATCTACAACAAGAAACTCCTCCTCCAACTTATAATCATGCAAAATCTTTAGTTTTTCATCTTTGCACCTAATAGCTGAATGCTTTTGGTATTTCTCTTCACTCCATGGTGACCTATCTAGCTGGACATCATGTCCAGATCCCACCGTAGTTGTCTACAATCCACTCCCATTTTAATCATATATAAAATTTGATTTCTATACTTAATGATGAAACATTAGATTTCTACCTCAGCACTGAGAAATATAATGCAATCACAAAATAATTTCAACTGGTGGTGAGAGTTAATTAGGTGTCGATAAATGTAATGCTTTTTCTCCTAAAACAATTATGATGTTGGGTACCACTTGCCAACACTCTTCCACGAGTCATCAACCTCCATAGCATAACATCCAAGACACATTTGGGAAAAATCTATTTGGGCTTGATAAGTTAATTTTGCACAATTTTATTTGCCAAGCCAGTGTTTTTGGCTCCTGTGAAATATTTTATTGCTTATCATGATCAAAATTCATAGTATGCTAATTGGGCTATTGTCAAAAGCTAATACAGCTACACATACGTATACGAGGTCTGTCCCAAAAGTATCTGACCTTCCTTCATATCTTCACTCCTGACAATTTTAGCCTCATATGCCAGGTATCAGTGTCAACACCAAAGCTTAACGGACTTCCTACAAGCCACAGTTGTTTCTGGGGCACCTAAGTTCACGTGTAGGGGAGTTTTGTTTACAAAGTTTTTTGTATGTTCGTCGCAATTTGCTATCACAAAAAATGATGGAAAGATTGGGGCAACAAATTTGCATTAAATTTTGCTTTAAACTAAAAAAAAAAAAAAAAAAAAAAAAAAAAAAAAAAGAGAGAGAGAGAGTTGTGTGGAGACTATTGAAATGATGAAGATGGCATTTGCAGATGAGTATATGAGCACAACAAATAAGAATAGTATAATTGGTTCAATGATTGCTGCACATCTGTTGATAGTAACCCACGCTCTGGGCAGCCTTCGACGACACAAACACCAGATAAAATCGAATGTGTTTGACTTGTGATCAATGAAGATCATTGATTGACTGTGCAAAAACTACAGTAGAATGTGATCTTTGAATACCAAAAACTGCGGTTTGGAAGATTTTAACTGAAAATTTGCAAAATGGTGGAGCAGATAAATCTTTGCCTGGAAATTGTCAATAATGATGAAAAAAGTGCGTCAAAGTTGGAGCAATGTCAAGTTGTTGCTGATTGTGCTTCTTATTATCATTACGATAGTGTCATGCACCACGAATATGCTCATAAAGTTCAGACACTCAATAAAGTAAATTATCTTGAAGTCATGAAAAGATTGTGTGACACAATAAGAAGAAAACGGCATCAGCTTTGGTCAAGCAGTGACTGGCTTCTTCATCATCATAACACGCCAGCATGTGCATCGAACCTTGCACAGCAATTTTTGACAAAGCACAAAGTCGTACAGCTTTGTCAACCTCTGTACAGTCCTGACATAGCTCCCAGCGACTTTTGGCTGTTCTCAAGATTAAAAATGATGCTCAAAGGACACTGATTCGATGACAAAGAAATACTCAAAACTAATACAATGAACCCTCTAAAGGTGATTCCATAAAACGAGTTCCAGGACTGCTTCCAAAAGTGGGAAGGCTGTTGGGAGCGTATTCTTCAATCAAATGGGGACTATTTTGAAGGATGCCACTAGCCCAATGATGCAGAATAACACCAGCAGGGAAATATGAAGGGAGGTCAGATACCTTTGGGACAGATCTCATATACCTACAGTGTACCAGATAATTTTTGTGCAAGAGATTAACTATAAAATATTTGAAACAAAAGTTAACAACACTTTAAAATACTACTACCCACAATTATTACAAAATTAACTCACCCAAATGATTCACTTAGAAGCTGGAGATGGTAAGGATCATCCCGAGTGAAAAAAATTAGCTTTGATCTCTTCTGTACCAAACAAAGATATCTGTAACATATATTTGACAGCTGGTTAGTGGATAAATAATACATAAAGATTGAGACAAAAGTGCAGTATAATGAACACAAAATATTGTAATTCAAGATTGCAAAGAAGCAATAAAATGTTAATATTTTTCTGATGTACACAAATTATCCAGCAAGCAGCAATCACCCGATTGGAAAGCAAACATTTCCTTGCCTTAACATCTATGTTACCATTATCACACACCTCACAAGGTTTCTGCATATAAACATGTATTTAGTCCATGCTGATTATAATTTGATATCCAATACTTAGTTACTTTTTAAACAAATATTTTCACTAACTACAAGACTTACCAATATGGTAAAGTAATAATGGAATAAACTATGAGCAATTTTCTTATCAGCTAATATAGTCAAGCAACCCAGTATATTAGTAAAATGGACAAATGCTCCACATTTTTGTTAGTACTCCTTCCTTGTACAAATGCCATTAACCAACATCTTGCTACATTTAGTGCTTGAATGACAACTTTCATATTAGAAACAATATTTAAAATATTACAATTTTAGACTGTTAAATATTAATTCCAGAAAACCAATCCCACAAAACCCTGACTTTTCTAGGGCTTCATTACTTATTTTCTATAAGGTAATTATCAATATTTCTTTTGTATGAAATATTCGCAGGCCTCCTTCCACCTGAGCAAGAATAACAGGGACAAGTATCTGACATAAAATGTTTCATCTCCAGGCAGATTTTATATTTAAACATCACCTTTACATGAAGTGCTAACCCAGTAGGAGGGCTCAGAATATTTTATATGGTGCCTACATTCATTCATCAAATGGTTTTTTCTTTATCATTTCTCAGACTTAAGAAAGATGAAGAGAACCACTGAACAGCAAATTATGGGTTTCTAATACAGGAATTATTATACAAGGTGTGTGAATTAATTTTAAGGGTTTTTTTATGTAAATTAAAGGTTTTATTATGAACAACTGAATACATCATTATGTTTCAAAGTATTGTCCATTGCTAGCAACTACTTTCTCCCTGGTAGCACACGGATTCCGCGTCGAAAGAACAACCCATCTTTTGATGCAAACCACGAATCAATCCAATTTTTCGTATCATCGTAAGTTTGGAAGCGCTGCGTTGCCAGGCTGTGTTCCATGGATCTGAACAGGTAGTAATCCGATGGAGCAATATCTGGTGAATATGGCGGGTGGGGTAAAACATCCCATTTCAACGTTTCCAAATATTTTTTCACTACACAAGCAACATGTGGTCGAGCGTTGTGATGAAGAAGAATCACTTTATCATGTCTTTGCTCGAATTGTGGATGTTTTTCTTTTAAAGCACGGCTCAAACGCATCAGTTGGGTTCTGTAGCGTTCACCAGTTATTGTTTCATTCGGTTGAAGCAGTTCGTAATACACAACACCGAGCTGGTCTCACCAAATACAGAGCATAAGTTTTGCACCATGAATATTAGGATTAGGATTATCATACCGTATCCATTTCTCATCGCCAGTGACGATCCGATGCAAAAATCCCTTCCTGGTTGGCGCTGAAGCAATTGTTCACAGGTGAATAATCGGCGTTCAATGTCTCTCGCCTTCAGTTCGTATGGCACCCAATTTCCTTGCTTTTGAATCATACCGAGAGCCTTTAAACGTTTAGAAACGGTTGTGCGATCAACATTCAACGATTCAGCAAGTTCATCTTGCGTTTGACATGAATCTTGGTTGAGTAATTCTTCCAATTCCGTATCTTCGAACTTTTTCGGTTGACCTGTCAACTGTATCGAAAACACCACTTTTAAAACGTCAAAACCAATACTCTCACGTTTTTATCGACAGAGAATGTTCGCCATAAGTCTCCAATAGCACTCGATGACTTTTCTTCTAATTGAACAGGAACAATAACACTTCCTGCAAATGGTGTTTTGTTGGCTCGTACTTCGACATTTTCAGACCTGCAGACAAATGTGCTGTTTACACATCAGCCCAAAGTCACATACTAAACAGTAAAGCCTATTCAAAGAGCTTACACGAGAATATAGTTACACACGAGATTGATGCGATATAGCACAAGTGGCACCATCTATTGAAAATCCTTCAAAATTAATTCACACACCTTGTATCAGGATATGAATGAGCTCAAATACAACAATATCATCCTCATGGTAACCAAAAAACAACTATATATCTTCACAAATCCGTCTAAAACATTTTTTCTTCACATTTGCCAGTGCATCAGTGTGCATTGGGATGCCAGCACACTGGGTCAGGGAGGTACAATGAGACCAGGTTTGGATCTTGCAACCTTCCCCCCTGGAACCAGCCGTCCTGATTGCAGTTTTTAGATGATTTTCCACAAACATCAAAGAAAATGCTGGGATGGTTCACAAACAAAAAATACATTTATCATACACAGATCATAGTTACACATTTTGCAGACAGATACACTTCCCCGTATGACTACAACAGGCCTAGCAAGCCAGTAGTTGGACTGATAAATATTGATTTCAAAATAAGCACATACCTCTGGAAGCCACAGTTTACCCACAAAACTGGAAAAGATGGTGATGACATTTTATTCAGAAAAACTTTTGACCAACTTTCTTTTTTTACACATTTTTAACAAATTCATTCATTTCCACAACACAAACTTAAGACAGAAAAACAGCAGGTTTATACATCACAGAGGCATACTATGGCACAGTGAAACTGTGAAGAATGAAGTTTTGTTCAAAAGGAAACTACATATTTTGAAGTTGAGATAATAAGAAAGAATAATATACCAAATTAAAGATCAAGGAATATCATTGATAAAAAACACGGCAACCTGGTGAGACATAAATACGAAAGGATGAAATTGTCCACACACAATAATTTAGTTTGTTTAATTTTTAAAATATGTTTCACCTTGATATTAATGTAGCAAGAAACTCAAAAATGAATTTGGAAGATGATAAATGACAAAACTTATTAATTTATTTATTTGAAACTAAAAAAAAATGAATACACAGTTAATTAAAGAGATTACTAGTAAATCCAGACAATATGTTCAAATAAGCTGTAGCGTGCCGTGCCTAGATTTCTAGCGATATCGGTGGGGATGAGGCAATGCTGAGGCAACTGTGGCATTAATAGGTCACATCATCAGTAATTTGGTATATGAAGGAGGCCATCGGGTAACCCGTGGTCGGATGTGGCTGAGCCAGACGGAAGCGGTCGTTGGGCCAAGGCAGTTCGCCACTGCCTTCACCCTCTGCTCTGCTCTAAAACTGTAAACATCTTAATCTGTATCTACTGGACCAGAGGACTGTTCTATTGTATATAGCCGAGACATTATGTATCTTCAACAATATTTCTTTATGAGAAAGGACTGTAAATATACTTTTGTACCTCCACTATTAGCAGTAACAGAAGCATCAACTCCTGCGCTATACACTGTAACAGGTATTAGCTCGCTCCGAGTAGACAAGCAACTCAACTGACTGCTCCTATTAAGTACCTATCTCTTATCCCATGCCACTAAGTGGATGTAGGTACCCCATAATACCATTGGAAGCTAGCTAAGTGCTTCAGGTACAATCTGTGGATGCATCTCCAGGAATTCCACAAGAACAGGAATATGACAAAGTTTAAGGGGCCACATTTTTCAACATCAATACTCTCACTTGTATTAAAATCACTAGCACCAAACATCTTTACATGTCTCTTTTTTTCCTGAAAAATAATTACATTTTCTAAGTATAATTACATAATGGTTACTTTTACGAAAATTCCTCCTTGCGGTTACTGAAAGTTCTTTGTTTTTTAAAGACAATACTCCCCCCCCCCCCCCAAACAGATAATTACTTTTCGTATAGCTACTGTGTCTCAGATATCTTGGCTATATATCACTGAACTTGCCAGTTTGATGATGTGAAGAGGGATTGATCCCAATTTCCACCTCATAAATTACACAATTCACTATACAGAACACAGATTAGATGAGACATTCAAGTTATCTAATTAGCACAATGCTCAAGATGGAGGCAAATTGGTGTACACATTTGAATCTGTCACTAAGGCAGCCAAATTACGCTTCAGGATCTCTTCACTGATTAAATATTTCCCTACCATAAAAACACTTACCACACAGAACATAATTAACACAATTCACAGGTGATGACACTAAGACACACACCTTTCTAGAGGCAGTCACAGGCCTAGTGAACTGGAACAAGGCTGGATATGAGAAAAAAAAAAAAACACCTTGACTGAAGATATATCTAGGACAGAAGTTTTTCAGAAATTCACATTATAATAAAAATTAGCAATGCCTGCACAATTCATATCTTTGAATGTATTTTTTACAGGCCACTGGATTCCTCGCTAAGTTATTTTCTATATGGAAAGAAGGTATTCTTCCTACCTTAAAAATGAAACCTTTAAGTTCAAAACGCTAAATAACATCCTGATAGCTGCAATCACATCAAGGCAGGGATTAAACACTAGTGAACGGTAATGCAAGAAGAGGCTACTTTCATTTCAATGTTTTCAACTACTAGCTACCTAGACAAAGGGGTACCCAATATCAACCTACATTGAATTGAAGCCCGGGACACAGATTATCACATATAACAACAGACGCAAAAAAAAAAAACCTTACATAAACTCAAGATGTTTAACTTTTTGGGTGTAAGCTTTTCATCAAATGTTTACACTGTACAGAAGTCAAGTAGAAACTAACAACTAATTACAGTGTGGCAGATAAGAGCATAGAATGGAGGAGGAAGTAGATTCTAATGTGGGAAGATTGTCAATATATATCAGACAATGATTAAAGATAGAAATGGTAATTAAAAAGGTTGTTTTATTTTCTTAACATCACCTGATTATTAATTAAGCCTCAAAATATGTATTTACAACCATCCTGCCGTGTCATGGTTGCATCAGCTAATGTTTAGAACGAAATTTCGTGTTGTGGCAATTTTAAAGAAACTGCGCAACATTGTGGACCCTTTTTTTTTCCACCCACTGAGCGTTTTCGTAGACTTTATTCGATCTAATCTTGCAAGTCGTTTTATAGATGTTATAACAATTCCAGGGACAAGATTTTTCCACAACTTTAAGCATTAGACAGTACCGGAATTGTGGAGGCTAGAAGAATCATCAATGACGACAAAAGCAGTTTAACCTACAAATTGAAAGGCAAATGCACAACATACGTGACAGTAAATGAGCTATACATCACATGCTATGTTGCTTGCTTGTACGATAATTTTTGGTATTTTGGGATTGTTACAGACACCAATGAAGAAGATGGGGATGCTACAATTAAATTTTTGTATCCCCAAGGACCCTCACCATCATTTTACTGGCCAAAGCGAGAAGAGATCTGCCCTGTGGCGATTCCACATCTGTACTATATCAAGGAAAACATCAAATGGAAATTAATAGCCAAAAATTTTTGCTGTGGGTTTTTAGTTAAATTTTTCTTAAATATTATGTATTGTATATATAAACATTTTCTATTTGTCACATCCACATAAACTTGAATCTATAAAGGTTAATACAATATTAAATATCATATTACATAAAAGAAATTGGTAAAAAATTAAAGTTGAATAAATATTTCAGAGATAAAAGTAAATAATAAATCTTTTGTAAATAATAAAAATAACAAGCCGATCTGATAGATGCTCAAAATTGAATAAAATGAAACATTAAAAATTGCGTTTGTAACTCTTTTTTCCAGCAAATAATATATTGCAATATAAACAAATTGGATGATGAAAATTTAAAAAAAATTATTTTAAAGAAATGAAAAATCAATTAATTTTTTTCTAATGACAGAACACACTTCTAAGATCATTAGAAATAAAGAATTTTTTGGGTTATTATATTCCCTCTGGTTGATATTGACTTTAACGTATTACATACTTTTAGAAAAAAACATTCATGAAAATTATTTTTGTCTATTTTTAAAATATTACTTGGATTTTTTTCATATTTTTTCTGGAATCCTCATGTTTTCATTAATATTACCACAAAGTTTCATATAAATTGGCTGAAAAATAAATGAAATATAAATTATTTTCAATAAAAGAGCAGAATCGTCAGAATTAGGAATGTATCAACCATTCAAAATTTTGATTGGCTGTAAAACTAAACCAGATTGAGAAGAAAAAAATTACGTGCATACTTTTCTGTAATGAAAGGCAAATTCACCCAGTTTCATCAAAATACGTGTCGGTGGGTGTCAAAATGTCATTTTTTTGGGTTGAATTCACATGGGACAACCCTACAGTTAAAAAAAAAAAAAAAAAACTGTCTTCCCGTGATAATTCTCATATTCAGTTGATTGCCAGTTGACAGATGAGTTTACAAGTACGTTTCAGTACCGTATACTTGGCACTTCCATTGAATACAATGACTGGAGAAGCCAGTAAAATTTGTGATTGCAACCAAGTACACAAAGATTTGTTGGTTTTTCTAAATTTAAAGTTTGGCATCTACCATCTAGGAATTTGAGATTTGCAGAAACATACAAAGACTAATTTTGCAAATCCGATTTTCTGCTGGACAGTCAATATTTTGTGAAATTGACATATGACAATGTAATATGGTTTAACTACTGGTTGACTTATTCAACTAGGAGAAACTAGTGAGAACAACAGGAATATGACAGCTGCAATAAAACAGATATCTCAGATGGAATTTCCAGATGATATGTAACACCAGAGATTTGATTTTTAGTGAGCTCAAAAACATAAGGCATGATGTTACGACACTAAATCAAGTTGTAGGTCTTGAGGGGGGGAAAAAAACACACACAAACCCATAAAACTTATCTGAAGGTTGACTTCGTCATTTATGAGCATTGCTCTTTTTTTGCTTATGCATTTACGCCCTGTCAAGGTCGCGGTCATTAGAGGCAGGAAAGGACTGGGGACAAGGAACAGGAAGGAATCTGGCCACGGCCTTTTTAAGGAAGCATCCTGGCATTCATCTGGAAAGATTTGAAGAAACCATGGAAAACCCAAATTTGGATGCCAGGACCGGGATTCGAACCAAAGTCCTCCAAAATGTAAGGCCAGAGTATTACTGCTCACCCACCACACTCGATGTGAGCATTGCTCACGAACAGTCCAAGAACTGGGTGACAGAGAAAAGAACCTATCACTAATTTACGGCAAACTGTTTAATTTTTTATTTTCTTGCGATAGATGTGCCTAATAACTGTGATGATAATTATCAGTGTCACCTCCTATCTGCACCATCATTTTTTATCTAATGATTTCAACACTATTCCATGTTCATTATAGTTGAGCGTTTCCACACAAGTAAAGGTTGCCACCTAAAAATCTCTCCCTCACTGGCAGCAGGGACCATTAGGCAATATCAATTTCAGCAAAACCACAGTAACTGACATATCAATTGCTAGGTGAGAATTTGAGGTTGAAGGTCAGATCTGAGCATTGTATCTCAACCACCAGGTGTCTTAAAAGTAGCATTCAGTTTTCTTTCCTGTAATTTCATATAAAGTATTATATAATAAACTCTCCAACACTGCGTACACAAAGAAAATTAAGCTTAGTACTATATTAAATCTCAATTTTATCCACACAGCTGACAAATACATTTGCAGGGCTCTGGTATCTGGATTCCTAAATATTATTCCAAGGAATGGATCAAGATAATCTTCATCCTCTACCAACATTTGTACTAATTGCTTGTAAACATCGTGCACTCTCGTAACATTTATCAGCCCTACATTGGCTCCCTAGTAAGGCATTGCTACAGTTTTCCTCAACCTCATTCTTCTGTAAGCCTTCTCCAAATCTCCTACCACCTATCCCTCAAAGATTACAGTGATGCTATAAGACATAAGAGATTATTTACACTGCTGTGCAAAACTTAAGTACAAGATAGATAAAGTAGCATAACATAATAAGTAGTTGGTGGATATGAATGAAAGTGCAAGAGCAAGATGTTAGAGGTTTCCAACATATTCACAGAAATATGAACGTCACATAACGTAGGGTCAGTGCAACGAAAGCGCCATACGTGTCTGGCCCTGCAACACGAGGCAGTTGAAGGAACAGGGTAACACAGTCTACACCAATCGACAAGCTGTTACAGTGAACTATGGTGGTGTGTTTCATTGTAACATGGCCTGGAGAACATTTGGGTAATTTCGCTCGCGGAAGATTCATCGGGAAACTGGAAGAAGGGAAAGGCATGACGAGTTTAGCCAAGGAGATTGGTATTGCTCACAGCATTGTTTCACACGAATGAAGAGCACTCTGAACCAAGGACAGTGCTGTCCAAAGAGGAGTGGGGGCAGTAAATCATAGTCAGATGACATTATGTAAAAGAAAAGAAGGGAGCCATGTCAAACAGAGGGTGTAATTGTAACAGGGACAGGACTGTAATGCACGCAATCTCATGGCACAGCAACTGCATGGGGTTGGTCTCTTTGCCTGAGGACCATTACATTGTATTTTGTTGACATCTGTACAGTGACATCTGTTTGTGATGGTGCCAAGAACATAACCGATAAAGAGTGGGGTCGTGTTCTATATTCAGATGAAAGCAGATTCAATTTGTGTGCTGATTGTGGATATACCCTCTCCTGGCAAGAGATGGAACAGATACTGCACCCAGGAACATTGTCGAACATGATCATTTTGGTGAGCCAAGTGTTACGGTGTGGGGGAGGCATAATGTTGCATGGCTGTATTGAACTTGAAATCTTTAATGCAATAGACTAACTGATCAACATTATTGTGACACTGTAATTCTACTCCATGTGTGTCTTTTCAGGGGTACTTTCAGCCTTGACTTCCTTTTTATGGGTGTCAATGTGCAACCACATTGAACTGCGCAAGTGGAGGAGATCTCGGAACAAGAGAATATTCAGCGAAAGGAATGGTCTGTCTGTTTCCTGAACTTAAATCCCATCGAGCACATGTGGGAAGTGATGAGCAAATGTACTGCAACACATCTAGATACACAAATGAATATTGAGCAGTTATCAACCACGCCGGTGAAGGAATGGAATCCTACCACAAAAACTCATTACCAACCTTGTGGCAAGCATTGGAGCATGTTGCAGAACATGCATCACTGTCCATGGTGTTCACACACCATTTTAGGTACCATGTCCCTATTCTTTTTTGTAATGTCGCTGTGACTTTAATGTAACTTACAGTCACCGAGTGTGGTGGGTGTGCGGTAATGTTCTGGCCTCACATTCAGGAGGATGCCGGTTTGAATTCCCATCTGGGCATCTAGATTTTGGTTTTCTACAATTTCCCCAAATCACTCCAGGCAAGTGCTTCTTCAAAAGGCCATGGCTGAATTCCTTCCTATTCCTTGCCCCTAATCCTTTCCTGCCTCAGCATAAAGCGTAAGCAAAAAAAAGTAACTTATTTTCTCTGTATCGAAGTGTCATTTCTGTTTGTCTCATCGCGCATTTCTATCAGTTACTTATTTTACCACACTGTAGCAGTACTTTCTATGTATGGTTCAAGTTTCATTGAGCTATGCTACTTGGGTGTGACACAGTGTGTGAATTAAGTTTTGCACACCAGTGTACTACGATCACAACAGCAAGCCCTATCGTAACTTATTCTGGACTGCCTCCATTGTTGCCACTAGCTTCCTATTTTGGCTGCTTAGTTAATTAATTACCAAACCCAGCATTTTCTTAAAATATTATTCACATCTTGATATCTCTGAAGCCTTTGAACCCATCTACTGCTGTATATAGCATACAAGCTGTACTTTATTTACTAGTCTAGTAGAAATTTATCTTCTGTATTACTATTATCTCTTCAAACTAGTTTCTTTTCAGTCCTATGTCAGTACACTATGTTCCTCACTCATATGGTTCTCAAAACTTATGACAATACATTTTTTTTATTTCTAACATCATCAATTCAAATTCAACTGTCACACTATCATTCATTCTCAAGAAAACTTCTAGTTTTACAACATGAAAAGCTGCAGAAGTGTTTCTCAAATAAAGTTTTCTAATGCTAAATGTGTAAATCATTCTCCTCTACAAGAGGGTACAATTTTCAGTTTTTTTTTTCAAAAATCCTTAGACATATTCAATGATGTGTCAAAGGATTCTGCGTTGAACATAAAATATTGTTGGATAAAGACTGATACTATGGATCATTTTACACTATTCCAACTAAACTATAATTTTCTTGTGTCTAATTCACTCCCACACCATCATTTGCAATAGTAAGTGAAGCATTCTTTATGTACCCTTTCCCTTACCGTGAAAAAATTAGATCACAACAGTGTTAATGACAGTGTAAGACTTCAGTTAAAATCATAAACATAAATTAGAAAGAGAAGACTGTAAATATAGGTAAGGTTATTAACTTAGAATGGGTAACAGTTAAACACTGTGCTCCTCTGAAATAAGTTCTTGATCTTCTCCTGTTCTCTATGGCCATAAATGATCTTGTACTCATCTTAGACAGAAGTGAAAAGGAGCTTCAGTAATACTGAATTATACAACACCACCACAACTACTTTTTAACACACTAGTAGGCTAAGAAAAAGATATTACTTTAATTCTGCATAACATCAACAATGTGGATGAAAAAACACTACAAGCAAGGTGTTAGTATTACCTCACTAATTACTTTATGAATATTATGGATTGAGGGATCATATCAACATGTCATCTGCTTGAATAACTATTGTGGCTAATCAGGTGATTTAACATGTTATTTAATTTCAAGAATTAATGCAAGAGAAGCTATCTATCTTTCATAGATGGTAGAGAGTGTCCACAAACCACATTATTCCATTTTGGCCTATTTTGAAAACCACTTTTCCTCCATGTAACATGGATTTTGCCTTGAACAACCCCTCCCCCCTTTTCAAGGATGGTATTCGATTTTTTTCTATTAATTTTGGAAGACATTTTATGCTGGTTTCACTTGCCAGGCTACCATTAAAAATATTTTGTAAACAATAAACACAACCAATATTTGTTTATATACTTTTTAATAATTATAAATATTCTGAATCAAATGTTGGCACTAGTCATTCCTGAAAATGTTCAGTTATTAGGAAAACATCTTTCTCAGGCACAGCCATGTAAAAAAACTAAAGTGATTTGCACCATTTTTATTGTAGTTCTGTCACCATTCTTTGAACATTACCACACAATGATTCTTTGTCCTGCTTAAAAGATTTCCATAGCTAACTGACACAGTTATGGATTTTGAAAACTCACTGGAAACAAATTTCCATAGCTTGTACAGTATAATTTCACATCACAACTTGAAATAACACTTAGCTAGTACTAGAGTTACAGATACATTGAAATTCACTTAATAGAACAAAATTAGAATTATTTTTTTCAACAAGCAGTGTGGTGACAGGTCGTCAAGCCAAATCAAAACAGTATTGTTTGAAAACATCAAAACAATACAAACTGTCTCTGGTGGAGAGAAATCCCATGTGACATCTGCAAGCAAATCTGAGTCTAGTTACCATGTGCCTCATGTTTTAATACATCATACCAAGGAGGTGTGTCTGTTGGTTTAAATGCATCATTGCATGTGGGCTAATTCAAACACACTGAATGTGTGCCACCCAAGCATTATGACTTCAAGTCACATGCATGCATGGCACTAGAAGTATATAGCGTATCTGAAATATGGAGATAATTAATATACGGAAAAAATGTCCACATGCTTTTTGTGTTGTGTATCCTGTTTTAACTGTACCAAATAAAATAAATGAAAAAGTATATAGCCCCCCTCCCTCACATAGCCCAGAGTTGCTTCCAACCCCTCCCCCATCCCTCCCCTTGATCAGACCATGCGGTTTATGAACACTCTCTTATTATCAACATGGATAAAGTAATACTTCTGGTATTGTGGATATCAAAAGACCCAAAGCTTTTTCCCTTTGACAAAAGGATAGTTATAAAGTAACATTTTATGGGAAAATATGAATAAAAGTATTACTAATACTTTCTTGAGGATGTATACGTAGACGATTTGAACAGGAACTGATATTCTAAAAATATTTTGTAACACTCTAACTAAAAGAATAATGCCTGGACTAGTTGATACAAAAATACGAAATTGTATTTACATAATTTCATTCCCTTCATTGTGGCTGTATCTTCTGTCAGGATCAATACTTTCTCCAGCAAGATGAATATATTTCATAAGAATTGTGAAAGAGGCAAAACAATGAATTAAGATTGAATTACAATGTCATAAATATCTCTAGTGAAGCGTGCACAAACTACGTGGCTCGGTCCGGGGGGAGGCTGGAAGGCTATGCTAGGCTATGTGGGGTGAAAAGGGGGGGGGAGGTTCCAAGTCAGGCCACGTAGCTTTCCTTTCATAATATTTTTCACAGTTAAAATGACGAACAGAACACACAACAGCATGTAATTATTTATTTCCCTCATTTAATTACCTCCGTATGTAATTTATACAGGTCTGACATGAGAAAACAGTACAAAATGTCTTCTGGATTCAAAAGGGAAAAATGGTACGTGCTAGGTGGGGGAGGGGGGGGGAGGATAGAGGCAAAAGCCACGTAAGCTATGTGGGGGGAGGGGGGGGTTCACAGGATGCCAAAATGGAGCTAAGTGGTTTATGGACGCTTCCTAGCAGACAATCTTAAGTATTTCTACCTCACCACAGAAACTTGGAGCCATGATACTAGGAATATGTGTGTAACGCCCACCAATAATTCAAATCTACATCAACTGTACATTTAGGGAGAAACTTTTCTCGTTTTTTTTTTTTTTTAATACTGAATTACATACAACGTCAGTGTGATAATATAGATTCTATTAGACAATCTTAAGCATTTCTATCTCACCTCAGAAACACAGATCCACAATTTCAGGGACACATATAACACCCTCCAATAATTCAAATACTAAACAACTGTACATGTAGAAAAAATGTTCTCTGTTTCCGTATACCATTTACTCCTCTCCCAAAAAATAAATAAAACATTCATATAAAATCCTGACAAGTCCAAGAGTTTCCAATTCGAAATTCATTTGTGATTTTTTTCTTTGGCTTCAGAAAAAAAGAGGACTTAAGAAATAATTAGGTAACTTCAAAACGACTGGTACTCAAAAAGGAATTGTCCTTTTGGTCTGAAAAGATTTATAAACACATTCCGGGGATAATATTTTTTTACGAATATGGTTCTATTATAACCATCAAATATGCATACACCATACAAGTTTCACAAAAATCTGCAAAATGTTAAACGGGACGCAATCACTGGACACCATATTTAAATATATGCGACCAGCAGCAATAATAATAAAAACCAAATTCCTAGTGCATTATGCTATAACATGGAGTATCAATTACCAATATGGTCCAGGCATCATTTCAACCTACCCATAACCTTCACTAGCAATGCTGCTGGAAAATCAAGGTAGCTAAAATTTTTGCTAAAATATAATTTTTTAGTGAATTATACTTCAGCATCAAGTGTAAATTGTCACTTTGGTCCAAGATGCGTTTCAGCTTACCTACAACATTAATTAATATTGCTGTTCGAAAAGCAAAGCAGATTAAATTATTTTAAAAAAACTAAACACCTCAAAACTTATGCTGTAACTAGGATATCCCCATTCTTTCAAACTAACCACAACTTACATCAATAGTGCCACAACTACGATTGATATTGCTAATAATATTAACATTATATATATTTCATTGTACGTTGCAGGTACGTGATACCTATTATCGTTTGACATCACAATATGGTTGCTGGAGATCAGTAGAATTTAACACCATGCTAGTTTTTGGAGTATGTGAATATTTGATAGACACAATATACAAATATTTTTAAACAATATCATCCTAGAAACGAGTGTAAAAGTTTTCAGACCAAAATACAACTCCTTCTCGAGTTGTTGGGACCACAATGTTACTGGTAGTTTTCATGTGAAATTTACAAGGTATGTGCATATTTGATAGCTACAATAGAATAATACAGTCCAAGATACATGTGTAAAAATATCCAAACTAATAGGACAATTCCTTACGAGTATTAGTCGTTATATAGGAGCCAGTAATTTTTTTGTTTTTGGGAGCAAATGATATCATTCATGCTTAAATGGGTATTGTGCTCCTATCCAAAATCCACTTAATACAAAGTCTTCTACTGAAAAATGGTTTACAGCCAAAATTTCTGTTTTCCTCGTATTTATGAATCAGCAGCATCCTCTGTCCTAATATAAGTTTGCTAATCAGCATCTTCAGTTTTCCTTAAAACCACACTATAATCTAAGCACTGTTACTTCCTCCTCCAATGTACAAGCAGTCAACTATTTTCTTTAAGACCTAAATGTCTTGGTCTCATGCGGCCACATGATGGTCTTTCCTGTTCTTGAATCCCAAGTCCCAACCATCAACAAACAAAAAACACCAAACTAAAGTGCAACAAATAAGCAAATCACTATTTTCGATTTTATGTCTACAATACATAACATTGGCCACTTATATTAAAAAATAAAATCCTTTCTCCAAAACCTTGCGTTTAACCACAATTTAACTCTCATAATGTCTTATGGTTTACAGAGTTACAGATGAGTACAGTTTTCATACGGGAACTAACTTGTTACCTTGTCTCAATCGAACACTCACTATCGCCCTTTATTAACTTCATACTAATATTTTAACTTTACCCCCTTTCCATTGAATAAAAAAAAAATTTTGGTCTTATATTCATAGCATACCCAACATTCCTCTGCTCACTCAAAGCTGCTGGCTCAAACCTCCACCACTCCTTTAGTCACAAAATTGACCATATAATTATGATGAATTAAGTTTTAAGGGCCACTCTCTTCCCATTAGACAGGTGCCTGGCATCCTAGTAAACAAGTCATTTGCTAGACTTCATGCCCAATCCTAAAAGGTGCTCTAATTTCAAAGTTGCCTCCCCCACATCACATTGGAATTTAATGTCTGAAGCTTTCGACAGCTTGGTACCTGCTTTCTCTTCATTTGCTATGTTGTGTTCTAGCAAACACTTTACATCTTCAACTGTACTGTTCCAAATCACTATTTCATCCTCTTTCACTAACATTTTAAATAATAACTAAAAAAAAAAAAAAAACACACACACACACACACACACACAAATCCAAGCGTTAAAATAAAATATACTAGTAGATTCTTTTCTCTTCCAGTAATAGATCTATGTATTTTCATGGTTTGCAGATATAAGCAAGACTTTCATTTTCCTGCACACTTCTCTACCAACTCTGCCACATCTTTTCTAAGCCAACGTCTACATAACCCTCATCCAAATGTGGTAACTCAAACCCATGAAAAACATGGTCTTTACACCACATCTCCTGTTCTCTCCCATTTATAACCATCTCCTTCCTCCATGTTACTTTTTTATCTAGTTTCTGGAAACTGTGACTATATTCACTAATTGTATCTTCCTCCCTTTCTGAACTCCAAACCTCTCCAAATTCCTAAAACATAGGAGTCCAAACTTTAGGAGACCAACCCCTTTCCCTCACTGTATAGTCCTACCATTTGGAAGTGGTTTTCATACCCAAATAATCTTGGCTTAATCCTCAGAACAGCCTCAATATTTTCACATAATTTTGCCCAATCATTTCCAATTTAGTAGTTATATGACTCCTGTATTTAACCTAAATATATAACCCAATCTTTCAGTACTGTACAAACATTACTAGTGAACCTAAACCACAAGAATCACATACAATACTGTCTGAAACTAAAGCAAACACATAAAGCATCCAAGAACAATAACCGAAATATACCATCTTCACCACCACCAATTTAAAGAATATAACAAATTTTGGTAATGGAACAATAGCGGTGAACCCACAAGGAATTGTTCTTTCAGTCTAAAATTTGGTGCACATGTTCCTTAGGCGGTACCATACGAGAAAAAGTGTGCATTACAGTAAGAAAGAACATACTTTAGACATAAAGTTAAACAAAACATAAATCATAAACAGCAATGTTGGCTGACAACCAGAGACCATTTATAAGTATCTTTGAGGCCAATGGTAATATCCTGAAATATTTTTTGACATGAACAGGTTGCAGCGAACAAAATAAATGGCAAGTGTTCATGATATGATTTGAACATATTGAATAAAGCACATTAGTTTTCACTCTGGATCTGGCTACATATCAAGCTAACAACAACCTCCGATACGAGCCAAAGTTATTAACAAACACTGAATTACCCACATTTTATGCTTAACAAAGTGCATCAGTTTCTCATTCTGGTCCAGGCTGCATTTCAACCTACTCACACTTGGCTGAAGTAGGCCTATATTACCAAACATAGTTTAATTTTTCAGCATATTACTGTCTTAGGAAATATATCATGCTGGTTACACATACAGAAATCCTAAACATTACAGAAAATTTTGTATAATGTTAGGGATTATTGGAGATCATGGTTCCGCAAGAAATTTGTGTCATAATACTGCAGTAGTAAAACACAAGATACTGCTAGAAATACTTTCCGAAGTATATTTAACAGTGTCATGCTGGTCCCGGCTGTATTTCAACACAGTTACTGCTCGATAATAATAATCTTGCGAACTACAGCAGTTTTATGATGTCATTAGTAAATGTTATTGTAGCAGAATCGAGATATCCAGTACACCCTACTGTTACATCTTCCGTAGCTGCCATATGATTGTGGAAAGCAGTTTTTTTTTTAATCAAAGAAGGAAGACTAAGAAACACTTGCAAGAAACATAAACAGGTAAAAACGTGTATTTCTTATGTAATAACTTGTATGTATCTACCCACATTTTGAAAGACTTCACTTAATTTCAGGTCTATTGGAGATCACGATTCCGATACAACAAACATTAAATAATATCATTATAATACTGCTGTAGTCAGTCGCAAGACATATTATTTTCAAGCAGTAATTCTGTTGTAATTCAGCCTGGGCCTTTATTTTAAACCAGAAATTAGGTTGTAATACAGCCTGGACCAGAATGAAACCTTTAAATGTACTTCTGAAAGAATTTCTAGTGGAGTCTCGCTTTTGACCACTACTGTAATACGATGCCAACACCAGGCGGAATCGCGATCTCCAATAATCCCCTTCATTTCTAAATACATTTGGTGGCTTGAATATTTATTTTTTCTCGAATAGTACCACCTAAGGAACCAAATTTCAGACCAAAAAAACAATTCCTTGTGGGTTCACCACTATTGTCCCAGGGCCTTTTTCGGGTCTACTCAAGATCGTGATTCCACTACTACAACATTCAGTAATATCGTTGGAATACTGATGTAGTCAGTGGCAAGACGTATTATTTTCAAGCAGTAATTCTGTTGTTATACAACATGGACCAGCATGAAACCGTTAAATGTACTTCGGAAAGAATTTCTAGTGGAGTCTTGCGTTTGACCATTGCAGTATTATGATGACAACTCCTGGCGGAATCGCGATCTCTAGTAATCCCCCTTTTTCTTCTTCTTTAATGCACACTTTTCCTCAAATGATACCATCTAAGTTATGTGCAAATTTCAGACTGATAGGCCAATTCCTTGTACATTCAGCCATATTTTCCCATAACTGAAAATATTATTACTGTTATTTAGATTAAAATATTACTAGCCTATTCATTAAAAACTACAAAAAAGAAAAAATATGCTGAGTGGGTTTTCCCACCGTTTTCATGGCTTGACACTATGTACCACAACAAATTCCGTTTCCCTGTCACTTCACATAAAAGATCACTGGAATATAGAGCAGTACTAAATCACTGATGAGATTAAAATGTCTTAACACCAGTGGTCCCATAATGCAAAGCACTTGAATTTTCCAATTGGACTGAAAATTTGTACACACAGCCCTTGAGTGAAATAGTTAAGAAAAGTTGTTCAGTATAGCCATGAAATGTATTTAAAAAAAAAAAAATTGACCTAAATACGGGCAGTTCTGTGCAAATTATTAGGCAAAAAATATGTATTATTGCCTGTTTATGTTCCTTGTAGCTGTTTCTCAGCCTTTATTTTTTGAGAAAAACTGCATTCCTCATTCTTGAAATATGTAGGGGAGAAGTGTTGGCACGCAATTGGTTTTAAATGCACATCATTGAAAGACGATAGTGGACATGTTGCATCATTGATTAATCGTTGAACCATCAAACAACATTAACAATCTAATGAATTTTGTATGGCATTCAACCTCTTATGGCAAAAACAGTTACAATAACATGCAGTGTCTTTTTATTATGGCCCAGGCTGCTTTTCAACTTAACCACAAGCTCCACTTTTGTTGCTGACAATGTGAAACGCATTAGATTATTAACATCATAAATAGTTTACCAATTAATCTATAATACAATATGTCTGCTATCATAGCTCAATGGGTTTAATTCTATATCCCAATACTGCCTTGCCACCAGTGCTACAAAATTAATACATATCTTTTAAAATTCCTTTGTTGTAATGTGGTCTTGAAATTTTAGCTTCTCTCTGTTGCAAGAATTTCAACAAACTTAAGATAGCAAAATATATTTCACAGATTATAGTGTATTTCTATGGCTTCAACAACATTTTTCCTCATATTCCAGACCATATTTAAACCCAACCACAACTGCTAGGAAGAATACAAAAATTTAGGTTGATATGATCCCTGTACCAACAATAGTATTTGTGGAAAGTGTTTGCAGCGTTGTATCAATATCACGATCTACAATTAAACTGCTCAATGGTCATTAGAAACATTTGTGTGCCAATACTTCTTTCCTACATGCCTTATGGATGCAGCATTCAGGTATTTCTCAAAAAATAAACCCTGAGAAACAGCTAAAAAGAGCATAAACAGATAATAATACGTATTTCTTGCATAATAACTTGTACAGAACTGCCCATATTTCAAATGATTTTACTAATTTAGTATATACTTGATGGTCAAAACATACAAAGTTTCTTAAATCATATCTCTCAAGGGATGTTTGTACAAATTTCCATAACAAAAGGAGAATTCCTTCCGACATGGTTCTAATTATGGAGCAGCTGTAACACCTACCAAAAATTTTAATCCTGGCATTAGTAAGGATAACATTGGATGAATTAAAAAAGACATTAACAGACTTTCTGCAAGAAATTAATAGTTAAGAACTCAGACCAAAATGAATGGTTTCTTTGATATTACTCCTGGTAGATGTAGTTTTGCCTTGAACTGTTGTGAAAGATTATCTTTCACTTTCCTAGCTTAATAAGAAATTTGAAAGTCTTCACACAATGTTGCCAAACAAGTAAGGCAACTGATTGACTGGTATTATTTTAAAACAAATCATAAAGCAGCAAAACAAAACTGAAAGCTAAAATATTATTTAAAACTTGTGTTGCACTACAAAACGCAAATTTCGAAGATTCAAAACTGATGATATGTAAATATCTGAACGATATGTTTATATCAACATATTCACATGCAGTAGCTTAATGGGAAGAAAACTATGAAATTCCATCAAACGGAATGAAAGTCAAACTAATGTTAACAGTAAATTATTTTAACGTATAAAATTACACTTGTAAATTGTTGTCATATACATACATCAGCACTTCATACGTCTTGAGCTGTCAGCTGTATCCAGGTACGAAGTGAGAGTAGTTAACACAAACACGTAACGTTGTTTTACAATAATTTCACGAAAACTAGGTATTACTTTTTCAGCAAGCCAAGGCAACACCCACACCAACCAACGCTTCCAACTATTTTGTGCCAGGGTAACGTAACAAAGCAAATTACAACTTAATAAGCCAGCTAAATGGATGATATTCTCATATTACAACACAAAACATTAAGCACTGCTCTGCAACTAAATCACACGCAAAGTCATTTCCTTCTCAA
This sequence comes from Vandiemenella viatica, assembly GCA_031002005.1. Classification (NCBI taxonomy): domain Eukaryota; kingdom Metazoa; phylum Arthropoda; class Insecta; order Orthoptera; family Morabidae; genus Vandiemenella; species Vandiemenella viatica. The sequence goes on along the minus strand of CM061921.1, from coordinate 100,399,021 downwards.
AGGCATGGACTTTAGGATTTGGTAGACTTTCGGATTTTGCACAGTAACCATTGAACATGCAACACTGAACCATAAAAAGATATGACATATATTAACCTGGTGTAGATAGCACATCAACAATATTTTTTTCCAATATAGTTTGTTATACAACAGCTATATGCCAAAAAAGTATCACTGCTCCTCTGTTTTCAACTCCAGAGACTCATTTTCACTACCTGTATTTCCCTTACCTCCCACCGCTCTACGGAAACTACGTCATCGAGCAAATGGCGGGAATCCGTTTTAATTTTGTTTCTTCCGAGACGTGCAAGGTCTTATTAAGCCCTGTCTAGAATATATTTAGCTGACTGTTTACTCCTTTGGTTTATTTTTATTATTAGTCTTGTTCCATAGATCTTTGCTGAGGATATACCTCTGGGATATGCAACATGTTATCATTAATATATATCGTACAGTGAAATATGAACGGAGAAACGAGCGTGGTGGATGAGTGGGGTAACGCTCTGGCCTCACATTCAGCACGACGTAAGTTCAATTACCTGTCCGGTCATCCAGATTTGGGTTATCCTCGTTTCCCCAAATCTCGCCTGGCGAATGGCGGAATAGTTCCTTTAAAATGCCATGGCCGAATTCCTTTCTTGCGTCCTGCCCTTTTTCACCTCTAATGACCTCGACGTCGACCAGGCGTAAAACCATAGGGGTGGGGGAGGGGGGGGAGGAGAGGGGAGGGGAACGGAGACTGTCGAGGCGCATAGTTACAATAAAATTTTCAGGAATGTACCCCTGGATTGTATTATTATTAATTGCGGTTACAGTTTTTCTAGACACCTAATTACGAACACTACATAATTTTCACTTAAAACCATCATTCAAAATTCTGAGGTATATTGTTCATTAAGTTGTTAGGTAATTTGCCTCATTCACTTACTCCCCTACCTACAAATGAAAACTTTCCCACTTGCTTATGTCTGAAATCAGTTGATAACTTAATGTCAAGGTCTTTTTTTTTTTTTTTTACCTTCCACGTGCTGTTTCTAAAACTTTCAACAATATTAATCCAGGTGTCATCACCAATGCTGTACTAGAATATTGCGAATAATTACTAAACTACTAAAACATGCAACACGCATAGGTTTGCCTGCGGTCACCTTTACCTTTTCTTGTGTCCGCTTTAAGTATGTATGGCAGCTAGCAGTGGCGGATCCAGGATTTTGGTTTGGGAGGGGTTGTGAGCGGACTTTGGTTTGCGGAAAGGGGGGGGGGCGGGTTTTGGGCGGATTCCGTTTGGGAGGGGCTTGAGCGGATTTTGGTTTGGGGAGGGCTTGAGCGGATTTCGTGTGTGTGTGTGTGGGGGGGGGGGGGGGAAGGTTTGAGTCGGGTAAGAGTAGGCTTTATAGTCATGCCACCCTTAAAAGATCAGTAGAGCTAAAAAAAAAAAGGTGGCAATTTCCCTACACACTCATCTTCTCCCCTTTCCTGCATCCACTTACATTTGCCCTCTACAAATTTTAACTTTAAATTCTTTCAACGTTTTTGGTAAATTGTTCATAATTTCTCTTTGTAAATTATTCCAATCACTGAAACCCTTACCTAAAAAGAGAATCTTCCTAAATCCTTGTGCCTGAAATCGAGTGCAAGATTGTGGTCATGGTCATCTTTTCCCTTCCAAGCATTACTTTTAATTCTTACACCAATATCTTTCCATGCCTCACCATCAATATACGTCTTGTACACTCCCATGACCCTCTTCACCCTCCTCCTGTCTTCCAATAAATCCCATTCCAGCTCTTTTATCATATCTGTTACTGATTGCGTTCTGCGATAATTTCCAGAAACAAATCTAGCAGCTCTTTTTTGCAGTTACAGAATTCCATAAACAAAGAACAAGTTACAATGACTTCATTCCTTTTGCCTGGTGTTAGTTATTGTATTATTACCGCAGGATCCATGTGATCAATCATCAGTGCGGTTCTGGCTTTGATGTTGAATGTTTGTTGTAACCGTGACGCAACAACAATTAATCTAATCGCATGTTTGTTCTGAACCTTTGTTATTGATTAAAAAGTTTTGAATATTGATAGTTTTAAAATGAAACAATTAACACGGGAGTCAATAGTATTTTGCCTGCAGGCCCGATATGATGGTATGTCCACATTTATTTTAACAAACCTATCACAAAAAATGAAGAATTTACAAAAATAAATGAAAACCGTAATGGAAGACAGTGGTGAAACCTCCTATTTAAAAACGAAATACTTTGATAAGATTATAATATTTGTTAAATACCTGTCACATTATCATATCAGGCTTCTATGCAGGGTTTTGAGCAGGCTACTTTAAAAAATAACCGTCATTAGTTATTGTCACTGTCAGGTGAAAGGTCAGGTCTTTTTTCTTGTATGCAAGCAGGTGTTTGTTTTGAAATTAGCTTATTCTTTCGTATATAATATTCATTACAGTAAATCAAGTGTACATTCAGAGGTTTTCCGTAAGATACATTTGCTAATTACTTGACTTTAAGTTTTATCCAAATGTACAACTTACCTAAACTTATTTTATTGCTTTACCAAGTACGAACGAAGTCGTCCCGTATGCGATGCAATGCTTCATGCTAGTGTTCGATTGTAACGAGTAACGAAACGATACAATAGTAACGAAGTTATCCCGTACGCGGCGCGACTCGATACAATGCTTCATGCTATTGTTCGATTGTACCGAAAGTAACGAGTAACGATTCGAAGGTAACGGGTATTGATTGGTTTAGTAACGAATACATACAGGTACAGAATTTCTCGTTACTTTTACAGCTCTAACCACCAACTGCCACCTCCAAATTTGCTCAATCCAACTTCCCACTAGGCAGAGTATAGCTAGTAGGTGTGGAGAGTGTACTGTACATGTAAGAGAGTGAAGCTCCAGATCTGTTTACCAATAAATAAGGGTTTTCGATAAAGCTATTAGATTTCTTAAAGCATTGCATTGTAGTGTTATAAAATCCACTACATGTGATCAAAAACAGTGAAGTTATTTTTGGATTGATCTGCGTAGCGTCTAGTGGTTCAGTGACCCACCGCGGGGTAAGGTTAAGCCACCTGTTTCGTGTGGATAATGGGTGACTGAAATAGTTTCTGCCATCTATCGGCATGCACAAGACTGATTTGTGTTTCATGTTCGCATCACCACCAACGGCGAGTATTCGCTGGAGGTATTAGATTGGCTCCCGTTTTTCCTGCGGAAAGGCCACGTTACCACGTGGGTGCAAGGGAGAGAAAAAAGTCCTCGTCACCGAAGGAAAAGACGGTTTTTTCAAGCAGCAGCAGTTCCAAGTCTTTATGTGAAAAATATTGAGTTCATCTAAGTGCCAAAGAGGGCGAAGCTGCCATTTTCATTGAATTATTTAGTAGGCGAGAGAAGTTATACAAGATACTACGCAGCATGCAAACATGGTAATGTGTTGATGATTGTGTGATTACATTTGCGTTTCACGCCTGATTTTTGGAACGCCCGAAGCGACCTGGGAGGAGTTTCATGACTCTAGCCCAAACTTTGAGCTAGTTTGGTTTTGGATCATCAGGACAGAGTCTTAATTTTATTCTTCTTATTTAGAGTTGTGTTTTAACATTTCCAATGCCGGAATAACTTTACATGTAAAATTGTAATTTGGTTTCCTTTGATAATTTGTGAATAAATATTATTTAGTTTTTTTTTCAACTGGAATGGATGATTAACATATGAAATTATATCCCATAATCATTTTAGAATTAATACCGAAAAATTTAAATTCCGATTAGTAACCCCGGTAACAAAGGAATCGTTACAGCATCAATATCCGTTCTTAATCTCCTTTCTAAAACACGGACTCCGCGTTTCTCACAGAATTTAGCTGTTACACAGGCGCAAGATCAAAGAACCACAACCAGAAGATTCAAGAAGTAAAGATCTCGACGCATGTATTAGCGATCACTACCCCGTACCAAGGTAGCTAGGGAGGTTGGCAGTTGGTGTTGCACAAAGCAAAAGTAGCGAGTCGGCCATGGAACCAATATGTCATGTCGCGCGTTAAGAGGGCGTGCAGGGGATCGACTGGAGAGGCAGCGCAGCGTGGCGGACGGGTTGGCAAGCTGAGATGCCAGTAGACGAAGATCTGTGGCTGCGTAATGCAGCGTCGACTGAGCACTACAACTCCACAGCACGGAAAAGCCGTTTTAGTGTAAAGAGCTTAGTTTGGGTCTGCTGTACTATGACAGTAAATCTTGAAAGGAATGATATGTCCTTTCAGGTCGTAATTACTATGATAAGCTAAAAAGTAGCGCAGTAAAATTTATTGAAAGTGACGCTCAAAATTCTAGCTGTAGAATCCACAATTCTATGGTGACAAGAGAGATTTATTTCGGTGGGATGATGGAGGAATTCATTAAAATCTGATGATCTAATATTATGTGATAACAAGCACTGAAACGTAGAAGCTTTTGAGAAGTAAATTAACAAAAGAAGCTTGTTGGCTTGCGATCTATGATGACAGTTATAAAAAAATTCAATATACATGAAGGTTTGAAAACTGAATAAAACAAGAATACAGTTGGGTTTATCACGGAGAAATTCTAAAATTTGAGTAGCCGACGATGAGAAGATGTTTAACACTTTGTGACATTATAAAAGAAAGAAATCTATACTAATACTGTATTATAAATGTCTCTCTGTCTGTTTGTTACGTTTTTACGGGTAAACGGCTTAACCAAACTTCATGAAATTTGTCAGGGAAATCCTATTTGGCAGTGGAAAGTACATAGGATAATTTTTATGTATAAATAATATATTTTGTTATGGAATTTTTAAAACTAATTGAATGTTGACACAGACACATAACATGAATGCCTTATCAGAGCATGGGTCGGTGGCTCAGTGGTTAGAGCTCTTAGCTTTAGAAGTTCACAGTGTAGTTCTGGGTTTAAATCCCAGTATGGTCAGAAATTTTTAAGAGTTGTTTTTGATCATATGCGATTTCATGTTAAACTGCAGGTCTCACAAATTCAGGGATGGAATGTTTGGCAAACCGTAGGCGGCCGAACAATGCTGTACACATTAACTTTATTATGTTACATTGGTCAGCTTTCAGAATTAAAAAAGCCGTCCACGCAAATCAAAAATGGACTACCTCAAGGAATTATTCTTGCCCTAGCTTTATTTAACATCTGCATCTATGATCAACCCCTAGACAGCCATTGCATGTCCTTTATCTACGCTGATGATCTTGCCCTAACTGCTCAACATGTGACTTTTGAAGCCGTCGAGGGTATAGACTTACAACAGCTCTTGAATCCCTTGAAACTTACTACAAGCAGAATGGCCTCAAACCAAATAAAAAAAAAAAAACAACCGAAGTCTGTGCGTTTCACTTGCGCAATAGATACTCCAAGCGAAAGCTGAATGTGACCTGGAATAGATCGACTCTGTTGCACAGTGAAAACCCAAAATATTTAGGCATAACTCTTGACAGAGGTCTCACTTTTAAAAGCCATTGTCGCAATGTAAAGATGAAAGTATCATCAAGCAACAACATCTGAAGCAAGTTGACTGGATATAGCTGAGGAGCTAACCCTAGTGTCATCCGCACCTCTGCCTTAGCATTATGCTACTCCGCAGCATAGTATGCATGTCCCGTGTGGCAAAAATCCAGCCATGCTAAGACAGTAGACATTGCTCTCCACAGAACATGCCGGCTCATCACAGATTGTCTCAGACCATCGCCTGTGAGCAAAGTGGAGATACTAGCTCGCATCGCCCCTGGAGACATACGCCGGGAAGTTACCACCAGCATGGCAGGGCTTAAAGTGAACGAAGACGCCCGACACCCCTTACATGGCTAGACACCAGCGCCAACGAGACTAAAGTCCCGATCAAGCTTCATGCGGACTTCAAAGCCACCAAATGGGGCTCCAAGCAATGAAAGAATGCTGGCCTGGGAGAAAAGAGTGCAAGATGATTTCGAGTGGATGAAGCCAAAAGAGGGTCTACCACCTGGGTCTGAACAGCCATGGCCAGTTGGAGTTGACCGCTGCAAAGATACTCTTGCTACCTGAGGATACCTGGGAGAACAACCAGATACCATATGATTCCTCAGACTTCCACGGCCACCTTTGTTCATGATTAATTGACTTTCGGGTTTTGCCGCATTGTTTATTTCATTACCTAAGCTTTCGGCTGGTATCCTCCAGCCTTCGTCAGAGATACTGTTTATGTTGACATAGCAACGAGCGCCAAGCATCGCAGAGTAAGAGGCCGCTATCTTCGTTGATGTTGTTGGTGTTTTTTAAAATTTCTGCTGCCTCTTTCACCCGTCGGGGCCACCACTGGTCTTCTCTCCACAGTAGCCTCGTTTCTTGAAATTTTACTTCATGCCCGGTATTAATAGCATGGCGGACTACGGCGGATTTGTCACTGTTGTTATATTTGTAGTGGCCGATATGTTCTTTAAGTCTCTCCGCCACAGTGCGACCTGTCTCGCCGATATAAACACTGCCACAACTGCAGGGGATTTCGTAAGCACCCATAACCTGGTGTGGGTGTAATTTGTATTTTACCTTTGTCAGTGACTGACCAAGTTTGCAGTTAGCCTTATATACTATTCGCACCTCCACCCGCTTTAACAATTTCCCAATCCGGTCTGTGATACCCTGTATGTATGGGAGACAGGCGAATTTTGCTGGCACATTAATATCATGGGATAAGTTGACGTCTCCCATAGGTTTTTTGGGTCTTAAAACCCTCCTGATCTCAGATTCACTATAGCCGTTGGCTTGGAATATTTTTGTAAGTGTCTCCATTTCTTCATTCAGACTTTCCGAGTCACATACTGTCTTAGCTCTTAAGTTGAGTGATGTCAATACGCCTCTCTTCGTTGCCGGATGATGGTGCGACATGGCGTGCAGATACCTATTAGTGTGGGTCGCCTTGCGATACACAGTGTGACCCAAACTTCCATCGCCTCGCTTGTGAACAAGGACATCGAGAAATGGCAGTTGTCCATTTTCTTCCACAACCATAGTGAACTGAATTCTTGGGTGGGCACTATTCAGGTGGTTTAAGAACTCTTGCAAACTCTCCTTACCGTGAGGCCAGATGACAAAAGTGTCATCAACGTAACGGATCAACTTTGTAGGTTTTAGGCGCGCGTTGTTAAGCACCTTCATCTCGAATGATTCCATGAAAATGTTGGCGGCTACAGGTGAAAGTGGCGAGCCCATTGCCGCACCTTCAACTTGAGCATAAAGTTGACCACCGTACTGGAACACAGTTGACTTAAGGCAGAACTCTGTCAGGTCAGCCCACTCAGTAGACTTTCCTTGTGCAAGAAGTTTAGCACGTATTACAGCAACGGCTTCGTCTACCGGCACATTAGTGAATAATGAGACAATATCGAAACTCACCATGACATCAGTCTTCTCTAGCGTCAGATCATCAATAATTTGTATAAAGTGAGCTGAGTTCTTTACAGCTGATCTGATATCTTCCGTGAGATGTTTCAGTTTATTGGCAACATACCGCGCAAGTGGATGAGTAGGTGAGTTGACCGCGCTCACAATCGGACGTAAGGGAACCTCTTCTTTGTGCACTTTGGGCAATCCATAGAACCTAGGCATCATGCAATTGTTTCTTTTTAGGTTTTTCTTGTACTCCTGCTCAATCGCTTTGGAGGTGTTAACTCTTCGGGCCACCTCTGTCCTAATCTTCTGTAGTGGGTTTCTGCTTAATGGTTCGTAGGTCTTGTTTGCCAGCAAGTTTCTAATCTTATTGTGGTAGTCCAGTGCTTTCATTACTACGGTTGCATACCCCTTGTCAGCTGGGAGAACCACAATATCATCACGTTGCCGTAATACCCGCAAGGCTGATCTTTCTTCGCTAGATAGATTGCTGCGTGGTAGTTTTGCGTGGGCAAATTATTGATGATCTGACGCTAGAGAAGACTGATGTCATGGTGAGTTTCGATATGGTTGTGGAAGAAAATGGACAACTGCCTTTTCTCGATGTCCTTGTTCACAAGCGAGGCGATGGAAGTTTGGGTCACAGTGTGTATCGCAAGGCGACCCACATTAATAGGTATCTGCACGCCATGTCGCACCATCATCCGGCAACGAAGAGAGGCGTATTGACATCACTCAACTTAAGAGCTAAGACAGTATGTGACTCGGAAAGTCTGAATGAAGAAATGGAGACACTTACAAAAATATTCCAAGCCAACGGCTATAGTGAATCTGAGATCAGGAGGGTTTTAAGACCCAAAAAACCTATGGGAGACGTCAACTTATCCCATGATATTAATGTGCCAACAAAATTCGCCTGTCTCCCATACATACAGGGTATCACAGACCGGATTGGGAAATTGTTAAAGCGGGTGGAGGTGCGAATAGTATATAAGGCTAACTGCAAACTTGGTCAGTCACTGACAAAGGTAAAAGACAAATTACACCCACACCAGGTTATGGGTGCTTACGAAATCCCCTGCAGTTGTGACAGTGTTTATATCGGCGAGACAGGTCGCACTGTGGCGGAGAGACTTAAAGAACATATCGGCCACTACAAATATAACAACAGTGACAAATCCGCCGTAGTCCGCCATGCTATTAATACCGGGCATGAAGTAAAATTTCAAGAAACGAGGCTACTGTGGAGAGAAGACCAGTGGTGGCCCCGACGGGTGAAAGAGGCAGCAGAAATTTTAAAAAACACCAATAACATCAACGAAGATAGAGGCCTCTTACTCTGCGATGCTTGGCGCTCGTTGCTATGTCAACATAAACAGTATCTCTGACGAAGGCTGGAGGATACCAGCCGAAAGCTTAGGTAATGAAATAAACAATGCGGCAAAACCCGAAAGTCAATTAATCAGATACCATATGTTCGTGCGGGAAGAGAGAAAACATGGTACATCTGCTGTCTTTTCCACAACTCGGAATAAACGTATCTCAATTTGACATCCAATCAGCTACTGACAAAGCCATCGTATTGGCGTAAAAACTACCACATTTCTGATGCTGCATCGACACGAGAAGAAGAAGAAGGTCGCTCCATCTTTGTTTCTCTCGCAGTCAGTTTGTGTATGGTTTACACTGATAATATTATAAATGAGGAAGTAAGTGTCTGACTGTCTGTTACGTTTTCACGACTAAATGGGTTGAAGAAATTTGACATGGAAGTGCTTCGTATCTTTAAAAGGACACGGGATACTTTTTTCGGTATGAATAACAGTTTTCGTCATGAAATTGTGATGACTTATCGGATGGTCTCAGACAGTCGGATACTTTTGTAAGTCTGTAATGTTACATCAGTCACTTTAGCTGTGCTTCTCTCGTAGTCAGTTGAATGATCTGTTAGTATATTTCATTACAGACAAAACTTATTATTTAGTACAGATGCTGATTTGCGCTGCTCCATATTATTATATTGTATCTACGTTAAAGTTTCTGGTATCAGTATATTTTGCGTTATTTTTTGGCATGCCTCGCAGGCGTAAAACAGACCTAAGGTGTAGCTCTAGCAGAGCACGAACAGCTTAAGTTATTAGAACCCGAGAATCTGATGCACCTGCTGAAGAAAGAAGAGAAGACCAAGCTGAATGCCCTCTGTTAACCCTCTCTCCCCAACCTTTTTCTGTTTTTAAACATGTTGCAAATTGATTTTCTTCATGAGACAGGTTCGATGGTAGAATGGTTTGGTGATAGCCTACCCATCATTTTAAGCCATTTATGTTGTTTGGGACAAATATTACATAACTTACAGCTTTCTATATCCAGTTCTAGCAAATTAAATTCTATGTCAACTTGTACGAAGTTGTGGGTGACAGCCAGTAGTAATATATTTGCGTTACGAGATGATAAAAATTATAATAGTGTTTTGGGGTGGTTAATTCAAGACTATTTGAGCTTATAACCACCCAAGACTCTTGCAGATACCACAAACTTCCACTAGCATTTGAGAACGTCAAAAACACGTTAAAATTGAGCTTAGATAAATTGTGACGAGACATTCTTCAATTTCACCAGGGAATTAAGATGCTTTGGGAGTGGAAAAAGGGGTTATAAAATAGTAAGGTATTGACAGAAATCAAATTTTAAGGGGAGTTTTATGGTGAAAATTCAGGCACACATTTAATGGAAGTAATAATGGCAATCATAGCTATTTCTGAAAAATACTAGTGGGACAAGATGTGGAAGAAATGTCAGTAATAAGAAATTTTATGGAAAAGACGTAAATTTCGTTGTAACGGCAATTTAAGTAAAAGATAGTTTTTATGAAGGAAGTAACCCTGCAAAATTTCGTGAATAGAAAAATTAAACGAGAGGAAATGAGGGAAATCAAGTTATTAATGGAAATTAGAACAAAGAAGAAGATTTAAACTAGTGGCGGCTAGCAAAAGCCATGTTATTGAGCCACAAATGAGGATACCTGAAGCCATTTTTCACGGCAATCCTACAATAGTAGATTTTATGTAGATGTATGAGTAGCATTATAGGCCTAAAATGTTTGTCGCTACTGGTTCTCAAGTTTCATTAATATCTAAAGGAATTTGTGGAACTCGAGGAATGAAACAACGTGAGCATAGAATAAACTGGATTAGGTGGAAGTAAAAATACAGAAGTTTTTGGTTTTAAAAAATCAATGAGCGCAGTATTAAATATAATACAACTGTTTATGGAGTATCCGCTCTAAGTTATCAATACGTTGGAATTTTAGGAACAGATCTTTTAGATAAATACCAGTCTCAAATGGATTTGATAAAACGGGCAATCAGATTGCGAAGACACGAATGTGTGGACCCAATTGTCATATCAGACGCAAAAAAAAGAGTTAATGCTTAAATGCGAGCGTCATGAACCCGGATTTGGCTGTTGTCTGTTCTCAATTTGACGAGTGGAGAAACAATTCCAAAAACCGAAAACAATTCTTATCAACATCTGACATAACCTACAGTGTGATGAAAATTCTGTAATCTTAATAGTAGTCTCAAAAAACTCTGAATGGCTAGACTCCAATCAGTGCTACAATAAGAGGAATATTTGAAAATTACACGTGGTTAGTGGGAAGAAGTGTGTATCGGTAGCAGTAGACAATTTTGATGAAGTTCACAAAATTGCCGATTTAAAAGTTTTAAGGGGAAATGAATTAGAGGATATTATTTTCTGTAACTTTAGGGAAACTGTCAATAAAGTAAAGGTGAATACTGTTCAGACGGTAAAAGCTGTTGCTTTACAATTGCCAGGTAAAGATAGGGAAATATTGGAAGGGTTGTAAATTAAACTTAAGGATTTACATTTACCAAACAGTAAGTTACCAACAACGAATTTAGTGGCGCATAGGACTTCAATGTGGGGTGCAACAAAGATCCATAAGAAGACATTTTAGCGGGAAAAATCACTACATATTTGAATAATACGACGATTACAAAGATAGGGTATTTAATTGGTATCAGGTATTTTAATTTTATTTAAACAATAGTAACAACTACTCATGTGAGACAAATGATTCATATTCGCTTTTTTTCGGACATAAAGAAGAAAATTGAACATACGAATGAGACCGGCGCCGGCCTGTCGAGAGTGTGCAACGGGATTTTCCTTCTAATCACAGGCAGGATGGATGAGTTAAAGCGTGCGGCCTCGAGCGTAAAGTTTTTAAACAGATATTACTTTCGCCGATGTATGCCGACGAGAGTCAGGGCCGGCGTTAGGGGGGGTAAGCGGGTCCAATGTACCGGGGCCCGCCTGTCTGATGGGGGGCCCGGCCAACGGCTATAGGGGCCCTCCGCTCGAAAAATTGTAGAGCTAAAAAAAAAAAAAAAAAAAACCACGTCGCCGATTTTGGCGTGAGGGAGGGCCCTAGCCGAAGAATTGGCCCAGGGCCCCCTACTGGTTACGTCACTGCTAAGATCGCTTACCCCGGGCCCCAAAATCCTAGCGCCGGCCCTGACGAGAGTAGAGCTAAGCAGCCAATCCTAAAGTTGTACAAGAGGAAATGTGTATGCGAGGTAAAATACCAACGTTAAACCATACAAGGGCATCATTTAAACTCCGCGAATTTTCTGTTTATATATATATATATATATATACATAGTGGTCAAATCATCATGGGAGTCGGAGGATGCTGGCCGACTATTTGTCTGAAGAATTGCGAGCCGAAGAGAATGTCAGATGTAATATCGGTGAAGACGACCTAAACAACGGCGGAGGAGAGAGGGCATCTTTTGCCGCCTGGAACTAGACTACTATGTAAGTGTGGCTGTGATCTGCCATTATTTTAGTCACACGTAGACGTTGTGTTTTAAGTTGTCAATTCAAGATGCCAAGCACAATTTCAACTAGGCAATTTGCTAGCATAAGATCCAAGTTAGGTTCCCGGGCTACATTATTTTAAAAATGCAGGAAATGATCTACAGACACGCCACTCGAAGACCCCGTTGACTTGGTGGAGTATTAGTATTCTCAACATTACATTTGGTTTCGGCGATTAAGACCCGTTAACGCAACTGGACGAGGCAATTCGTTTGATAAGTTTCTCATGATTGTAGCACATTCTTCAAGTGAGCTAGATTTTTCTCTTTGCCTAACAGAACAATAATTTGAGTTCGGACTTTTGGGTTCCAAAAATTTTATTTTAGGCGTCTAAAACAGGCTCGGTAAAATAGGTTCTAAAAATGTCATAATAGGCTATCAATATTGCGGTTATATTTATGAAATATCATCAATAATAATTCTTTAATTTATAATATAACATTGAGAGGCGCAATACAGCAGAATATTATTGAATTATTGATTTTAGCTCGCTGGAATTATCTAAAAATCAATAAAATAAATGTGCATTTGTCACGTATTTATTATTGGTGGAGAAATAAATTTGGAATAAGCAACTGTTGGATATTTATATACTGATACTAAAATTCCTATGTTTATATGTACGGATTTTTATTATATATTACTATTTTTACTATATGTACCATATATTATTTTTATTGTATTATTTATAAATAGACAGTTAAATTTACAATGCGGATAGTTGTGTCAACATCCTCAGATTGTAAATTCCACAATTTGCAGATTGTTAAACTATTGACCAAACACAATCAGACATTTATTTTGAACAACCAAATTGGACAGTTTATAATCTTAAAATTCACTCTTTGCTATTTAGATTGTTTCGCAATCTATTACTGTCGGAGAAAAATGTTAAATTTACAGAGTTTTTTTTTAATATGTTTTTGATATAACTGCGCAGTCTTTTACTAATATCAAGTTAAAAGTTTCGAACATGCGGCCGCATAACTCAGTTGGAAAATCGTCTGACTGCCCGAACGATCGGGGTTTGATCTGTGATGAAGCCGAAGACGAAGCTGAACGCCCGGAACGGCTCCCTAGGTCCACTCAGCCTGCTATCCAGTGAGGAAACTCCGCGTGAAGTTAAAAGACGGCCGGAGCGTGGCGCTGACCCCACCACAACCTTCTAGTGCCATTCGTTGTAATGGGAATGCGGAGTTCTACCTCCACGAATCCTGCTGGAAGTGGCAGAAGACGTAGGAATCGTGTGACCTTTACCTTTTAGAAGTTTCGAAGTACGTAATTGCCGCACATAGGCACAATAACAGGCCTACCAGACGTTAGTAAAATTCCGCGCATACTTTAAATTTCTGTCCGGTTCCGGAAGCGATGTTCAGTTTTGTGATACTGTGAAAGGATACCTGTCCTATTTTTTATTAACAACTTAACAAACCTTAATGTATGGCAATTGCATTATTGATGTATTGTTAGCAAAGTAGTGAAAAATATTGAATATATTGTTAGTGTTTACTAACCCGTTTATTGCACATGTCGCAATACTGTATATAATATCCGTTGAGAAATTAGGAAACTAGTTAATCCACTGCCCGATTTGGAGATCGGTACGTGGTCATATTGGTGCTTTATGGGAAAACATAAAGCGGCTTACTGAAGCCTCTTTGCGTCTAGGCAAACAAGGACTGAGCAAATATTACCCCATATAAGTTCACTTCAATTGTTGGAAATAAACACTTAACAAAATATTTGTGTTTTTCCGAGTTAAAACGCTTTTGTTGATATTCGAAAGAAAAATTGATAAAGTAGGCAAAAATAGGTCCTAAAGACAATTTAGGTATTTTTATGCACTACAAAATCACGAATAATGGTCACATATGTCCCTGAAAAGTGTATATATGATGTTATTTTCATGTATTTCAATCAGGAACAAAATAGGTTTTTGCCTAAAATCCGAGGTCTAACAATAACTTTTTTTTCAAGAGAGTTAATCAAATGTTTACTAATGTTTCAGTTTTGTCTCATGAGTGAGATAGTGCCCTTACAAATATTTTTTTTTTGTAATTATTCTATGTGGGGAAATTAAATTAATCAAATTGTAATTATTGTCAATCAAATCATTTTCCTGCAGGCAAGTTATTTGTTAAGTACAGATAACTATTATATTATATTTTGGTTTCCAATGTTAATTTTAAAAAATAATTTACTTAATAAACCTTAAAATTACAGTATATAGGAGCAGCATATCATCAGAGAGAGCTGATTGATCAATTTATCGATCAATGACTAAAAGACTGAATTATTCGTCCCTCTGTCAGTCCATGGGCAACAACTGTGGTCATAATACTAAAAATTTTTTAAAAAAATGTGAGACAAAATTCAGATTTGTGCTGATTATAAGGCACTAAATTCAGTTATTGTTTCAGATGAATACCCCTTACCATCTATTTTAGAAACTGTAGATTATTTAGGTTATTCCCAATATTTTTCCAACTTAGATAGACGCCGTAGCTACTTTTAAATTAAGATTCATGAAAAACATATCCAAAAAACTGCTCTTAACGTTTCTAATGTCCATTACGAATGTTTACGAATGCCATTTCAATTAAAAATATACCCCTGCCACCTTCCGACATTGGTAGAGGAAATTTTCAGGCTGTTGAAACCATTTTCGGTACTTGTTTAATAGATGTAATAATGTTTTACAAGAATACGGTCGAACATGTACAAAGATAGATCTGTGTTTGACCGCTTGCAAAAAGCCAATTTCACATTATCATTAGAAAGATGAAATTTAGCAATCTGTGAGATAAAGTACCAAGGCCATCATATTTCTAAGGATGCAGTTAAGCCACATCCCTACTTGGTACAAGCTGTTAAGGAATTATTTAAGTGTCTCAATCCTTTTTAGGCAAATTATTAAAGAAAATTTATCTAAAACTATGCGTTCAAAACCAAACTATTTCCTAAGCCAGGATGGTTCCTTCAAAAGGCCATGGCCGAATTCCTTCCCATTCCTTCTCCCCCGTCCTTTCCCACCTCTAATGACCTCGACGATGATGAGGGGCAAAACCATAAGCAAAACAAGAAAATCGAATGCTCGTTCGAATTTGATGAAACAATGAATGTCCTTACAGAAGTTCTCACAATGGAACCAGTTTTAATATTCCCCGATTTTGACAAACATTTCGTACTTTCAACTGATGTTTCAAATATCGCCATAGAATCTGTTCTGTCTCAGGTGGTAGACGGAAAAGAAAGACAAATTACATACGCTTCGCAACAGCTAGTTAGACCAGACATAAATTATCCTCAGAAAAGAAATCGTTAGCATTTGTTTGGAGAGTTAAGTACGTCCGCTGTTATCTATATGGGAGGAAATTTACGATCATGACGGATTACGTAATGCTAAATTGGATACTGAGTCTCAAATATTCTTCCAATACGCTAATGCGTTGGGCCATAAAGCTCTCTGAATATCAGCATGATGTAATTCATGCATTGGAGTTTTACACCAAAATTCCGATGGTTTGGGCAGAAAAGATCGATTAGTAGACAGTGAAGAACAGCTCTCATTAACGGAACTATCTAGATAGTTTCACATCCCAGAGGTCCTTCCTCAGCAGGGATCCATGAAACAAGATTGATAAATTAAAAAATAAATAGCGAAAAACAAGGAATGTAACAGATGGTGGAAAATAAGTGGTTTGTGTACCATGATAAAACCTATATCGTATCACAACACGCGGAGATAAAATTGTTGTTTCGAAGACCATACTAAAACCACTTCTGAGATTATTTCATGATTCACTTCAATTGGATCACTGTGGTTGGAAGTCAACAAATCAAACGATAGCTAAAAGTACTGGTAACCGAATAAAAAAGCCGAAAGTAGGTATGTAGTTGGGTATTAAATGTTAAGAGAGATGCAGCCTTGGAATTTACAGACAATCTGCAGTCATTACCTAGATGGTATAAACTTTCAAACAAATCGAGTTAGATATCATGGGGCCGTGCAAGTAAGGACCAGAACGAAAATAATTACATACTAGCATTTGTGATGCTCTTATCAGATTAGGCAAAGGTATTCATGCGAATCTAAGGTAGTAGTATCTATGCAAGATATTTCGGATGAAATGGACATGGGAGGCCAAATTGATGGTGTTGCTCTAGACTTTTCAAAGGCCTTTGACAGAGTGAGCCATAGAATGGTGGTAAATAAGGTAAAATCAATTGGAGTGGATGAGAAAGTGATTTCCTGGTTAGAAGAAAATTTAAAAAGGTAGAAATAAAAATGTTTTCATAGGAGATACAGTATCAAAAGAAGTGGAAGTAATAATGGGAGTGCCACAGGGTAGCGTATTGGGACCATTCCTATTCATTATTCTAATGAATGATTGTGTTGACTCTTTACTTTCAGAAGTTGGGTTGTTTGCGGATGACATAGTGCTATATAAAAGAATCAAAACTATAGAGGACTGTGAACAACTGCAGGGTGATCTGGACAGGATATCTAGCTGGTTTCGTAGACATGGGATGAAGATAAATACAAAGAAGAGTCAGCTTATTAGATACACAGATAAAAAACTAACGGTTGATTATGATTATAAGGTGGGGAAGGAATTTGTTGTTGAATAATTGAAATGTAAATATCGCTGCATAGCATTTGATAGCAAGTTCAACTGTATCTCTGCCACTCGACATAAGTTTAAGCGGTAATAATCCATGGAGGAAGGAATATATGGAGACGACACAAGGGACCTTCACCACGCACTGGAGTGAAGCCCGGTAGAGAGAAGTGGGGTGGGGAGGTCGCCATAGGCACAAAAACCTCAAGAGAATCATACTACAACCGTGGCACCGCAATTTGATGATGGATTATTTTGTAACTCGACGAGACAGACCAAAAACGAAGAATAATTTTTTATTTTTGTTATTTTTTTTGTTATCCTGCTTAGTTCTCGAGATATACTGTCTCAAAAGTAAGGTGTTTTGGGTTGAAATTCGGAATAAAATTTTTCGAAATCTCGCTTAGTTCCCGAAATATACTGTCTTAAAGGTGAGGTGTTTTACATTGAACTTCAGAAGAAAACTATCCCCAAAGTTAAATTTGATAGTAAATTCTTACGTAATACGACGAGAGAAATTGAAAGTAAACAATAAAAATTTTCGATGTCTCGTTTAGTTCTCGAGATATGCTGTCTCCAAAAGTCAGAAGCTTAAATGGGAGTAGTATACATTGCGATACGTGATACAGGTTGTGTCACTAACATAGTGCTTATGAATTTACTTACAACTGATAATAAATTATTTGTCCCTTCTGGTAAAGGCTGCATTTCAACCTACCCGCATTTCCATTAATATTGTCGCTACAAAATTAAACTAAACACACTTAAACACATGAAATGCATTGCGAACTAAATTTCGGGTAACAACAACGTTTGCTTCATCACGTTTCATAGTTCGCACAGCACAAATTATCACAATTAATTTCATCGTACACTTTCAGTGTAAACTGAACTGGACTAATGCATGCAGAATACCATATTCATTGTATCGCGATGTAAATTTGACCCGCTTAAATTACACTTCCAACCAGTACCTTTTTTTTAGCTCTACAATTTTCCCTCGGACGGGCAAAAATCAAGGGCCTCTTCTTCACATTTGCTAAGGGCCTCGCGCTGTCTTAATCCGGCCCTGCTTCCAACACTTGTTAACAATAAGGATAGCCTTTTATGTTCAAAGTAGTAATATATGCTGATTGTTTACACTACACCAACAAATATTTGATAACGACATTATCCTGTTGAGAGCAATGTATAAATTTATAAGATAGGCCCTAATGTTGCAGTTACCTATCAAACATTTCAAGAACAATAATTACAATGTGACTTAATCATGAAACGTTATTCCAGGTTGTTTCCTATCTTGTCTGTTTGTGTAACCGTATGCAACACAACTTGGCATTATAGAAAACTTCAGAATATTAGAAAATGAAATATTCTCAGCAGCAGACGCAATGCAAACAGCCCAAAGTTTTCAGGTTTCAGAGATTTAGTGTTATTTCGTCTTGATATATTCCTTCCTCCATGTAATAGTCAATGTTCGAAACTATTATGATGAACTCTGATTTCTTTGTATAAAAGTGTCATTTCTGTTCATCTCACTGCGCATTTCTTTCAGTTGCCTATACCATACTGTAAGAATTCCTTCGATGTATAGTTCAAGTTTGATTGGGCCATGTTGCTTGGCAGTAACACAGCATGTGAAAGTTACATTAATCCTTAAGTTTATTACACCAGTGTATGTCTAAAAAGAAGCATTTTGGTATAAGATTAATGTAGTCGGAAATTTTTTTTAAGACTAATTGGGTGAGAAGTTTCAATTAATCACGGAGTTGAACAAAGAATATTGAGTCAGCTGGGTAAAAACCAACCGACGACACATGACTGAACAATTTTATTTTCCTGTTATCAGTCTATTGACTGGTTTGATGCAATCCTCCATCCCTTGCTTTATATCTTCATCTTTGTCTACCTCTATACTTCATTCCTTAGACTGTTCCCTCCACTTACAAACTAAACAATCCCGCATGTCTTAAAATGTGACCCACCATCTTTCCTTTTTGGAAGACTCTTCCACAAGCTAATTTTCTAGCCCATCATTTCCAAAACACGTTCATGTCGTACTTTACCTACCCACTCAATTTTCAGCAACCTTCTATATCACCACATTTCAAATGCTTCAATTTTCCCTTTTTCTGGTACTCCTAATGTCCATGCTTCGCTACCATAAAGCGCTATGCTCCACATGTAGATTTTTAAAATGTTCTTTCTGAGTCTTTGATCAATATCTGAAACTAAAACATTTTTCTCCTTTTTATGGAAGCCTCTTATCGTTAGTGCTATGCTGCTTTTATCATAATTTCTGCTTCGGCCATTGGTGGTAATTTTATTTCATAAGTAGCAGAAGTCATTTACTTCTTCTGTTGCATCAGATCCTATTTTTATATTTAGTCCACTATTACTGCTATCATTTATACCACATTTTATCACTTTTATCTTGCTTTCATTTATATTTAGCCCAAAAACTTCCTTCAGTACTTTATTCATCACATTTAGTAACTTCTCAATATCCCCAGTCTGTTCTGCTAACAGGACAATGTCATCATCAAATCGGAGCAAATTGATTTTTTTCTCCTTGAACACTTATGCCAAATTCAAAATTTTGTTTTAATTCCGTTAATACTTCCTTTACATGCAAATAAGACTACAACCTAGTCTCACACTCTTTTTAAGTGATGTATGTCTCTCATGATTCTCTACTTTTCTTACAGCCACTTCATTCTTATATACTTGTAAATTAGAAAGTATTCTTCCATCTCAATATTTTAAATCTGACTTCTTTAATATTTTAAACATTTTGTCCCTTTTAACATTATCAATAGCTTTTTCTAAATCAACAAATGCCATAAAAGTAGCTTTGTTTTTCTGATCCATCATTCAAGTATTGATATTAAATTCAGAATTGCCGCAATTTTTGCTAAACCCAAACTGATCTTCACCTACGAACTCTTCTTCTATCCTTTCTATTCTTCTATATATTATACTGAGCAGTAATTTTGAAGCATGTTATATTAGACTTATAGTGTGATAATTCTTACATTTGTTGGCTTGTGATTTCTTCAGAAGTATGTAGATGGTTTTATTAAAATGAGTTATAATCTATATTGTTTTATAACTGTTTGATATTTGAATAATCTTTGGATTCCTTCTTCTCCTAGGGATTTTAGAAGTTCTGCAGGAATATCATCAATTCCAACTGCCTTATTTGATTTCAAATCTTCCAACTCTGTCAGATTCTGTTCTTAAACCAGGATCTCCTAAGTCATAAATGTCGACATTGCCTTCTTTTTCCAGTACACTGTTGTTTAATTCAACCGCATCACGCAGTTTATGATTGTATTTAATCCATTAGTCATCTGTTTTATGAGTTTAAAAGAGGTTTCCCATCAACAGCTTTAATGTTCATACATCTTTTCTTCCTTTCTCCAAAATATTGTTTGCTCTTCATATAGACCATATCTACTTTAACTGCAACCATTTCTTTTCCTACTTATTCACACTTTTCTTGCAACCAATTTCCTTTTTATATTTCTTGTTTATTTGATTTCTATAATGCCTGGGTACTAACTTCCTGCTTCATCCTGAGCATTTTTGTGCATCCTCCTCTGATTCGTCAACTCTCAAATTTCTTATGTGATCCAAGGTTTTCGGGCAACTTGTTTCATAAAGCCTAATGTTTCTTTACCAGCTTTGATTATTTATATGTTTAATGTAGTCTATTTGACCTCAGTTGAACTCCTTTGATAATTACTTATTAGACCCACGACTACCATCTCTATCAATTTTACTCTCATGTTGGATTGTTTCAACTGGTTTACTTCCATACTGTTCCACTTGTATTGTTTCTTTATCCTCTTCAATTTTAGTATGCACTTCATAACTATCTGATTGTGGTCAGAGTCTATGTCAACTATTGGGTATGCTTTACAGTTTAGAACTTGACTCCTGATGTTTGTTTGACAAAGATATAATCTAGCTGATATCTAC
Source organism: Vandiemenella viatica (assembly GCA_031002005.1). Taxonomy (NCBI): domain Eukaryota; kingdom Metazoa; phylum Arthropoda; class Insecta; order Orthoptera; family Morabidae; genus Vandiemenella; species Vandiemenella viatica. The sequence continues at coordinate 100,378,089 of CM061921.1, read as the reverse complement.
CTGTATCCCCTGGATGTTTTCAGGTAATATCCTTAGTGCATAATTCTTAAATAGTGTGTTCTCCACGACAGTTTATATTTTTCACAGAATTCTAATAACCTGCTTCCTCTCCCAGTTCTTTCTTCTACATCAAAACTTCATATGGTATTCCCCTCTACCCATTATCGCATTCTAATCACATGTCACTATTAAATTTTCATCCTCCTTCACATATTGGATTAATTCTTCCATTTCATCATATATTTTCTCTATTGCTTCACCATCTTCCTGTGACGTTCGCATATTCGTTTGTACTGACGTGGTTGGCACAGGCTTAGTTTCTACCCTCATCAAAATAATCCTGTCACTAAACTACCTGTTTCCCTATTCTCTTGTTAATTATTAACCTATATCAGTAACTCCACTGACAGATTGTGTGCTAATTATCCTGTGTTCCCCAGACCAGGTATCGTGTTCGTCCTTCCACTTAATCTCATCAATTCTAATGACTCTTTTTAAAAGTTTTCTAATCTTCTGCCCCATTCAGTCGTCTAACATTCCACGTTCCAACCCGTAGAATATTTCTACCCATTCTGATGACTTCTCTATGAGCAGTCCCCACCCAGAGATCCGATTGTGGTCCTATTTTCTCCTCCAAAATATGTTACCCAGGAAGAAGCTATAATTCTATATGTAATTTGAGAGTATTACATGTCCAAGGGATATCCTTTGGATCGTTAATGCAGTGGTTTCCCGTTGCCTTTGCACCCCCATGCCATTTATAATTTAATTCATCCACCTTTAGTGGACGTTTCCAATCCGAAGGGAAAGATGGTGCCCTGGATCTCTCTTCAGCCCTCCATCTAGGAGGCCGTTGGCAAGCAGTGGGTGACTCCTTCTATTGGAAATCGTTAAGTCGCCAGAGCCTCGTCCATACAAACGTGGTGTACCACGTGAAGGAGAGGTTGACATTTGATTGGGAGAGGCTAAGATAAGATTTCCAAATCCCTTACACACCTGCCAGCACATAAATAAACTTTATATTAAAATTCTAAGTTGATAGTAAAATTGTGAATATGAAATTCCAATAATAAAAAATATTTGGTTTTGAGAGTAAAGGAGCTATCAAGTTAAAATTAGTCTTACAAGAAACAGCGTAAAATTTAAGGAAGAATAGCAAAAACCTCATTTGAAACATGAATAATGATTAGAGATATGGATTTTTGAAGTATAAATACCTCATGGAGGAAGTGGTGAATCTTATTGCGCAGTTACGGATCTTAACATATTTTGTTTAAATAAAAATATCTACAAATCTAAATAGTATCTCAAATAAAACAGAAAATTAAAAGGAATCGTTCGACCGGCATAATTCTACGAGAGACTAAGTACTTCAAGAATTATAGGTAAATGAAGGCTATTTTCAAACAACCAATTAAAATAATTAATAACGCTTAAACGAGTGGAACTCCAATAAAGTTTATCAGAAATTAAAGTTTTTAGAATAATTCATTCAACATAATATCCAAATTTGGGAGCGATCTGATAAAAATAAAGGACAATGAGAATTGGGGATTCTTTCAGTCGTGGCGAAGGACCATTTTTCCACAGCAACAGTATATAAAGGCAACAGAAAGTAGCCTCGCGTAGCAGTCTGTTTCCGGGATTGTGGTAGTAAAGTCGACTCCACTTCAGTTTACATCGTGATGATCCGTTTCAAATACTTAAAAATTTTCGCCCCAAAGCAGTTTTAAGTAAAAGAAGACGAAGTCTGATAGAAGTTCAAGTTCATATATGGCTCGTCTGGGGGTGAGAAGAAAACATATATCACTGCTGCTTGCGTACGAATAATTCTTGGCTACTTCAAGATGAAAAAAAGGACTTTTCCATTCACCACTTTAAAAAAATGCTTTTGGCGAGAATGGCTTATGAATCACCAGGGAAGGCGTTGCGTTATACAAACACGAGTTGTGATGGTGGTTTGGTCACGTGGACACTACGGCATATAAAAAGGCGCTGGATCTCCTTAAAATAATCACATTCCTGAAAGATTTTTTGGGGGTGTTGTAACTGTTTGTTGATATTCGGGAAGGATTTTTATTGCTTGTATGTGTGTTGCAGTTGTTTGGTGATATTCAACACAACTTGAGGTAAGCTGACGTTTACACAAACGTATTCCTCCCTCCCCAAAATATTTTTGGCTATATTATATATGTGCAGTTACCTACGAGCATACAGCTAAGTGTACTTTTAAATAAAAAAAAGTTGTAGAAAAAAAAATGTCCGTGCCTCCAGCTTCAGCATTGCCTTCTGTGGATGTGGCCACGTTGGAATATTGTTCTTTTGTGACTGTATACTCCATGTTAAGATATGTATCAGAGATTTATTCATTGGAGTTGCCCCACATGAACAAGCATACAACGTTTGTGCAAGCGAAATGGGAGGGGTTGTTATCGAATATATCGAGCAACCCATATTCATTCATAAACACACAAGGACAAAGTATAACGCTTTATGATTGATTTGCAAAGTGCTATTAATAGCATGGAACCGATGACCTGAGGTTTATATACCAGCTTCAGTAAAGAATATATTCAGTTTTTTCCTCACAGTCAAACAATGTGATAAAGATGAAAATATATTTAAAGTTAGTTATTATATAGTGAAAAACACAAAGAACAACAGAAAAATTTGTGACTGTGGACACTGTATAAAGGCGATAAATAATAACGAAGGACTATTAGGAATTTAAGAGACTAGTAATTTAGAACTGAGAACATTCGAATAAAGTCTGCTTGTGGGTAGTGTCATACTGTGACACTTGTTTTGTGATACAAAAATATGTCACGACTGTGGCGAAAGGTCGTTATTCAGTTGAGAATATATTTGGCCAAACAACAGTGTCAGTGACAATAGTTATAATGAGGACAGTGACTGACTTTCAACAAAATCTCTATACCACTCGTTCACTCAAAAAATATAAATTTTGTTAGTTTTAATGTGCTCCTATAAAAATCGTGACAATAAGTTACAGGAGTTATTTCACTTAACTTATGGTAAACAGTCGCATAAGGTTGGTAGCCTTTCTGTAACTGTTCATTCCGATAGCCTACACTAAAGGAAATTATCTTGCTCGCTTCAATGTGGAAACTTCGCGACCGTAGGAGAAGAAGAAGAAGAAGACTCGATATGTCGCTAAGGTAGATAAATATTTTCCATAGTGTTCATCACAAGTCTTAACAAAACCTTTGAAAATTGCATTTCTGACCTTTATGCATGTCATGTTTAGTTATTGTCGAATACATCTTTATGAAACATGGGGGAGTTTACTGTGCTATACCAGATAGTTACATGCGCTATAATGATTGTCAAGTTAAAAGTATATCAATTATTTGTAACTTCTTATTGTTGTGTTTCATTTCTATAAACCATAATTTATTTTTTTCTACTATATACCACTTGTTCACTGAAAGATCTAAGTTTTATAGTTGTAATGTGCTCCTACAAAAAAAGTGATAATAAGTTACAGGATTTATTTCACTTAACGTATGGTAAAAAATCGCATAATGTAGGTAGCCTTTCTCAAACTGTTCTTTCCGATAGCCTACACTAAAGGAAATTATCTTGCTCGCTTCAACGTGGAGATTTCACGACCGCGACAGAAGAAGAAAAAGACTTGATATGTCACTGAGGTAACTAAATATTTTCCACAGTGTTCATCACAAGTCTTAATGAAACCTTTGAAAATTGCATTTCTGACCTTTATGAATGTCATGTTTAGTTGTTGTCGAATACAATCTTTATGAAACTTTGGGGAGTTTACTGTGCTATACCAGATAGTTATATACGCTACAATGATTGTCAAGTTAAAACTAACTTTATCAGTGTGTTTCATATAGGAAGGTCGCACATGTTTTTGGTTGTTTATTGAGATAATATTATAATAATTTATACCCGTATCCTATATCTACGGTAAATGTTTTTAAAAAATAGCTACAATCATGGTAACTTTTACCAGTTTTTAATTTCTTCTGGAGTTCCGCAGCATTGACGATGTGCCTTTCACCGTCGACGAAATTTGGTGAAACATATACGCATTGAGCTTGTCTGGTTACATGGTAAAATTAATGCTTAGCTGAAAAACAACGAAAGAAAGTATTACACTTATTTGACGCGGCGCCCGCCAAGAACCATGCCTAAGGCTCTTCAAAACCTGGCCATATACACTCCTGGAAATTGAAATAAGAACACATTGACGCCGGTGTGTAAGACCCACCATACTTGCTCCGGACACTACGAGAGGGCTGTACAATCAATGATCAAACGCACGGCACAGCGGACACACCAGGAACAGCAGTGTTGGCCGTCGAAGGGCGCTAGCTGCGCAGCGGTTGGGCACCGCCGCAGTCAGTGTCAGCCAGTATGCCGTGGCATACGGAGCTCAATCTCAGTCTTTAACACTGGTAGCATGCCGCGACAGCGTGTACGTGAACCGTATGTGCAGTTGACGGACTTTGAGCGAGAGCGTATAGTGGGCATGCGGGAGGCCGGGTGGACGTACCGCCGAATTGCTCAACATGTGGGGCGCAAGGTCTCCACAGTACATCGATGTTGTCGCCAGTGGTCGGCGGAAGGTGCACGTGCCCGTCAACCTGGGTCCGGACAGCAGCGACGCACGGAAGCACACCAAGACCTTCGCATCCTACGCAGTGCCGTAGGGGACCGCACCGCCACTTCCCGGCAAATTAGGGACACTGTTGCTCCTGGGGTATAAGAGAGGACCATTCGCAACCGTCTCCATGAAGCTGGGCTACGGTCCGCGCACCGTTAGATCGTCTTCCGCTCACGCCCCAACATCGTGCAGCCCGCCTCCAGTGGTATCGCGACAGGCGTGTATGGAGGGACGAATGATGACGTGTCGTCTTCAGTGATGAGAGTTGCTTCTGCCTTGGTGCCAATGATGGTCGTATGCGTGTTTGGCGCCGTGCAGGTGAGCGCCACAATGAGGACTGCATACGACCGAGGCACACAAGGCCAACACCCGGCATCATGGTGTGGGGAGCGATCTCCTACACTGGCCGTACACCTCTGGTGATCGTCGAGGGGACACTGAACAGTGCACGGTACATTCAAACCGTCATCGAACCCATCGTTCTACCATTCCTAGACCGGCAAGGGAACATGCTGTTCCAACAGGACAATGCACGTCCACATGTATCCCGTGCCACCCAATGTGCTCTAGAAGTTTGTAAGTCAACTACCCTGGCCAGCGAGATCTCCGGATCTGTACCCCATTGAGCATGTTTGGGACTGGATGAAACGTCGTCTCACGCGGTCTGCACGTCCAGCACAAACGCTGGTCCAGCTGAGGCGCCAGGTGGAAATGGCTTGGCATGCCATTCCACAGGACTACATCCAGCACCTCTACGATCGTCTCCATGGGAGAATTGCAGCCTGCATTGCTGCGAAAGGAGGATATACACGGTACTAGTGCCGACATTGTGCATGCTCTGTTGCCTGTGTCTATGTGCCTATGGTTCTGTCTGTGTGATCATGTGTTGTATCTGACCCCAGGAATGTGTATATAAAGTTTCCCATTCCTGGGACAATGAGTTCACGGTGTTCTTATTTCAATTTCCAGGAGTGTACATAAACGTCTATGGTGGTCCCTCCAGCGATCGAAAATAGAAGTCTAAATGTTGACTATCGTGAAAGCAGACTCCAAAAGAAAAGTGACTAAAAAAATGGAATGTCGTTCAAGTGAAGTACTATGTAATGCTAAGCATTACCACTCTGAGATTAGTTTTCTTACTGCGTTATCTGTCACGAGAATGCTTTGATACAAACCTTTGTTTTCACATAACCAGACTAAATGTTCTTGGGCTCGAAACCATGTCGTCTCGAATGCATGGCTCCATCAGGTTTGAATATTAGGTACGGTATTAAGAACATAAGAAGTTCGTTACACTACAAATACCTACTCATACTGCATTTGAACTGTAACTTTTCAATTCCTTGTAAATTAGACAGTACTGTAATTGTAAACAGCTAATTATAAACACATGTACAAGAAAATAATTATTAGCAATGCAAAGTCTATAACATATAAATAAAATAGCTGATATTACTTCAATTCATGTATGAAAAAACTTAAATAATCTGATTTTGTGTTGCACAGAATTGCACAGTACTTTTTACCCTAAGCGTATTTTCATTACGAATGAATAAATGATTCTTCATACATGGTGTCCTACACATGCTGTCATGGATGCGCCGAGAATGGCGCGAGCACAACCCAGATGGTGGTGCATATGTATTAGACGACCACAGCGAATTTAAAACGCCTGGCAAGAGATTTCGTGTTTCTAAGAGGACACCTTTAAACAGATGGGACAGACAAAGAAATTAACTGCGCTTTTTCACTGCGGCCCGACCGTGCGGCTCCGGGACCAAGGCGGATTGCCGGCCGCGTAGAAATAATGAGATTTAGCTGCGAGGGCATAGCGCTAGCGACAAGACCAGCTCGCGTCGGGCACTGCTTTGTGATAATATTGGTAACTCTAAAACGATATGGCACATTATTATAGGACAACTGGCTTTTATTAAGCAGGAAATTTACATGTTCTTTGATATGTCGGAACACTATTTAAAGATTCAAATTTGCATTACTTGTTTTAGAACTTCAAACCCGCGACCACCTGCCTAAGAGGATAAGATGAGAATTAGACTGCATTGCAATAATAATCAACTGAATTAAGTACAAATTCGTGATTAATCAATATTTTTTGCAAAAATTGGTGAATTTGCGAATAATTAATATTTTAAGATCACGGTACAGAAAAAACGGTCATGTAATTGAGCAGTTTTTATTTCCAGCTCGTACTCTTCAGGTCTATTTCTGCAAGTTGCGGTCTAGACGCGCAGGTGGCTAATTAGCATAAACGGTGCCCAGGTCGGTACGGGCCAGAAGTTATTATGTGACTCCAATAAATAATGACCTTAAACGCGACGACACTTTGAGGTCTGAGTTAGGTTAAGAGGTGGCACGGGTCTCATTAGCATATGATTAATGACCTTTCGACACCATTTACAATCTGGGCTCACACCGGCCTCATACAGTACAGGCGGCGACTTCTTTGAGGTCTGAGTTAGGTTAGTGTTACAATGCGGGCGGTCCCGATTATTAATGGCCTCTCTGACAGATTATGACATGATTCATGGCTAATTACCCGGCTTCATGATTTACGATGCGCTCAGACCGGCGTCCATAGGAATACATGGAAAAAAAGTGGGCTCTGAACAGCATCTCGTCACTACTAATTTTCCTACACATCCATTTTCCCCTTTCTTGAACCAGCTTGCTTTTGTAATTTACGAATTTTAATTTCAAATCCTTTCATCATTTTTGGTAAATTATCAATCACTTCCCTTGATAATTTGTTCAAATACCTGCCTCCTTTGCCCTAAAATGAAAATTTTCCTATTCTGTTACACTTGGAATGGAGTGTCAGCTTATGGACATGGTCATCTTTTACTTTTCATGCACTACTCTTAATTCTTCCACCAATTTCTTTCCACCAAATTATGCTTGTAGACTCCCAGCACTTTACCCTCCTCCTGTCTTCCTATAAATCCCTCTCCAGTCATATCATAATTATGTTTTGTGGTGATTTCCACATACAAATCTAGTTGCCCTCCATTGCACCTTTTCAAACTCCTACTTGGTAATCAAAATGTGAATCCCACCATAAGCATCGCTGAGTGGTTGTGGGGGTGGTTATGTGAGTGCTAGGTGGGAGTCTAACCTTCAGGATTTTGCTAAGCCCTGTTCTATAATAGTTTCTAATCTTGAGATGTCTTCTAATCTTATGTCTCTTCTTATCCTCCTGCAATCCTGATGTTGAAAAATGTGTTGTGTGCTACTAATTATGATGGAAACAATCAGTAACATGACACCGAGTCATTATAAGTTCGAGAGGGAGGATAGTAAAGGTTAGCGCGTGTTAGGTGGCTAGCTGAGATAACTGCCCTAATGTTAATAATATAGGTGAACAACAATTGTAGAATCAGATTTTTTTATGACTGAAGACTGTGGATAGCACAAGCTGCAATGATAATTCCGACAGACTTTATCAGTTATAATTATTGAACAGGCTGCATGAACATTAAGTATACTGAATGGTCGAAAATGTTAATTAAGCTCATTGGATGGTGAACTGAACATTTGGAAAGCATCGTGGTGAGGCGAAGCTACTTTTTTTCCCTTATACAGCATCTAATCTGGACCCTAATCTTCATTATTTTATGTGCGTATATACTAAGGTCTTATGTATTTAACGTATTCACTTTATGAACACTTATGCTATATAAGTTCCAGTGCCAGACTACTTTACTGCTACTATTTCTACTGTTATTAACAGAGTGGGTGCCACCACTATTATTTCAACTATTACTTCAACTACTGCTGCTATTAAAACTAATATTACTATTAATACCACTAAAACTACTAATACTACTGTTACCATCACTAATTGTGACAACTGCATTTTGATCCACTAGTGTTGGTTTATTCTTGTTATTTATTGCACACCAAAGGTAATCCCCTAAAACAGGCAGTGCAGAAGGATACCCAAGCAACCAAGGGTTGACCTCCTGGAATACCAATATGGCTCCAGCAGTCGCTCAGAGAACTGCCTATCTGGAGCACACTGAGTTCCTCCCATGATTGACATAGCTCGTCGTTGTAGAATAACTTTCATCACTCCGGTGTTGCGGAAGTCAGACTTCTAGCTTCATTGTTCTATCTACAATTATTTTCGGAAATGGTTTTATTGTTTGCCCAAGTTGTAATTTTGTTCTCTTCTGCTGCTGTATAAAGCATTTGATTTTGTATGGCATATTTCCTCTCTATAAATTTCTCCTTCCACAATTTTGAGGCTAGATCAATTGCCTCGTGCATCAAATGCTACAAGCTTTTGTCACATATTATGTCTGATATTCTTTCTTCTCCCTTGCAGCCGAGCTTGTTGATGAACTCCCAGAATGGCTGTTATCCCGCATTCCCATACCACATGCTCCAGTGTACTCTTTTCACCATACTGACACCTGCCGAAGTTCACAATAATCCGATTCAGAAGGAATCTGTTGTATGGCTCATGATCGGAAACACAGTGTAATACTGGAGAAGGTTGAATGTATTTAATCCTTAACCACTCCTTTACGGATGAAAATATATGTTTTCCTATCCGTTTCATTGTTATTTCAATCTTGTTGCTATTCCACCAATAGTAGCTTGTGCACCTGAGATATTGCTCTGCCACCTATAAAATTTGTTACCTTTTTTTGTTTCCCTTTTCTGAGCCAGTACTTGGCACTCCGTTTCCTCACTTCAAGGCACCATGGTAATGCTTAATGCATTTGTTGCTACAGTTTGGAATGCTCCTGTCAACCTTAATAGTTTTCCACGTTGAATATGTCTGACTCGCTGTTTAGGTTTTATTTTTCATAAATATTTTGCCCACACACTTGCTGAGCAGCCCACTAAAGAGGATAAAATTGTATTGTGGTATGGTCTTATTTGGACTGGACAGTGAATTTTCATTAACTGGTATTGATTTTAGGGGTATCTCAAGCAAAGTTGATGAGTTGATAATATCTGTAGAAGAAACCCAAAAATAATTTAATCTTAATATAAATATCGTATGTCTGACAGAGAACCATTTGAAGAATTCTGAAATATGTCTCCTCCATTTTAATGGATATAGATTAGCTTCATGTTATCACAGGTCAGAAATGAGAATATATGTAAGAGAAAATACTGAGACAAAATCATTAGATTTAAGTAAATACTGTGTAGAACAAGACTTTGAATGTTGTGCAATACAGTTAGAATTAGATAAAAACTATTTTATACTGCTGACAGTTTATAGGGCTCTCACTGGAGAATTCCATAAATTTTGTAATAAACTTGAAGCGGTTCTATTAAATTTATCATGCACTAAAAGGGAAATTATCATCTGTGGAGACTTCAACATAAATTTTGCTGTAGAATGTAACCAGACAGATTATCTTCTAGGAATGCATAGATAATTCAATCTCTATCCAACTGTAAATTTGCCAACTAGAATACAAAAAGACAGTAGCACCATTATTGATAACATTTTTGTAGAGCACAATAAATTAGAAATATATGGAACAGTTCCCATGGAAAATGGTTTGTCAGACCAAAATCCTCAAATAATTATTTTGGATGTTGTGGGAAATGAAAATAACACAAAGAAAGGATTTATCAATATTAAGCCATTAAAGAGCAATTAAATAAAAACATTAAACAATGAACTTCTCAATGAGGACTGGAGCACTGTTTATAAATTAAAATGGGCAAACAATAAATTCAATTACTTTCACCAAAGATTTTTGGAAATTTATAAGAGGTGTCTACTTACAATACTCCAATTGGTGAAAAATGAGTAAACAAAATTGGATTACAGCTGGTATTAAAACATCTTGCAGACATAAAAGGGAACTGTATGTAGAAGTTAGGAACACTGATGATATATGCTTCTCAGACAGCATTACAAAGCTTACTGTAGAATTTTTGACCAAAGTAATTAGTAAAGCTAAGCATTTGGCCATAAACAATGAGATTAGTAGTTCAGATAATAAGATAAAAATTGTTTGGAACATTATTAAAAGGGAAACAACTGTATTATCCCTGGAACATTAACCTATATCTTTAAGGATTAACAATCAACTTTTAAGTGACCCTTCTTGTGTAGGAAGTGCTTTTAATAACTACTTCTTAATGGTTGCTGAAAAAATAAAAGGAAAATGTATTAGGAATATGGATGCTATAAGAATACTTAATTCCTTGTCACCAATAACAGCATCTATATCTCAATTTCCCACCAGTCAAAATGAAATTGAAAAAATTATTAAATCCCTCAAAAATAAAAAGTCATTTGGTTATAATGAGATTTCAACCCATAAAGCAAAATAATTTAGCACCAGCATTAGTAGAGTTATTAGTCATATTTTTAATAGCTCGTTTGAAGAAGGTATCTTCCCTGACTCACTTAAGAAGTCAATAATCACTTTATAAAAAGGGTGATACCACAAAGACTGAGAATTACAGACCCATATCACTTCTATCCGTGTTTTCAAAAATCTTCAAAAAAGCAATGTACAGAAGGGTGTATGCACATCTACAAAAGAATGACCAACTCAGTAAAGCACAGTTTGGTTTTAGCCAAGGTGTTTCAACAGGTTCAGCAATTTTTGCTTTTGTAAACAACATATTGGAAGCAATGCATAAAAAATAAATTTCCTAGGTATATTCTGTGATATTGCTAAGGTCTTTGACTGTGTTGATCATGAGATTCTCTAAGGTAAATCAGAACACTATGGAATTAGTGGTAAGCCAGGACTTAAAATCATACCTAGAAAATAGAAAGCAATGTCTATCATTAAAAGATATTAATACAGGAGATGTTATAAACTCAGAATGGGGTATAGGTAAATCTGGTATGCCTCAGGGTTCCGTTCTTGGCCCTCTGCTGTTCTTAATCTATACAAATGATCTCCTACATATACTAGGTGATAATGAATACATGGTGCCCTTTGCAGATGATACTAGCATATTGTTGAAAGACCAATCAGTACAAAACTTTAAAAACACAGCAAGTGATGCTATAAAGAAAATTAACAGGTGGTTTAGTGCTAACAAATACTTAATGTAGAAAAGACACTGTTACTTCAATTTGTTACAAAAAATAAAACAAAGGACAGCTATAATGTGATATCGGAAGGAAAAGCAATCAATGAAAGCAGTTTCACAAAATTCCTGGGTGTATATATAGATAACAGATTGAACTGGAAGCAACATATTCAACAACTTCTTATAAAACTGAATTCTGCAATATTTTCACTTAGGATAATATCTAGAATAGATAATACAGAAACTAGAAAGTTAGTATATTTTGCATATTTTCACTCACTGCTCACTTATGGCACCTCATTCTGGGGAAACTCTTCACAAGCACAGAGGGTATTTAAATCATAAAAGCGTGCTGTAAGAGCTATTTGTGGAGCAAGCCCACGGACGTCGTGCAGAAATCTATTTAGAAATCTAGGTGTATTTACAATGCCAGCACATTATGTATACTCCCTACTATCATTTGTGGTGGAAAATCCTGAACACTTCAATCTTAATGCTGACATACATAGCCATAATACTAGGAATAAATATAAAATTCACAAGGGTTACAAATCAGTGTCAATTGTACAGAAAGGGATAACATTTACTGGAGCTTCCTTATTCAATGTCTTACCAAAAGAAATTAAATGTTATCTACAAATACCCAACTAATTTAAGTCCAAACTGAGATTTTCTGCTTCAGAAACCATTTTACTTCTTGGAATTTGGTAACTAAGAATGGCTCAGAAAACACTAAGTGACAAAGTTGTCCACAAATACTAAAATGATGCATGGTTTTGCTTTTCTATTGAAACTGTTAACAAATGAAGTAATTACACTGTTTACAAAATTCACTCATATATGGTAACTAACATGGGATAGTATGCATTCATAAATTGCAGTGGAAAATTATCATACTAACAGGTTTTTAAGTAATTGACGGGTTATCAGTTGTTGGTAATATTATTGATATTGTTAATAAGTGTGTGTATGGTTCCATATATATAGTAACTAACATGATATACTATGTAGTTGCAGATTACAGTGGAAACTTATTATGGTAATTGGTCTGCACAGATGGGCAGAAAACCGTTAATCCATTAATTGTTAATTAACGAAGTTAGCAAAATTTGAAAAATTTAACTTTTAAGTTATCCTAAAAAAATCGTTAACGGCCTTCTTAACTTCTGTTAAATTGAACTTCCATCAACTTTAGTCCATTGAATTGGTAGCTCACATCATTTGGGTTGTTTGAATTGCATGCTACACCACGCTCATACGTTCGGTGCATCGGTTGGAGAACAGATTAGGTAATACGAAGTGCGAGTGTGATGCATATACAACTATTATCCTAGGCATGTCGTGGATGTGGGCAGCAAACCTAGAGTTTTGGAGCGTTTCTAATTTACGTCTGCAAACTAGCGCTTACTACTCATTTGTACTTCCATCAGTGATTGATTTTGATATTTTTAAAATCTAACTTTATTATTACCAGGAAAATATCACTTTTTAGTTGGTGTTCATTAGTGAAATAATTTAAACTGACATTGGTTACACGATTATGTCATGGAAACTGAAGCTCTTTAATCTGTTAGTGAATGCAGCAACACTAACAATAGCAACGAGAATATTAAAAATACTTGGCCACATTTATGAGATTATGTTGCACTTAAATCAAGACTGGGAGAACAGTTGATTCATGAATGCAAACTGCATTTGCCTAAACTTTCTGCAGTCAAGACTTATGTGCCTAGCCTTAATAATCTTGAACAACATATGAAAAGGATGCATATAACCAAAGATGAACAGTTTGAAGAGAAAGTAAAAGCAGGGCCAACTTGTTGGGAAAAAAGAAAAATAATTCAAAGCCTTCTTCATGTGCTGTGGCTACTTCTGTTGTAGATAACAACAGAATTGATTTCCTTTCATCTCCATCTCCTAATAAAAGTTTATGTCAATAAAACATTTGACATCGTAGCTACTGGCACCATCGTATTCCAAGTTGGTGTCGACCGATGTATTGGAAACCTTTTCGTTTTCCAACATGATTCCACTGTCTGTTGAAGAATATGGTACATTCAAGAAGCTGGTTATAATGTTGAATCTCAGTAAAAACTCACTTTCCAGAAGGACATTGGGTAGACGTATTATCGATTCACATCATGGTACATAGCACCTTGATATTGCTTACAGTAATACCTGTTGCAATACATAAAAATTAGATCTGCTTTCGAATGATTAACTTTAACTTGTGTTAAATTTGCAAAAATTTAATGTTTTAGCGATTATCGAAGTTAACTTTTTAAGTAGCGGATTAACGATTAACGAAGTTAACGTTTCGATTAACTGTGCCCACCTATGTTGGTTTGTAAGAAAATAATTGGTTATTAGATGCTGACAACAAGTGTATACACTGTTCCACCTATGTAGTAATTAACATGGGATTGTATTTGCAGATTACAGTGGATATTGATTATACTAATGGGTTGTTAAATAGCTAACTTGTTATCAATTGCTAGTAATATAATTGATATTGTTAGTAAGTATATGTACTGTTCCAAATCCCCAAGACTGTTCTCACATGGGATCAAAGCGGACATATCTATCTATTCATGACAGCCACTGCTCACACTAAAATCTTCTGTAAGTGGGCTTTGAAGTTTAAACTTTCATCCAATGGAATACTCAAGTAGCTGCTCACTGGGTTTCTGCAAAGTGATTAACAGTCGATTTTAATATTAGGTTTTCAAGACAACTTGCCCTGTTGTCTTATGAGCTGCTAATCTAAACTTGCCATTACTGCACCAATAGCTGAGGTAATTAAGTAATATATTACTGCTTTCTCAATTTCTGCTCCAAGAGCAGCAAAAGGTCATCAGCAAAAGCAATTAGACCCAACAGTTCAGTTGATCTTTGTAGTAGTTCGATCTCTGGTTCCCTCCCTACATCCCAGAATATTGAATCAGAGACTGCATCGGCAAAGACTGTTCTGACTTGTGCCTAACTAACTTCACAATATATTACATCTAAACAAAAAAAATCCTAATTTTCTCCAAATAAATTCAAATGGTCCAAAACGGCCTTGACATTACACTACACCACTATAGTCAAGCAATTCTCTGATCATAGTTTTGCAAGTCAATTCCCTCACTTGTCTATTTTAGTATTACATTATTTCATCACCCTCTCCAATAAATGAAGGAATCTGAAACTTTTTCCTACAACCTGCACAATGTATTCAGTCCACTTGAGTTTATTATTAAATGTTGTGTCAAGATATTTACACTTCAGGTATTCAACAAGCAGTTCCCGTCCCATTCCTCAACCCTGAATGTCACTTTCTTATCATCTCCAATAGTTTTTACCATATTTAACACCAATTTATGCCTCACTCTGTCAAATACCTTCGATCTAGTGCTACACTATGAACTTGGCCTCCCTTGTCTATTTCATCTGAAATATATTGCATATATCCCACTAACTGAGATTCACATGAATATCATTGTTTAAAACCATGTTGTCAATATGCAATCCTGTTTCTTTCCTCACAGACATTTCTGATATAGTTGCTTATCAATCTCTCCATCAATTTACTCACCACTGATGTCTGAGCAATCGTGCTTTAATTTTGAACACTATTTGTCTCTTGGCTTAAGGGGCCGGTTATACTATCACTCTACTAAAGTCCTTTGACAAGCAAGAAGTCTCTATTCCAAATCTAAATAACATTTCAAGGTAAGGTTCAAAGTCGTTCCCACTATCTTTAATATATACTAAAATTATAAGTATGGAAGTAACTCTGTCTCTCTGTATGATTGTTACATTTTCACGGGTAAATGGCTTCACTGATTTTCATGAAATTTAACAAGGAAATACTATTTGCCATCGAAAAGGACATATGGTACCTTTTTCTGTATAAATAATATATTTTGTCATAGAATATAGAAAACTGAACGGTGACAGACAGACCCACAGCTTGTGTAAGTCTCTGTAATGCAACCCCACACAGCGGGCTGGTGGCTCTTTGGTTAGGGCTGGGTCTGGTCCCAGGTTCAAATTACAGTAAGGCCATGAATTTTTTCATAGTGGTATTTATTCACATGAGCCTTTTCTGGATGTTCAGTTGTTCAGATTCCATGTTAAACTGTAAGTCCCATCAATTCAGGGGTGGAATTCTTGGTAAATCTTATGTGGCCAAACAGTCCTTGGGGCCTCCCAGCCAACAATGCCACACGCGTTTACTTAAATACGAAAGTAAGTCTCTGTCTGTAACGTATTGACGACTAAATGGCTATACTGGTCTAGATGAAATTTGTCAAGGGAATACTTTTGATCCTTTAGGAAGCACACAGGATTTTTTTTGGATGAATAACATTTTTTGTCATGAAATTTCGATAACATGCCGAATGGTGACAAACAGATAGATATGTGTGTAAGTCTGTAGTGTTGCATCGGTCGCTCAAGCTGTGCTTCCCTCAAGGGTCAGTTAGTGTATGATCTATTACTACATTTTGTTTACAGAGAAAACTTGTTGTTTATTATAGATGTTGATTTGTGCTGCACAATACTATTATTTTGTGTCTGCTTAAAAGTTTCTGGCATCAGTATATCTTGTCTTATTTTTTTAACATGCCTCACAGGGGTAAATAAGACCTAAGGAGTAGCTCAAGCAGAACAGGAGCAACTAAAGTTATTAAACCCAAGAATCTGATGCTCATGCTGAAAAAAGAAGAGAAGACCAAACTTAAATTGAAACTGCCCTCAGTTAAATTAATTCTCTTCATGAAACGAGTTCGATGGTAGAAAGGTATGGTGATGGCTTCCCTGTCTCATTATGCCAACTCCGTGTTTTTTGGGACACTTCTTAAGTAACTTGCAGCTATCTATATCCGAATAAAACAATGGAATTCTAATTCCACATGTATGAAGTCCCGAGTAACAGTTACTACATCTACAGAAATACACTCCTGGAAATTGAAATAAGAACACCGTGAATTCATTGTCCCAGGAATGGGAAACTTTATATACACATTCCTGGGGTCAGATACAACACATGATCACACAGACAGAACCATAGGCACATAGACACAGGCAACAGAGCATGCACAATGTCGGCACTAGTACCGTGTATATCCTCCTTTCGCAGCAATGCAGGCTGCAATTCTCCCATGGAGACGATCGTAGAGGTGCTGGATGTAGTCCTGTGAAACGGCATGCCAAGCCATTTCCACCTGGCGCCTCAGCTGGACCAGCGTTCGTGCTGGACTTGCAGACCGCGTGAGACGACGTTTCATCCAGTCCCAAACATGCTCAATGGGGGACAGATCCGGAGATCTCGCTTGCCAGGGTAGTTGACTTACACCTTCTAGAGCACGTTGGGTGGCACGGAATACACGTGGACGTGCATTGTCCTGTTGGAACAGCATGTTCCCTTGCCGGTCTAGGAATGGTAGAACGATGGGTTCGATGACGGTTTGAATGTACCGTGCACTGTTCAGTGTCCCCTCGACGATCACCAGAGGTGTACGGCCAGTGTAGGACATCGCTCCCCACACCATGATAACGGGTGTTGGCCCTGTGTGCCTCGGTCGTATGCAGTCCTGATTGTGGCGCTCACCTGCACGGCGCCAAACACGCATTCGACCATCATTGGCACCAAGGCAGAAGCAACTCTCATCACTGAAGACGACACGTCTCCATTCGTCCCTCCATACACGCCTGTCGCGACACCACTGGAGGCGGGCTGCACGATGTTGGGGCGTGAGCGGAAGACGATCTAACGGTGCGCGGGACCGTAGCCCAGCTTCATGGAAACGGTTGCGAATGGTCCTCTCTGATACCCCATGAGCAACAGTGTCCCTAATTTGCCGGGAAGTGGCGGTGCGGTCCCCTACGGCACTGCGTAGGATGCGACGGTCTTGGCGTGCGTCCGTGCGTCGCTGCTGTCCGGCCCCAGGTCGACGGGCATGTGCACCTTCCGCCGACCACTGGCGACAACATCGATGTACTGTGGAAACCTCGCGCCCCACATGTTGAGCAATTCGGCGGTACGTCCACCCGGCCTCACGCATGGCCACTATACGCCCTCGCTCAAAGTCCGTCAACTGCACATACGGTTCACGTACACGCTGTCGCGGCATGCTACCAGTGTTAAAGACTGAGATGGAGCTCCGTATGCCACGGCAAACTGGCTGACACTGACTGCGGCGGTGCCCAACCGCTGCGCAGCTAGCGCCCTTCGACGGCCAACACTGCTGTTCCTGGTGTGTCCGCTGTGCCGTGCATTTGATCATTGCTTGTACAGCCCTCTCGTAGTGTCCAGAGCAAGTATGGTGGGTCTTACACACCGGCGTCAATGTGTTCTTATTTCAATTTCCAGGAGTGTATTATCTATACTAGACCCTTTAGTTTTCTTAGTTCCTTCATAATATCCTCGGGATAAATTTAAAATTTGTTTAGTCTGCTTATTTCTATCTATGATTTACACCCTCCCATTTTCTAATCTTAGTACTGAGCGTGGAGGGTTAACGCTCTGGGGTCACTTTCGGGAGGACAGGTTCAAATTCCCGTCCCGCCATCCAGATTTCAGTTTTCCATGGTTCCCAGAAATCACTCCAGGCTATTGCTGGGGTGGTTCCTGCAAAAAGACCATGGCCAAATTCCTGCCCCCAGCTCTTTCCCGCCTCTAAAGGCCTCGACATAGATGAGACGTAAAGCCATAAGAAAAAAAATTAATCTTAGTCCTTGATGGTCTCATCAAATCAGTGACTTAATACATCTCCCTTCTTCAAATCATCAGCATTCTCCATCCATATCTAAAACTGTTAGAATGCCTTCCCTTTCCCTCAATTTTCTAACATAGCTGTAGACGTTTCTAGATATGAGTACATAATTCCTGCTCCCATAATATTCTTTGTAAACCAAACTTCCATTTTTGTAGCTATTAATTGCTTTTTTAGTTGCTTTGAGTGTTCCCTACTGCCTGGCCATCTTTTAAGTCTATTGTGTTCTGATCTTACCATTTTCTTTAACCTCTTAACCTCCCTGTTCTAGAATTTATTTTCTATTTGGGAATATACCTTTCTTCCCCCATTCTTATCTCCTTTAATGTTTCCTACAACGACTACACTGTACTTATGCCTTCCTTTCATATACGAAACTTCCTTTGAAATAGCTCTTCACGTCTTGAACATATGCCTTTTTATAATTGTACATAGTACAACCTTCAATTTTGGCCACTGGTTTACTGAAACCTCCAATATTTATGAGAAATGCCTCATGATCACTTATTTATTCAGTTACTTGAGCCACTATAAGGTTGTTTTCAGACTAGTAGGAAGGTAACAAACATGATTCATCCTGTTTTGCTCTGTTCTACCAATTGGTGAAGCTTCCTTCCTTTACTAAGGTATTTTAAAATTTCTGTTCTCTAGTGTTAGCAATCATATTTCCAACCAAGTTGATCGCCTCGTGAATTGAAATCCCCAACAATAATGACCATTCCATACTCACCTCTAAACTCTGAACATGTATTTAGTTTATCCGAAAGTGACTCATCATCATTCATTCTTCTACTGTAGTATGCAGCCACTATCTACTTATTCTTTTTAAGCATCCTAGAAATTTACTGCTAGTAACTCATGATCTATAAATACCAGTGACTTGTAGTAGTCTTTGCTGACACGTATGAATATCCTTCCACTACTTGCTCCTCTATCTCTGTGGTACACTCTCTAAAATCAGAGAAAACCTCATCATCTAACACTCCTTCCTTTAACCAAGACTCTACCCCCGTATCTGCTTGGGTTTTGAACAGCTCTATTCAGTTTCCAAATATTATTACTTTGTTCATTACACTCCTACAGTTCACAAGTAAGTATATAACTTTGTGATATTTTTGGCATTACCCGTGACCTTCCAAGCTGATACACCATCTTTTATTGTTCAATCAGCGTTAACTATTTTTTTGGGCATTTATGATTTTTCCCAATAGTGTATCTGCATTCATTATCCCCTTTGGTCACCTATTTTATCTGCTCACCAGCAGCCTCTAACCTAAAAAAGGATCATCCTGATCTCATCATTATCTGAAGTGGGCTCTCTTACAGCTATAGCTAATTACTCAGAAAGTACCACCTTCCAGTAGTGTCTATGAGCACAATCCCCGAGTCAGAACTAATATCTGTCCCAAGAAGCACCTCCATTTCCACATTTATCTGCTTAACAGTGTGGTTCAATTGTGGCACATTGTGGCGACTTAAGACCGGCATGAGCTACACATTGGTATGCTGTGCCTCCTTCATCACCTTCCTCAGGTCACTCTTCAAACTATAATTCGCTTTTCTATCAATACTGTTCCCCACACCCTCCAGTATCACTGCTCTGTCTTCCTTAGTGATATAAAAGCATACATTAGATCACACTGTGTGCGACGCTCCAAGTAATTAAATTGTGTCTTTTCCACATTGGCTCCTTTCACTCCTTCAGATAAATGCACATAGGAAGAATATAGTAGCTGATCCATTCATTTATAGCCTCTCCACACTGATGCAACATAATTTCAATTGAAGAGTCGGGGGGAAAACCAAGCAAGTCAGTTCTTTTTGAAATTGAGTCACAGCTTGAATCAGACTAATCATATGCATCTGTTGGGAGGTTTGAATTGGACAAAAAACATGCAAGTCAGGAGATATTATCATTAAAAGTTTTACTGTAAGTGAAAATAGCCAGGGAAGTCTAACATTAAAGTTGTCTTTTATCAAGTTTTATAAAAATTGACTTTCATTTTTTACCTGGGTCTTCAATTCTAATTGCAAGCCTGCTGCCTTCTTAAAATGTTGCATGTATCATATTGAAAGTACTGTCCACTACAAAGTTGATCTCCAGTTAAGTGTTAGGGAATAGAAATCGCCTCTTATAAATGCAATTGGAATAAATTTTATCAAGTCGGGTGTGATTTCCTCAACCCATCGTAAAGTTAAGTCTTGTTTTTGATCCAATTACACTCCAGGTTAAGAATCCATGCTAGCCTTTTGTATTTGTAAGCTATTTCTGATTATAAGTGGTTATAGTTTACTATGGTATTTAGCCTACAAAACTTTTATAATGTTATCAATGACTAGCCTACTGTCAGAATAATTTTTATCAGCTATCGGCATCCACCACAGCAAATAGTTAACTGCCTCTTTTCTACTCATCCATATTTTTCCATACCATCAAATAAGGTACTTAGCAGTCTACACAGTAGACTGTATGAATTGATGTAAGCCACTTCTTCGCCAGACGATTCCTTAAAGTATTTTTTTTTTTTTGCTGAGAATTGATATTTAGCTGACTTAACCATATGAGAGCTTCAATTTGGAATTTAAGAAAAACAGCATCTCAGTGTTGTACAAGTTGTAATGGTCTGAATGAGTGTGAACTAATAAACCCTGATTCTGACGACAATGATAATGGTTACTTTGATATGCCTCTGACTTGCATTGAATAACCTCTTTCTTGAAGTCTTCTGTTACTGGGTTACTATGACACATTTATGTGGGCATACGTGGGTTCTGCGGGAATCTATTATGGGTTAAAGTATGTGTTAAAGAAATAGTTGTTGTATAACAAAGTTCCTTATTGATTACACTGAAACACAAATGTGTAGTTACACTTGCTTTATAGACAAGTATGCTTTCAAATGACAACTGATGCGCATGCTGCTAGCTATTCTGACTGTCAGGACATAGAGAAGTTATGCTAAGTGAAATGAAGCTGGTAGAAGTGTAAACAAATAAGTGAATGAGTCTAGTCTCCAGGGGAAATGATAGTTTTAACAACAATAAGTCACAAATGCATCATATCACATAAGCAAAATGCAAAGTAAAAATACTGAAAAATAGCAAATTGATTTTAGTAATTGAAATACAAATAAATTAACATGGATCTCATACATCTTTCAGAAGATTGGTTTACTGAGCTTTTCACAGTCTGAATTTTTCTTATGTTACTGAAGAATAACTGTCATTATTCTTTTTCCCGTCAATAAACATAGTATCCATGCTGACAACAAGAATCTCATAAGACTGTCCTATTAAGAGCCTCTTTCAGAATAACTGAGAGAAAAACCAGCCTGCTTAATCTTATCAGTTACCTAGGCTGTTGCCGCCTCTCTAAACTGAAAATACTTGCTTTTACCACAATAAATTAATTTATAAATTTTAATGTAATTAAAATTTGTCATATTTATTAAATCTATGAGGGAATGGTAGTGCTTATTAGTGTTTTATCTCTCAAAACAGGCATAATTTCTCATTAACTAGCACACATTTCATAAGAAAATTAAATCATAGTGATGGAGAATAGGACTGTTACTGTGCACTAACACAATTCAAAACATTTACAGCCACAATGTTATTGCAGTCAGAACTGGGCAACAGCTGTCAGAATGGAAACCCATAAATCGAGGAGTGAGACAAGGGTGTTGTCTATCACCACTTTTGTTCAGCATATATATATATATATATAAACAAAATCATTAGTGACTGGCAACAAAAACCCCACGGCAGAATCAAAATAGACAGACAGACCTACCTGGACACATTACTGTTTGTAGATGACCAAATGCTTTATGCTGAATCAGAAGATGACCTACAGAGATCGGTATATGACCTTCATATGACAGCAAAAGAATACAGCATGGAGATTTCCCTCTATAAAACAAAAGTCATGGCCTTCGTCAGAAAAAAACCACAAAATAACCAAAATTTCAATAGAAAACACACCCACAGAACAAGTAGCAGAATTTAAATACCTAGTTTACAGCCTGAGCTATACCTCAGAAACTGATATGCAACAAAGAATCACAATTTTCACGAAAGTTACAGGAATTATAAATAGCACCTCCAGACTATCTCTTATTCAATGGCACGCAAGAATCAGGCTATACAGAATCCTGGCTAAACCTACCCTACCGTATGGCAGCGAGGCCTGGACACTCCACAAAGGTGATGAGCAGTGGCTAATGGCGGCTGAGATGTGATTTATGATGAGAACAGCTGGCTACACATTATGAGCCAGAAAGAGATCTGATGAAATCGTTAAAGAACTCAAAGTCAAACCAGCTCTCCAAATTGTGCAAACCTACAGAAAATCTTGGACAAACCATGTACTAAGGATGAAGATGGACCGGATCCCACGAAAAATTTTCAAAAACCATGCCAGAGGCAGGAGAGATGTAGGAAGACCATCAAAAAGATGGATTGAGACCTGTAACAGGCCACCAGGCCTAACACTGGTTAGGGAGAAGAAGAAGACATTTCATATATAATTTACATTTAATTTTTTTTAGCTCAACATGGGCACAGTATCAATAAAATAAGCC
Source organism: Vandiemenella viatica (assembly GCA_031002005.1). Lineage (NCBI taxonomy): Eukaryota > Metazoa > Arthropoda > Insecta > Orthoptera > Morabidae > Vandiemenella > Vandiemenella viatica. The sequence continues at coordinate 100,355,050 of CM061921.1, read as the reverse complement.
AAAGCAATTAAGAGTGAGTTAGTCTGCTTGAAATGAAAATCATTATACACTGAAATTACCAGAGGCCACAAAAAAGAAGTGCCTTCAGTATGATCATAGCTCCATATCCGTTATTTTTTTCATCAAGTTCTTCTCTTGAATGTTCAATAGTCAAAGTGTATGTGAGAAATTTGGAAGTTTTGATGAATTCAACTGGTGCTTCAAGGGGTATCCATCCTAACACTGCAAATAGATTTGGATGGCTGTTTTTGCAAAATATAGTTCAAAATCTGCCAGAAAATGATAACTGTGTCAGTGATAAACATTCTAAAGTATAAGAAAATTAAATTATAGTGATGAAGAATAGGACTGTTACTGTGCACTAACAAAAATGGTTCAGTGTAGGGAAATTGCCACCAGAGCGTGCACTCTATTGCAATTAAAATTAAATTTAAAAAATTAATATTTTAATACTGGTAAGCACAGCGTGAATCTTAACAGCTCACAAGTAACAAGAAAATTGAACTTTTAATAGTTATTTAGCAAAGTAAAGAAGTTTCTGTAAAGATACTGTACTAAAATATTAGTGTACTAACATTAATCACAACCATATCTTTGGTCTGTCATTCTACTTAAATGTAAATTGTTATAATTATGCTTTCATTTCTCCAACAGAAATTACTGCAAGTCAAAGAAAGGTAGTCTTCTTTATAAGACTGATATTCCTTTCATATTTAGAGCTAAAATTTCACAGATTTTAAAGAGGAAAATGAAATTATAGACAAAGACATATTTATGTCAGTATAGTCAAAGTCAGGGTAATTAATACTTTTGAATGATCCAGTTGTTATATTGGTTCTTAAATATATGTACTACATCTATGATGAAAAATAAAGGCTCATGGGTGAGCCTTGGATGAGAATAAATTAAACTGGTTTTTGGTGGGTCTATAAAATAATTCATGGCTTTCTTATTGATTGGATTGTTATCACTAACAACACAAATTACTTTGAAACCTAGAATGCAATTATGTGACAGTTTCGTTTACATAACAAACAACTGTCTTGCCTGAAGCTTTCTTACTGGCAAAATGTGTTCAACTTCTTTATAAGATAACAGCAAACACTGGCTCAATACACACACATGCTACATTTTCACTGTCATATTTTGCACCTAAAATGTAACCTACTTGCTAGTCAAGATATGGCTTAATGTGAATTTCATTTACCATGAGAGACATTGAGTTCAGATCTCTTCACAGAAGAAAACTTATCCCTTAAGAAAGGCAAGATGTTAGTACCTATCAGATTGTTCATTGACTGTATTTGTATTATAAGTTTAACATAATTCCCTCAAAGAGCGAGGATGCAGTAAAATGAAGTTTAATTTGAATTTCTCATATATTTATTAGCATGGGGTGAAACTAAAAATATAATGCAGCACAATATTAAATAAGGGGGAGAATACTGTAAACATTCCTAAGTAGTACTCATCAATTTCAATTGTTAAATCAAAAATTCTATATTAGAGGCCTTATCTTGTAACAATTCTGGAACCCTATGTAATGTTTCCTGAACTGGGGCGTTAGGGGAGAGCGGGTGAAATACACGCATGCGGGTATTCACACGCAAGCTGAATTACGCATTTTGAATGGCGCGGGCTTTGCCCAGTTGGTGCTTAACCCTTCTGGCAGGCGTAACAACTACAGTGCCACCCACTTCAGACATTTTCTGGTTGCGTTGTGGCGGTAGTAAAGTGAGGTCTATTTTCAATGTGTTTGAAGTAATTTTTGTCAGCTATATTTTGCAAGGTAAGTGCTACCATAAGTTGCTTTAATGCAATTTTTTGCATATCAACTACTAGCCCTAGATGTAACCTTTCATTTAGTTGTAGATCTGTCTAGGTATTTGAACTAAGACCCGAGTTCTGCTTAGGTTAGTCCTCGAACTCACTTTGGGGTATTGGCACGCGGCTCTTCAAGTGCGTGGTATTCCCCATTCATATCCTAATAAAACTAGTTGGTTATATTTCAATTCCAACGAGTTTTTTTTAGTTCAGATTACTAGATATTATAAAAGAAAAAACCAGAAAGTAAAATGGACCCAAGAGGAGCTTCATAAGGGTCTTGATGCCACAAAATCAGGAAGAGAAGTATTGGATTGTCGAAGCTACTCTGCGTACAAGAATGAAAATGAAAAATACCAAGGGAAAGATGGAGAACTAGGGTACCGATGTGTTTTGGGTATTAGGTAGAACCATGAAGAATGTAATGGCTGGAATATTTCAAAACATTACAAGTGTGATGTTTGTTATACAAGAAAATGCACTATTTACACTCCTATATATAAAGAAATGTTTACAAAACATCATTTTCTTCAATAATGTACTGTTTAGTACATCTAATTAATAAAATAAACTAACAGAAAATAAAAATAGCATGTATTGTCCATTTTTATGCATTGTTTGTATTGCGTGTTATTACCCCATATCGTGCGTGTCATTACCCTACGGGGTGGGGAATACCACGCATTTGCACTTTTTTATTTTAATCATAAAATTAAGGTAATGTTCATAATTACATTCCATCATTTGGAATATGTCTAGAAATGTCCATAGTAAGGTTTACATTTGTTTTGGAAAATTTTAATGATATAATACTCAATCTAAATCGATTTTTCCTTAGGTGCGTGTATTTCCCCCACTCTCCCCTATAATCATAAACTGAACAATTATCTGCCATACGTGTATCTCTCAAAATAACTAATCAAAAATATTTGAAACATCATTTATACAAATGACTTGTTTGGGAAATGTTTTACGTACATTTATTCATATTTATAGAACGGACAGTCCACTAATATTACAGAGAATTAACAAAACAAATACCAGACGAAAACATGTGATACCGGAATTTTAAAGCAAAAAGATACTTACTTCAGAATAATCTGTTGATGTAAGTTCCTGAGCAGTGCTGCTATCAACTGGCGACGTAATTTGAGAAAAGGAAATAACCGCACTTTTAATCTCTTTGGATAATTTCAACATGTTTACACCATTTTTGTAGAAAAACAAGTCACTAATAACTAATATAAAACACAGTAAACTTTGAAATAAAAAAAACCTCACACTTAAGAACAAAGTTTTTCCCAGAGTTGAGAATTAATATATAATGTTCTTGGGAAACTAGCCGAGTTAGCCCCCGATCCAGTGTGCGGAACCTCAGCACAATGAGTCACACTGGCAGTATTTTTAGAATCTAAGTGCTCATGTGATATATTTGATGTTTATTTTGTAATATTGAAAGTTTCGTAATTTGCTTTCAATGCTGGAACAATACCACGAGTATTTATTATTTTTCTGGACCTGTAAATATAATCTTTTGATTGATTTTTTTGTTAGGTTACCTAACTTGGTATACTGTTTAAAGTTATTATTGTAAGTTGCACCGCTTAATTATTTGGTTGTGCACACTAACAACATTAAGAAATTGTGTACTGGCTGTTCAGGTGGCGGCGTGATGAGATATGTCATTCTGCGGTCTTCTTCCTAGAATCACGGTCGTAACGTCGGCTCATATTTCACAACGCAGCGTCACCAGGACAGCTAAGAAACAATTTCCATCCGTGGAAGCCAACGATCACAACATTAAGAGCTACCGTTAAAAAACAGATAACGGAATTTGCTTTCCTTCTATGATAAGACAGGCTCTCACGGCAAATCGGCTGGTGGTTACCGCATCTATAATACCATGGAAAACGCTGCGGGACGGGAGGAAAACGCTGGAAACAGTAGTATAAATTAGCCTCTGCTGGGTGTCTTTATTGTGGAGTCTTTAGTTCTTACAACCGCGGATCAAATGATTGGTGTACTATTTACTGCATTTGCAAATCGTAAATTGATTTTTATAAGTGCTTACCTTGCCCCAGTTACAAGGATTTTATTCTTTGGTTAGCTACAATTTTCCAGCAACACTCTTGATATAGTGTTAAATAAATCAATCTGAATCTTAAACGCTTCCTGAATTTTGTTTTGTGATTTAGCATTTATTTTATTATTATTTATTTATTTATTTATTTTCCATATGCAACATAGCCCAGCACCTAGTATCTAATCTGGGCCCTTATTTCCACTCATTTACATTTACATATGTTTGTATCTTATATATATATATAAAAAAAAACATATTAACAAATAAACAATGAATGAAAGAAAATTTTGATTCAATTTCCAATAACTACTACATCTACTGTTATTAAACAGAATGGGTACCACACCACTACTAAATCTACTACTACTGTCCCTAATATTACTGCTAACATTACTACTGCTACTACTAAAACCATTACTAATACTACTAATTCTACTATTACCACCACCAATTGTCACAGCCGCACTTCGGTCCACTATTGTTCATTTTTCTTGGTGTTGTGTGCGCTCCAAAGGCAGAGTCCCCTGGAACCGGCAGCAAAGTCAGCCGCCCAGGCCATCAAGAGTTGACCTCCTGGAATACCAAGACGGCCCCAGTTGTCGCTCAGAAGACGGCCTCTCTGGAGCACACTGAAGTTCCTCCGACGATTGATGCTGCTCATTGTCGTGGGATATCTTCCGTCAATCCGGTGTAATTGGGTTCTCCTCTTCTGCTATCTGTGGCCTTTGATTTCGCTCGGCATTTTTCTTTTTTATAAATTTCTCCTTCCAAAATTTTGAGGCTAGATCAGCTGCCTCGTCCAGCAAATGCCACAAACTTTCGTCGCGCAGAATGTCAAATATGCTCCTACCTTGCAGCCGAGCTTGTTGGTGTTCTCTCAAACTGGCTGTTATTTCACACTCCCATACCACGTGCTCCGGCGTACTCTCTTCACCACATTCGCACCTGTCCGAGTCCACAATATTTTGAGGGCTTCCATAAAAAGAAAAAAAAAAAAGAAGCTGTTTCAGAGTAGAGGTGCCTGATGCCCTCATTGGCAACATCTGCCCCCTAGTGTTTACGACGTGAGAATTGATGTCTTTTGCTTTGTTAGCAGTTTTTGCTAGTCTCTTTTACTGAGTTAATTATCGTTTTTACATGATAAGAATAATGGCATTTGCTTCAATAGTTGTCTTTACTGGTTACTAATACTGAATTGTGAGTTTTAACGTAGTAAGGATAGATTTAGGCATTTTGTGGCATAGTCCAACTTTGTACTGACCTAGTTTGCGTATAATTCCATTGTAGGTCGTAGGGGTCTTCATCCAAAATTTTTCGGCTATTGTTTTTAATTTGTCTATCAGTGCAGGGGTACCTGATAATACGTACAATTCTTCAGTTGGAAAATCATATGGTAAATGAAGTGCACTTTTCAAAGCTCGTGAAACAGAGATATGTGCGCAGTCCACACAAATCAACCATTCCTTCCAGCCGTGAACTGGGCATTCAACAGAAAACAGTGTGGAATATTTTGCGTCTGTGTTTCAAACCCTACCGTGTGTGCAAAGGCACACCACCTGATCACAGATAATTATAGCAGCCGTTTTGATTTTTGTACCCGAATGCTGGAAGCTATGGAAAATGATGAGGACATGGCGGGGAACTTTGTATTCAGCAACTTTTTATCCCTCTGTAAAGGTGAATCGTCAAAATGTGTGTGGGGTAATGAAATGTCACATACCTTTGTGGAGCTGGAAAGCAATTCAGCAAAAGTGAATGACATCTGTGCCATATCAAAGAGAATGTTGTATGGGCCCTTTTTCATCATCGAGCAGACGGTGACAGGATCCACATTCCTGGATATGTTGCATGTGTGGTTGTTTCCACGACTTTCTCAACAGAGAACTGCCACCTCATTGGATAGGGCGCACTGGTCTGAATGATGTTCCTCCAGGTCTGAACCCATGTGATTTCTTCTCGTGGGGTTATGTGAAGGACAAAATTTATGTGCCCCCAATGCCAACAATGCAAAACTTACAGGAAGGGATCACTGCTGCTGTGACGGACATTGATAGAAACATGCTAACAAACGTATGGACGGAACTGGATTACTGTTTGGATGTGTTCTGGGTGACTAAGGGCACACACACATTGAACATTTGTAGTACCGGTATGTACAAAAAACTTGGTGGGTTTATCTTTTCATGTCATATACTTTTCAATACCCAGTATTTTAAAACCCGATGAATCATTTAGGCTAATCCTGTATATGAATTTTAAATCAGATTTTTGGAGAATTTCACCAGGTAGAGATGCCATAACTACACAAGGAATTGATAGATGCAAAACTTTTTCTTTAATGAGTAGATTGCAGATTTAAGTTTTATTTTTATGAAGTTACTCAGTGTGTTGATTCCAGTTTAAGTTTTAATCTATGAACACACCCAGGAACATAAAGAAATTGCTTTCACATATTGTTTTCACCTATTGTAGCAAACTGGATTATTTTTTCTGCATTAATCGCTATTCAATTTTTACTGAACAACATACTTTTTGTCCTTAAACTATCATTAGCTGCATGTCTTCAAAATTCTGCACCAATAGGTTTTTCAAATCTCTAAACATGTTTTCATTACTGTCCAAAATGTGTACAAGATTATTTATGCATACTAACAGCAAAGAAACCAGGTTTGACCCCTAAGGAACACAATGTTTAACTGTTCCCCATTCTGAGTTTATAATCACACCAGAATTCAAATCCTTCACCAATTTCTATTTTCTATAAATAATTTAAGCCAAGTCCTGTCCTACTACATAAGCCATAATGATTTAATTTTCCTAAGAGAATTCTATGATAAATATAGTCAGAGGCCTATGCATGATTACAAGAGATTCCAAATGAATTTACTTTTTTATTCATTGCTTCCAATATACTGTCTACGAAAGTGAAAATTGCAGTATTTCAAAACTTTTCCTAAAACTATACAATCTTTCTATATTATTTGTACTGAACAGACATACACATCTACTTCTGTATGTTGATTTTTCAAATATCTTCGAAAATGCTTATAGAAGTGGTGCTGGTCTACAGTTTCTAGCATTTGAGCCATTACTCCTTTCATAAATTGATATTACATTTTTCATCTTGAGCCATTAAATCCTGCCTCAAAAAATATATGATGAGTGTTAGGTCTGAAACATATTCTTCTAATAATGAAAATTGTTTATAATACAGTCATAACAATGTTAGTTTCAATTAAAAAGAGGTTAATTCAAAAAATATTTTTCAGGAAGTTCCCTACTAGCATGATTGAATACCTACAACACAGTATAACAAATCTTGCAGCTAAACAATCTATGTATCATGCTATTAGTTTGGCTTTGGTGTTTGAGAGATCAAAAATACAAATGTCTTCCAGTGGCACTCACAGGTAGCAGTATAGTGAATCAAATTAGCAGATCTTTGCAACAAATAAATATGAACACTTTAACAGTAGTAGTGTAAGTACACTTGGTATGTGGTGAAGGGAACAGTGTCAGGCTAGGACCACATTGTATACTATAAAAGAGAATGAAGACTAGGAGCAACACTTCCACCCCGTAAACTGAGAGAAAGTGAGCAAGTACAAACCAAACAAAATACACTTCCAAATATATTTTAATATCAGTAATCTTCTGTTGAATCACACTATTGTGTAACCACATGATTTTGTTGGCAAAGATATCAGAAACAGCTAAACATAGCTAAGAAAAGTTTTGAATGTTCATTGCATACAGGAGGAAACTTCTATGGCTAAGGCTGAATTTGTATAGTGTGCGTGTGCACACGCAGACAAAAGGATTATCACAAGATTCTCTACATAACTTTATGAAGCTGATGCCTTTGAGGAAATGTTAGCAAAAGGTGAAGCTATTACAGTATATTATCCACCTTCAATGCATAAACCCAGACAGCTTCCCGATATTCAAATGACTCGTTAACCTTCAAAGGTGATCATTTCATATGGCTCTTGATTACTCAGAGTATTCACAACACCAGTATGAAGTATCTCACAAGCTCCGGCCATTCAGAATCTTTCACATTATAGCAGTAGCTGTATAAAAGTTAAATGCACTGAGAAACAATACTGGAGCCCGATGAAACAGATTTTCTAAGAGATATGTTTTTAAGTTCCTCATCAACAAAAATATTTAGAAAGAAGTTTTCTTTTTATAAGCTTTGTGGAATAATTTTCTTATTAGAAATTGGATACATACATTTTATTATGTAACTGCTGCATCTTCTTTTGTTTGATTGCTGTTTAACAATATTATTTTTCCCTTGTGTGAGATGACCTTGTATAAAACTGGGTAAGGTAAATTGGACTACAGTCACAAAAATAAATATAATATATGACTGCTCTCTTAAATAGATGATTTTGATAAGGACTGAGTTCATGCTATGGCCAAATCATGGAACTATGAATGAAAGAGCAGTAAGTTCAGCACACGGTGTTGTAATTTACCAAAGAATTCTCTTTAAAATAATACTTTAGCTGTTAAAGAGAGCAAACGAAGCTGTTTAAATGTTGTGTATAGGGAAATTTATCCTACATTTTATATTTTCTAGTCTGCGTAGAAAATAAAAAACAGTAAACAATTCAGCCTTTTTTTTTTTAAGCAACCATAATTACATAGTAGCCCATTATGCCAGTTCATGTGGTGTTAAAAACCTCAAAGTTGCACCAGAGGTCATAACTGGACTTACAATAACATTTCGATTTCAAGTAGAAGGTTACTTCTAGTGCCAGGCAATAAACATTTTTTTTTACTTATGGCTTTACACCTCGTCAATGTTGAGGTCATTAGAGGTGGGATAGGAGTGGGCACAAGGGACAGGAAGGAATTCGGCAATGGCCTTTTGTAGGAAGCATCCCGGCATTTGCCTGGAGTGATCTGGGGAAATCATGGAAAACCCAAATCAGGATGACCGGACGGGGATTCAAACCGGCATCCTCCCGAACGCGAGGCCAGAGGCAATAAGCAGTATCAAATGGATGCTATGGAACGGTTAAATATTCATACACATATTTCTTAGCTTTCTGACATCACCTCAAGATGAAACGTATCTCAATTTACTTCTGGAACTTCTGTTCAAATGCCCATGAAAATCTATACTGTAATTTTTGTGTGAATCACCGTCAACTACACAGATAAACTAGCATAAAATGTAATTTGCTTCTTATATGTATATGACGAAAGCTGGGAACAACAAACACAAAAAGGACAACAACAAAAAGTCAGCGTGTACACATCTAAATCCGCCTAATGTCTAACCAACTTGCAAAAAAGTTAACCACTGAAATATTGTAACTTGTGTTTGCTTTTTTGTTTTTGTCATTCCAAGCCACCATCATCCGTGATAAGTGTTACGTCTTGTTTCCCTATCCTTCCTTAATTTAATTTTGTTGCCTTATAACATTTTTCTGCTGATATTTTATACATTAACATAAATGAATTTGTTATTTCCAACAACTACCCATTTGTTAGGAAGAGCGGAATCATGTGAATTTACATATTTTAAAACATCAGTAAATTCTTAGACCCTTTATTTAATCACAAACCCTCTTTTAATATTAATCCCAACCCAGATTGATAATATACCACAAGTAATAGTTAAAACACACTATGCAACAGTGAAAAAACTTTTATTGCAAATGTAGGCGTTCTTTAGATATTTCTCAATTCGAAAATGATACTTCAAAATATCATATCACCCACAGTTTTGGCACAGATCATAAACAATATTGATATCACGTATTGAAGTAGTACATATATATGACATACGAATCATGCTGAAGTAGAATGCAAGTTTAAAGCAACATATTGAAATATGCACACAGTGAACAGATGCATACAGAGAATGTGGTACAAAACATGCATCAACGTCATTAATTTCCGTGTGCTCACCATGAAGCATCCAGCAGCAGTTGCCAATCATCCGAACATCCCAAGTACCCTGATACCGTCGTTCCATGTCCCTGATGGAATTTTTCACCCTGTTCCTGACTTAAAGCACCCAGGATTGTAGGAAATAAATCAAGGTGTGAATGTAAAAAAGGTAACTTCAAACTCAACAAGCATCCCAGCATTTTCAATTTCGTCAGCATGTTCTCAACTAAGTCGATACACTGTGGGCTACAGTTGTTTCCCAGGAAGTTTTGAACCACACACTTGAAGGCAGTCTACGCTTCTTGCTCCATGGCATCCATTGAATGAAGAAATCATCATCTAGCATTAATTTCCAAATATCGGGACCAGCCCTTTCTCAACCGACAGGTTGAGGAACTTGTTACATATATATTTGAAACAGTTGCCTCACTTAGGTAATGCCTTGACAAACTGCTTCATTATGCCCAGTTTGAGGTGCAGAGGGGGCAAGAGTAATCTGTCTCATTCCACTTGAGGGTCGCACTTGATATTTTTGTCTCCTAGAACCAATTCCGACCTCCAGGGTCACTGTTTTTGCTCTCAATGATTGTCCCATTCACAAATGAAATAAGGGGAACTTGGTAGATCCTGATTGTTGTCCTAGAAGCATACCCAACACTTCCAAATCACCACACACCATCCAATCATGATCGTTATAATGAATGGTATTGAGAAGATTCATGTTGTCATACGTTTCCTTCAGGTCCACAGAATTGCTGATAAGTACTGAGGCATACATGTTACCACTGTGCAGCAGAACTGTCCTCAGGGGTGCTAACAAATGTCTTTCATGCGGTCTTGACCTTGAGAGTTCTGCTTATCCTTTGTCAGTACCAGATCACAGACAAAATCATTTAGATCTGGCTGAGTGAACAGAAGAGGGCCCTGATCTGTGCCTGCTTCAAACTATGTATCATCAGTCTCCTGCATGGTATATATGTCATCACTGTTGTCCATATTTAAAGTCTGCAGAGGCTGTGGTATAGGTATATCCGGGCCGAGTTGAACAGGACGAATCTCTGAACGAATGTTGTTCGGGCACTCAATAGTACAAACAAAACGGATAGCTGTTTGGCCCGATACCGGTTATCCAGCTATCCTGTAAGCCAGATATTTTGCAGCCAAATATCTGGCTGAGCGTTGTTATTTGAGGTTAGGAAAAATAAAAATGTCATCAGCAAAGAACAGATCACCTATTTGGGAATATTTTGATATAAATAATGGCAATAAGTTCTTGATTTTGAAATACTTTTCGTAAGGCACATTTTGACGCAAAATCGAATCATTTTTTCATTGTGGAATTCAATAAAACATGACGACATATTTTTTTCTGTCTTCGACTAGATACCTCTGCCATGACAAACCAGTACTTTTATGAAATGAGGAAAACTACAATTGCTATCATACATATACTGTCTTTAGCCATCCCTGGGATGTGTTCGTCTTCATCATCAAAAGAAAAGTGATTGACAATACCAGAATGGTTAGAAAGTAAATTACTTTGGGATGAAAAAAACGCAAATGCAAAAAAATAATTTATTGCAGAAATGGTTGCATTAGACAACCAGCAGTTATCTACTGTAGAATGAATGGATTTTCAGGTCTCCTAGAAGCTTTTACCAGCTTTAATACAGAGTTGTACATACATCTTCCAAAAAATTGTACCAGACTTCTTGCTGTATCTGGGACTTCTAGAGCTGTTTACACAACAATGCCAGCTTCCCGAGTTTCACAGCTCATTGGTTATCTTCTGAATTCAAACTAGGAATTCTTGTTATGAAATATTTACCTGATTCTCATCCTGGAGAAAATATATCAAGGGAGCTTAATAGTATCACAAATCATTGGGCTATTGACCAAAACAAAATACATTTATTCATTCTTGATAGTGGCGCCAACATGGTGAAGGGTGTGCGTGTGGCTGAGTGTGCTTCTGCTAGGTGTTTCATCAATTTGCTTCAGAGAATTTTAACCGAGTCATTGAAGATTCAGCCTGAAGTGGCAGGAGTGATTGTTATTGGTAGATGTCTCGTAATGCACTTTACTTGTTTGGTTGTTTTTAGAACAACTAGGTTATTAGCGCCCTAACAAACGCCTGGTGCAACAGCATGGCTTAATACTCTAATACCATCCGTGAGGCCGAATGCAAGGGGATCGGCCACACAGACGGCAAAGGAAACTAAAATATTAGAACAGCAACAGAAATGCCGCCTGCATGGCTGACTGTAAAAGGGTCAGCCACACAGACGGCAAAAGGCAAGCCTAAAATACTGACAGTAATGCCAACTGTATGACTGGCCAGTCATAGAGACAGCTAAAAATAGGTACTAAAATGGCCACAAAAATAAAAGACACAAACACTAACTGGTTGGCTGCAAAGAGGCAAACCAGGTTAAACGATCAAACAAACTGGCTGGCTAGTTGTAACGGGGCGAGCCAGACAGAGGTAAAATCGAAACAAAGGAACACACTAAAAACTGCGAGAAGTAAAAACACAATACCTGGGTTGGTGGTTGTAGACAAACCACCAAACCAAACTACTTGTTCGGTCTTTGCTCAAGAAAAATTGCTGGCGTTTCAAAAAGAAGAATTTATCCGACCATCAGCTGATGCAAGACATCAGCACGAGATGGAATTCTATTTTTTATAAGATAGAGTGCCTGTTGGAACAAAAAAGGGCTATATCTCTACATGTAGCTGATCACGAAACGGACACTAATTTGACGTCTCAACAGCAGTGCTTGATGGAAAAGTGCATTAAGCTTTTAAAGACCTTTGAAGAAATAACATAAATAACAAGTTGCGGTCTCTCCTGCAATTCCAAAGTAATATCACAAGTTTCTGCACTAAAAAAAAATATTTACATAACTATGAGAAAGCACAATGAACTCCCGATTTACCACACAAGAGAGACTCTTTTAAAGCTGAATTAACAAATCATTTTGGCTCCTTAAATGAAAATTCAAACTACTTGATTGTGACCTTCCTAGAGCCAAGATTCAAGACGAACCATTTGGAGTTTGCGGAAGCTCATCAGAAGAGTCTATTGGAATCTATAAAAATGTCTTGCAAGGAATCTTCCAACAGTAGCAGTTCGTCCTCAATGGGTGTTAAAAGGAATAGGAGGGACGACACAAAATACAATGTGACTCAAAAAGCTCACAACACATTTTGGAACTGTTGTAACGAGATAGCCAGTATCACGATCAAGGGGGGGGGGGGGGGGAACGTGATTGACTTTTATTTAAAGTCTTCTCGAATTGATCAGAAGCATGCCTATATATTTGGTGGTCAGCTTATGCGACACTGAAGCCAAATTTGACAAAATTTGCTACAATTTAATTTTCAGCACCTTGCAGTAGTGTATATATAGCGATAGACTTTTCTTTGAACCTGGCATCGTTTACAAGGACAAGAAAAACTGCTTACTACCTCTTAATACAGAGAAATAGGTGTTCTTTCAGTACAATAACAAATTTTTTATGTTAAAAACAATAATAAACAGGGTTTTGATTTGTGTTTAGACCTATTATATACTTAGCATATGTAAACTTAAAGAAAATTTTATGAAATTTTTTTTTCTTTATTTGAGAATATGATATCCACTGGGTATTGACTTACTATCCGTCTCCAGCCAGATAGTAAATATTGGCTGGATACTGGATAGTTGCCAGATATCTGTTTTATCTCTACTCAATAGTCGTCTTCTTGAAACTAGTTACCTTCCAAGGGCAGAAGTAGCAGTCGTTGGTACGATTCCATTGCTCCCGCCAGACCATAGGAATTTCAAATTGTAACTATTTCTTTCCTGCCATCCACCCTCGTAAATCTTCTACATGCGAAACACACACAACTTGTGGAGCCCAAGGTTTATTGAGGTCGCCTAGTTTCACTCCGAAATAGGCATGGTGAACCTTTTTGATAAAAGGAGTAAAGTTTCTTCGGTCTTGTTTCATCATAATTATAACAAAAATTGTTATGAGAGTTTCCACAGCATTGTACACTAACACGTTCTTCCTTCCACAAACACAAGCAGTGACGGACAGGCAGCGCCATTTACAATGTGACAATTCACTGTGTGTCACTAGGGGTGCAAGCTTCTGAGCTTCATATGATGTTTTTGTGTATATTATATCATTATATTGCATTATCATTAATTGCAAATGTATGTGATTTGTGCAAAAACAGTGGGCGATACGATGTTTTGAGTATCGTTTTCAAATCAAGGAAGTCAAAATACATATAGAATGCCTATAATTTTGTAAAAAGTTTTTGTGACCTTACAGTCTGTTGCACAGTGTAGATTAACAATAGCTATCAATGAATTAACTTTCAAGTTTCAAAATGGTGCCTAATATATTGGCACGATTTCCCAGATTAGTATTTCGATATGAAAAATCTTACCCAACTTGCTATATGGAAAAATATGAGCATTAGTTTCAGATAATGCTGTCACTGACCAGAAGTTTTAACACTGTGTCATGGTGAACAAATATTTAAATTATTTTCTTATTTAGGAGAAGTTTATGATACTACTATGATATACTTCTGTGTACATTCAAATGAATGCATGTATGTACAGCTCTGTGTTTTCCTGTTTTCCTTTTATGTTTTTTGACACAGTTCCAATTCAATGTGTAACCATTATCATACAGGAGTTTAATCATGGCTCACTAAATCTTGCCCTCATTATTAGGGAACATAGTAACAAGAGTTCTTCACATCGGTGACTCTGTGTATATGCAATGAGTGCAGTTCTACCGTTGCTCTGCAACTTCCGTAGAAAATAAAACACCCCTAGAAATAGTCATGCATAATGTAATACAGAATACATGCAAAATCACAGAGGTCACTTGTACCATTCATTCATAGATACTGAAAGAAATGTTTTTGATGTTCATAAATTCCATGGTCCAGCAATTCACCAACTTCTAGTCAGATGTAAAGGATGGGTTTAAGAATTACTGGTAAAATATTCTCTGAGAGATATCAGAAATTAAAGAGTGCCACTGTCCATTCAGAGGCTGCAAGTGACAAATTTGAGGAGTTCAAAACTGGAAGACAAAATATAAGTTCTATGAATTATGACAGTGAATGGAGAAAAATATTGGCAAGTTATCAATTTAAATCAATGCTGAGCAGCCGACTCAAGTCAATGAATGATTAATACAGGAAGTTTGGCATCTGAAATGTGCTACCGACAGATTCTCGGATAGTTCTGTCAACTTGTCATAACCAAAATTAGGTGTCAAAATGGATACAAACCCCAAAGATTTTTGAGGGACTTATTTAAATACTTAAATAGCCAACACCCTCTCAAAATACTAGTAACACAAGCAGCTCTAGACTCAACATTACAAGAAACATAGTACCATAACTTTTCTTCAGAGTCAACCTACAAATGGATTCAGAGAAAGATTTTTAAAAACCTTCTTGAATGAGACAGTGCAAGCTGGCTGGTACTGATAATATATCAACTGCTACAATCACAGATACAATGATTCGATGTTCACTTACATGGCACTATTAACTTCTTGTCAGGCCACTAGGCTGCACGGGGGTTATGCAACACCTACACTTGAACTGTGAACAATTAAGTTCATGACCATGTGTAGCCTTCTGGTACCTATAATATTAAATAAACTGGTCGCCACGCATTCGTATTAAACCCCAAATGCGAAGGGTAATTTAAATAAAGTCACTTAACACAATTTGAGAGTAACAAAATACTTATATTCTTGATAATAGTTCACTCGTACATTGTTGGTACCAGAAACGTGAATAAAGCATCGAACAACAGTTTCTTCGAAGATTGCAGATTAAGTACAATTCTACGAGAAGACAAAAACTCACTGAGTCCCCCTAATGTTAGTGAGTATTACGGCATGTTGGAATTTGCCGAAACTGCTACCACATGGAACAATTTGCTCCTCTAATTAGCGCGGAGTTGCGCGATCACTTTCCTGCGAAAGAATGAGACAATCTGTGCTTGATGCAAGGTCTTTTATAGACTTCTCAGAGCCTATGACGTCAGCAAATGTTTCTTTAATTAATATCTCCAAAAGTACTAAATAGTTTAACTTGAAATTTTTACAGAGACTTTCTATCATCACGTTCTATCTGTTTTAATTTAATATGACATTCAAAAGGGTTTCTATAATCTTAAAATTGAAGTCATCACATGACCAACTTGGCGGAAATTTTACGCGCTCCAGCAATAATTAACGACAATCTATCTTCGAAAATTTGATTACCAGACAAATGCTTAAACTTTTTACCAAAACCATTATATATTCGTAATCGTCTTGATTTAGACTATCTACTGATATAAATTTCAAATTAATATTCTTTTTAATTAAAAAGTTCATTTTTTCTCTTAATTAAAACTGCTAATTAAACTTTGCCAAATTATTTAATTTTACTATCAAAATATCAGGGACAATGCTGACTATAGCTGGTGATAAAAGTTCAACTGTAGCTTTATTTGATTCAAAGACATTTCAAATCTTAGATTTTTACTTTTCTAATTGCGTGTTTCAAAACATGAACAAACTGGAATATCTCTTAAAATTAATGTTTCCCGATATGATAAACACACTTAAAAATGATTTTTATGATGAATTCTCACTGTTGGAATGAATACAGGTAAATTCCTTCAAGTTGACAATTACTCTTCTCGAAACTTGTAAGTCCAACATAAGCAACTTTACAATCGATCTATAGAATATTTTACTACTGGGGATAGCTAGTGGGAGTGCTTTTGGTGAACTAAAAGGTACTTTACATTCTTCACTAACTTTATTACCCACTAAGTGATATAGAACTGACTGCTGCATTAGGCTATAAAATTTAACAAAAGATCAGATGCCAGTTCAATATAATTAATACAGTCATTCTATGATACTGATACCACCAGAGTAGTATAAAAATAACAAACAATACAATGAGAAAAAGACTGTCAGGTATAGGTTTAGTATCTTAATTACAAATGAAGTTTGCCGTTTTGCAAAATTGTAAACGCTTATTAGTATAGTTGTCAATTTATTTATTTCATGTATAGTTTGTAATTATTAAGGTAATAAACTGTTATTTTTATCTTGTAATCAGAGAAGATTTTGTGCCAAAGTACAGATTGATTGTAAGTATGTTTTGGAAAGTATTATATGGTTGACAGTTTATAAATACTATGTATCATTTATAAGATGACTGCAATGTGATTTATGGATTGTCAAATTTGTCTACACCTCTGGTGAAGCTTAGTTTTATTCATGTGAAGTACTCTAGGCCTCAATGTGGGAAAGATTACAGGATGAAGTCATAACTGATACAAAAATTATGGAAAATTGTAGCTCACAACTATTAAACCCACATGAAATTTACATTTTTTATTATTTATTTACAGTACAAAACATTCTTTTCATTCACAGTGATTTTGAAGAAGGCAATACAAAACATCTAACTGCATGAGATGAATGATGACACTTCTATAAACTTGCACTTTAATTTCAACACTAAGACACTTTATTTTGGGGGAAAAAACTTCTCCAAAAATAGATGTATATGTATGATTCTTCAAAACTGGACGTCATGTTTTTAATATTTATAAACATATTACTGTTAGCAATATACTTTACATTTCACTACAGGAAAATGTTATTTTAACATATGCATTAAAAATAAATAATTATTCTTTTATAATGCTTTGAATCATGATGATATATGAATCTTCAAATCATAAAAGTAGATTGTAACTGTCAAATTTAAACACTGGTACATCTACACACAAAAATTATCAATTTTTGAATGGCCATTCACATCACAAAAAGTTTTTCTTAGAGTGCAAATTACAACTGCTTCCCTTTTGTTTGAAAATAGGGGATGTCCGCAGCAATACCTTAGCCCTGGGTGGTACTAAATGGGTAACAAAGCAGCCACATAAGACAATCCTCAAGATCTCTAGGTACTTCACAATTATAATGGATATATAAATAAATGGTCCTTTTAAGGACTAACAAAACAGAAACTAGGACCTAGTATTAACTCAGTCCTAACTGTATTAAGAACAGACCAGATTTTACAGCTAATCGGGTACTTGACCAATTTTGGGAAAGTAGTCAGTATTGTAGCTTTGCTTCTACTATAGCCAAAAAAATATTATGTCTTGAAAAAACAAATGGAAAAAAGCAAAAGCCTACATTTCTATATGCTGATTTGAATTTGGCACCAAAATGCCCACAGCTGTCATGTCACGTCATATCCCCGATTGTGTGGCTGTAAGCAAAGCGGCGGTTTACTTATTCTGTTGATAAAATGAGTTCTACCATTTACAAGTTTATTTCCATTCCACACAAGAAAGGTATGTGGAAAAAAATAGCTAAAACTTGCACGACTTGACCCAGCACATTTGCCTACAAAGTCCTCAATATACTTTTGTGAAGACTACTTTGACTTTTTACTTAATATTTTATTATGTTTAATAAGCTATGTACCTCACTATTTTGTTCTGTTTTAAACTTAAATTTTTATCAATAAATGAATTGTCATGTTTGAAGTTGAGTATCGTGTGCTCCCATAACCATATCTTTATAACCTGTTGAAATTAGTTAGACATCATTTATATGACCTGATACTCGATTTACATGAATACAAGCACATAACACATCAAGTAAATTAGTAATTCTTTTCAAAATATGTTTGTAATTTCTGTAACATTACTACTATTACGAGTGCACTGTTCATAGTGAAAAATGTCTGTGACTTATATATAATTTATAATAGCCTATGGCTAATACAAATACAGTTACATTTTGATAGCTTTAGCTATACTTTATCATCACAATTAATATATAATCTCATCTGAATATTTGTATATTGTTGCAAAAAATGCTTGCTCCTAATTCTTTATCTTCTTATGTGCATAGCAACTAAGCTATAATTTTAACTTAACTATTGCCTCTGCTAATGTTGGTCCTATAAAACAATATTTAGCTTATAACAACAATTCTTTCTAGGCTAAGTAAGTTTCTGAAATCTATCCTCTAAACTGAGTCTAAAGCCTAACATTCAAACACAATGCCGAGAAACTTTTATTAATTATATGACAATATGTGCACTTTCCAGCACAAAACTACACTTTCAGTTTTTGAGTACATATACTTTGAGATAATTTTTGACATTCCCAAATTCTGCCGAGAAGAAATCGCCGTTTTATGCGAAAAACTTTCCCAGCTTCATCACATTAATTTTGGGCAAATTAGACCTGTTTCCTTTGTTAAAACCAGCTTTCATTGCAAATATATTTTTTTAAGGATTGGTAACCAAAACGAAGTAAGAGACTGACTTAAAGCTGTTAATATACAATGTAAATATTGGCTATAGAAGCTTAACACATGGAATAAAACTGGCATGTGCTGGGATTCATATGCTCTGATTGTCATTTCACATCATGCAACTTTTACGCATTTTTAATTTAACTTGATTTTTGGTATCCTTACAAATTTATCGTCTTCAGTTGAAGTTCCATAGTTTTCTTTTTAATGTCAAGTACCCCATTGTGGCAGACGTCCAGCTGCAGAAAAATACCATTGACTGGAAACTTGTGTTGAGGGGTAGACTATTCAGCCCATAGTGGCTGCGCGCTCTCTGAGAGACAATCCTTAAGATTCCATCAATTTCTTGATGGTGACTAAAATGAGAATCAACTACTTATCAAATCTGGACTTTTCTTTGTAAATAACTTTTACCTTTAAAATGATATCCTGTATTATGTTCATATACATGTATAACTTTTTGTGATGTAATTTTAGCCATACACTAAATAAAATAAATAACAGCATTTTCAAACAATGACTATATGAGGAAAGAGAAGGAAACCAACACTTATACAACAAAGTTGACGGCACATCAATAGAGAATCACATCTGTAAATTTGGGTATTTTTTTCCACATTTCAAATGTGTTACACAACACATTTCTCCCTGTAGTCATATTCCAAATTATTGTCCACAACTAGTATTTCTTATCTATCGCAATACAACATGTATTTTAAATACTTTCAAGCTCAGGGGGTATTGCAATCTTTTTCAAGATGGCAAATTTCTTTAAAGCTTCAAACTTAGCATGCAGCTGCTGAATTTCAGCACGCATTCGTCTGTTCTCCTCTTGCATTGCCTCCATGTCCCTGTATTCTTGTGACTTCTCTGATTCTAGTTCATCCTTCTGTTCAATACGTTTGATACGGCAGCTGTAAAGGAAGTAATCATTACATAAAGTATCATATAAAATTTAATTTGGATTATCTTTATATAACAGATAAATATAGCTTTCAAAATATAAAAATTATAGTTTGTAAACATATATCCACAATGTGTGCATATATATTACAATTTTTTTTACTTGCACAACACATTTGCCAGCTACAACAGCATTCTTATTGCATCACATGTGGCAAGAGATCCCAAATATAAAGCGACAAAAAAAAGTTTTCATCCCCAATTTTAGGATTCTGTACCTCTATAAGATAAAAAAAGCCACCATGGGGTCATTAATTTGTCTTTTGTTTAGTCAGTCAGTCTGTTCATCTGTCCAAGCCTCAAATCTTCTGAAACCTTTAACCCAGAAATTTGTAATTGTGAACTATTTTAGTTTTTATTCACTCAAAAACAATCATATAATTTTGAAAAGTTGTGTAAAATAATTTTTTAGATTATCTTTAAAGGCAAAATGGAAGTTGCCAATACCAAAAATTCTGAAAAGTTTCAGTTTTAAAAAAAAAAATGCTGAATCTGAACAAGTTTTTTGGTAACAACAAAACACACACAAAAGCTGTTCCTTATTTATTTCTGAAACTACTGACCCAAAAATTCTTCATGAACATTCAACATGGTGAAGTAGAACTATCCTCTTTAGTTGCTATAGATATTCTCATATTGGATTTTTTTTTCTTCTTAATGGCATGCATATTTTGCCTTTTGCTACAGATATTTGAGATGTATACATTAATATTCACTGATTGATGTAGATTGGTAAAAAGAAATGCAGAGGATGACTGCTACATTTTAGTCATCATTCTGTTCCCTAAATCAAGTTTCAAGTCTATTTATTTAATTAAAAAATCAACTTTACTGATAAATAAGAGAAACCAATAGTTAACAATATTTAAATTGGCAAAATAACATTAATTTAAAAATTTCTAGCCTTTCTAAGTATACTTTGCACTTTTACACTTTTGTTTTAAACCTAATTTTAATTATTAAGTAAATAATCAAAAATGGTAAGTATTCAGTTTCACATCACATCAGATGCTTATCAGTGAATTACATCAGTTTGAAAAATAATCTATGTATTACTGTATCTAGTAAGCAGTTAAAATATCACTTTATTTGCAAAGAATTACATACATAGCCAGTGGCCAAAAACCTCTTTCTTTCTCCATGCTCATTGCTTTGATTATCATTAAATGATCATAAGTAAAAGACTTTTTGGAAAGATTAACAATTTTCGCACTTTTTTGAGATAGTTATATCCGGGAATCATTTCAGAAGGTGGATAATCCAGTGTTATGAGTCATGCTCTGTGCTTCAATTTTCCGGTGTAGGTCTTCATCGTATACATATGAGTCAGTGCAAGTTGTTTCTGTGCTTCCAACTTCTCTTTCAATAAGTTTGTTTGTTTTGTTTTTGTATAAAATGATGACAACAGCCAACTGTGTGTTGTGTGAAAATCACAACTGCAGATACCAAGGCAGAAGCTCACCACCTTTTGCCACGACACATGCTCCGTCACTTGTTATACAGATATAAGTTTCTAGATCAACAGCTACGCTTGTCAGAATTTTCTTTGATCAAATCGATGTAATGTTCCAAAGTGCATGAACCACGCATTCTAAGCAAGCCAAGATTACAATGTGCTTCTTTGCAGTGAAAATAAATGTTCAAATATTGATTTTTTTTGGGGATGTCCACTCATTGTAACTCAACATAAATCTTTTCCATTGTTTTTCGAGAGATTCAAACTGAATAATTACAACAACTTTTATGGTATTTGAAAAATTTATGGCCAAAGATCTTATGGTATTAGCAGAATTACAAAACTGAAATCCACCTACTTAAAACAAATATCTCAATTTTGATGAAGTATAGAAACAATTTATGGTAATAATATTATTACAAACCATTCTGGAAACCATTTATTCCAAAGAATTTTACTTTTTTCTCAATAGTTTTAACCTTCTTTTTGTAATATTTCTACTTCCTCCTCGAAACAAATCCAATAGTATCACTTTTTTTAGTACGATTTGGGAGCTAATTTTTAAATAGGACGACATAACTCAAATTATGGTATATAACAAAAGGGAGTTCTTATAAAAACATAAAAGTTACTCTATCCAATTACAAATGACAAAGGACAAAATTTGTTGCCACAAGTCATATGTCAATTTGAATGGTACAGGCAAATAACAGGTAGGGACAGAGTCGGGCCGGAAACCAATGATGAGGAGGCAAGGTCACGCAGGCTGACTCATTTCTACCTCATTTTATGGAATGTGGATCTGCTTAATTTTGGATATTGCTGGATTGAAATCCCTAAAGAAGCGTAGCCAAAGATGCCTGATGTCATAGATCAGAAGTCTTACAGCAGCTGACTGAAAGGGTAAACTAATGTAGCTAATATTGGTGACCTTAGTGTAGCTAGGTTCCTTCCTTAAAAACCATGTGACTATCCTTCCACGTTTTTATTACTGTTATTACTATTTACCTAACATAATTACCGATACCACTGGTTTTCTCTACTTATTTGTTCTCTTTATGTTCCATCATTATTTGTACAAGAAGGTAGCTTACTCCAAGCTCCTACAGCTGCTGTCACCAAATTAGTCCTGCTGAAGCCATATTGCCTCTCAACAACTTTCAATACTAAGAATGGAAAAATTATAGGAAGTAATACTTAATTTGTACAATAAAACTATGAATTTTACAATGAAATATAAATCAATTTCTTCATTTCTAACAACAGATAAATTAAGGGAAAAAATTATCGAGCTTCCTGAAAGTTAACAGAATGACACAGGGCGTCTAAATGGAAAAAGTAATAAAATAAAATTTCATATCAACAGGTTGGTTGTTGTGCTGTATAATGTAAAATGTCACTGACTAGAATACTATTTTTTCACATAGTAATTTTCAGTGAGGAAGTTTATAAGAAAATATTGAAATTAATTTTAGTAACACAACAGCATCTTTAAATGAACCCATCTGATTTGTTTCATAATTTATTTCTATGAATGCAGGCATGCACCACCCATGCTTAATGCTGCATTACTACTTCCTTCACACAGCAAAGCAAACGATTTCCTACACATCTGAGTTACTGTTATAACAGTGAACTAAATGAGGAAATCAGAAGGGAACCTTAAGAAACAATGGCAAAAACTTAAGAATATATGGAATAATATAAAATTGTATGAAAAACAACCAAATTCTGTAAGTGAAGCCTCATTTGATTCAGCTATAAATCTGTTATAAACCTTTTTTTAAAAAAAAAAATAATGTTTAAAATTCAGTTAGAAATGGTTAATACAAGGCATCATTACTTGGCGATTTAAAAACAGCATTAAAACCTTCAGTTTTTGTAAAACACGCTTCTCAAAATACCTCAAGCCTCCACTGTCAATGCTTGTAGCTCTTCCTCCTCTTTCTTCACCACATTTTCCCAACATTATGGGTTTTACTCCCCATTAGCATGGTAAAATTTAGAGTTCCGGTTTTATGATCACTTTCTAATGCTGACGTCGAGCATTTTATACCTACTGCCAGGTCGAACAATGTACTAATGGAGGAAGAAAAGTGTTGCCAACAATGTGTAACCATGTTCTGTATGATAAATGTGGTTTTTCATCTGTGAAATCTAATTTATGAGGCGGAGATTGGGGACCATCACAGCATTCACCTAGATGACTTTTGGCAACTGCCTAAAAACTGCAGTCAGGACGACTGGTACACAGGGAGCCTAGGCTCCTGCCCGGCCCCACTGTAACTCCCCGATCAAGTGTGTGGCGCCTCAGTACACTGGGGTGCACTAACAGGTGCTGTCTATGCTTGTGGCTGCTTTCTAAAATATTTGAAAACATTTGCTACAATGATTTTACATTTCTTTCTACTATAGAGACGGTCAACATGATGATTAATATTACTTCTACCATGTAGGATTGTGTTCCTCAACATCACTCATCATAAACACAAATCAAATAAGCCTTAAACTGATCGCATACAAGCTATGTACCGACTGATCAGCACAAAAATGTGTTACAACCTCGCGACTCAACTTAGGGCCAACCAACAGTATAGCCCAGGAAAAGGATATTACATGGCTTAAAGTGGACTTTCATAGCTGAATCATATAAACCTATATCACAGTCCATATATAAACTGCACAAAGTTTAGAGGGAAAAAATTGTCGAGTTTCAATATATAAAAAAAATACGGATATCATATGATGGCATCTACTGCACTTTCAACAGGACAGCCACTCAACTTGAATATAAGTTTTATGTAACTCCCTTATCTACTTTATGTCTCCTGCTCACTCTTTTAGTCACCCCTAAACAGTTTCAATTCATTTGTCCTTGATGTGACTATACAGATAAGCAGTCAAGCTTAGCTATAATGGTGGCAGCAAGTCAATAAACACACTACTGAGAAAAATGCAAAAAAGATATAAATTTTCAAGTTAAGAGGAATTACTATTGTAACAATTGGTTTCATAACCTGCATATTTGTGCTAGTTCCATCCCAGTTTTGACTGCTTATCTGTATAGTCACATCAAGGACAGATGAAGTGAAACTGTGTAGGAGTGACTAAAAGAGTGCGCAAGATACATAAAGTAGATAATGGAGTTACATAAAATTCAGGCCAGGTCGATGTCTTGTACCAATAATGAGCTAATGCACCATTTCCCATGTGCTCAGTACAGAGTCACCAGTGTTCTGAGATAGGATCCCAACTACATGGGTTGTGAAGCTGTTCTATTAACTGGCACTGTCAAATGACCAAGTAATTAGGATTTTTGTGTAGATTGTCTTCCTGTGTCTGCTTTGATGTACTAGCATATTGCAATATTATGTTGTAGCATTGACAAGTGAGAGTAGTAAACAGATTTATGATGCTGGTTTTGCAATAACGATGTCATTATGTGATAAAATCAGCAGTGAGATTCCAGAATTACATGAACAGATGGTACCACAGTGTCAAATTAATAATTATTTTAAATAAGGCAATTTATAACATTATCTTCTTTTTCTTTTTTTAAAAAAAAGGATTCATAAATAACTTAATAAAACTTGCATTAATATTTCTGTCACTAAATTATTAGCCTATATTGAAATCAGATTGTTTTGTGGAACTCAACTTTTACTAATATTGAAAAATTAAACCCTCAGTTAAGTGAATCAAGCACTAGACTAGCAAAACCTGACACCAAAATCAAATTTCACAGGGGTAAAAATTTGAAGGCACTAAATTTGGTGGAACAAGTAAGCAGTACCCAAAAGTTTAACCCGGCACACGCTGTAATCAGTGAGGTTCAACAGGCCCAGGTTCAAATCTCAGGATTGTCATAATGGCTGTTTTGATTAAGGTTTATAGATGATTTTCAATAATCAGCTAGGAAAATGCTGGGAAAGTGCCCAAGTTCAACCTCAAAAATTATGAAACACACAAATGAATTAGCACAGTATTCATGGAATGTTGTTCCCCATTAGTCAGTAAGTAACTAGGGAATGCAATCGTAGTTATTACCCATTATATCAATTCTCAGTATGGGTGCCAACATGAAACTAATATGGTACAAAAACAATAGTAGCAAAAATGTTTAAGAATTTCTATTTAAAATTCTTTCAACCATATACTGTTACTGGCTGCAACTGAACAAGAAAAACACCAGGAACTGCAGAGCTTTTCTAAATGAATATTTCTTATTCTCATTTAAACTGGTAGCACCCACACATGAAAACAATAGGAAACAGTAATTGTCTTATCATAACACCAAAGTGATAAGGATAGCCACCTCTACAAAATATGAGCAATCTATTACTGATATTTAAACTGCAAATAGAAACCTTACTAACATGTACATCGTGAAAAATATTGTACATACATGTGCATGCAAATCAAGTACTAGAGTCAATCCATGCGAAATGAACAAGTCAATAGACACACGAGGAGGGACGAGTGGGGCAAAATACGCAATAGTACAATCGAAGAATTTTTTATGCAACAAGCAATCACAAATAATAAGGAAATACAACCAAAATGTTTAGTTGTGATACTTTAAAATAGTACATTTGTCATAACTATTAAAGAATATATTCTCTGTGTTAGAAAAAGTGTATTTGAGCATTAATATGGCCAATCATCCAAATAACAGTAACCCGCCAATGTGGCTGCATATGTTTAGGTGCCACCACACTGGATTGAGGTGTAAGTCCTGACCCCCCACCCCTCCCATGTAATGGCTGTCCTGAATACAGATTTTAGATGGTTTTCCACAATCATCAAAGTGAATGCTGGGATGATGCCAAAGCTCCATCTCATAGACTGTACATTACAGAAACAAAAACACACTTGCTGCATACAGAATACAGTTGCACATTTCACAGATACATGGGGACAAATCCACTTCCCCATATGACTATGACAGACCTAGCAAGCTGGTAGCTGGGCTGATAAATATGCTTTCAAAATAAGCACGAGCCTTTCAAAATAGGAAGTACCAGGGCTGACCCACGAAAATCGAAAAAGTCCTTAAAAATATGATGATGCATATATCTGTGACAAATCACTACCAAAACATATCATTTAGCTAGACTCTTCAACTATTGGTGCTTTGTGTTATTTTCTTTATACTAAGAAAATTTATTAGATTTCAGTGACTCTGTATTGTGGCAGTATCCTTTTTTCAGTCCAGAAGGTTTTCACAGGAATGAGATTTTTTTAACTGCAGCAAATGTCGCACTATCCTACTTCAATCATGCTTGAAAATAAAAATAAGAGGAAAGGCAGTAACCATCACTTACCATAGATGATAGGAAGATGGTACAGATACGTGAATGCATGGAAAAACACAGAACAACAAAACTCCAGGTTGCAAATTCCAAATCAGAAAATAAAATATGATGTGATCTAGTTGGGCATTCAGGAGGATCTAACAACCAGCCAATGTTCAGCAGTTGAGATGGTGGGGGACAGGATTCCAGATCAATAAAGGAAAAGATAAGTAGCATGAACAGTGAGGCAGGATTTTGAGTTCTAGGCATTATCTATGGAGGCAATGGCAGTAATGGGAAGCAGAATAGTTGTTGCAAGCAAATTTGTTAGCGATGGATGTTTCAAAAGCAGCGTGTCTTACAATGTGTAATCTCCCCCAATAATAGTGTTGGTGGAAGCAATGTAAAAATCTGATAGCATCATATGTTGCATGGAAGGAGTATCTGGATTTTGTTGCCAATTGAGGAGATTAACAATTAGAGGCCATGAAATGGCTGAGGTTAGTGAGCCTGCAAAAATGATGCTCTGGGGAGTAATCAAAATTTTGGGGAGGAGATATCTAATTCCCAGGAAAGACTAAGGGAAATCAAAGCCCGGGCATTAGATACAGTTGATGGAACTGAAAGGAATTGCGTCGTAAGAACTGAACTGTGATTGGCCATAACTGGTATGGATGGTTGTTGAACTGTACTAAATGATTTTGTGTATCTGTGCAAGTAGGTACCTGTGAGATATTAAGGCTAGAGAGCTGGTAAAATACTGGGTTAGGTAGTGATGCAGAACACACATTCTGCCACAAATGTCCAATATGTATTGAAGGGAGTACTTAGCGCACAAGAGATTGCTGCTATTGAAATGGAGAAACTGCTGGAGTTTGTTTGGTCAGATTTGGATGTACTAAGAGAGCCATTAGAAATAGATGGAACATCACGGAGGAAAGTGACAAGTGCCAGTAGAACTATGTAAAGTCTATGCAAAGGAAGCTTAGAAGGTAGTACTATCCAAGTAAGCAGATCATAAACTTATGAGGAGTTTCTATATGAAACTCATTTAGGAAAAAACTGTTCAGGCTGGTCAAAGAATAGGTTATAATACGATGGAGCCATATAAGCACTGATGGCAGAGCTGTAAAATAGACCAGTTTTGTGCACTGAAAGAAAAATAATAGTTGCTTAGATTTGAAGTGGGATAGTGTTGTGGAAACAATTGTGCTGGGAAAGCTTGTAAGAGGAATCAGTTACTGGAAGTGTTGATCTACAAAAGAAAAAAATCTGTTTGTTAAGAGGTCCCAGTTTACCACACTTGTGGATTTATAGAAAAAAGGGATGGGTTCAGGTTGTGTGGTTCATCCAGGGATTAAGAGGGGTACGAATTATAGGCTGAGGCCTCAGGCACAGTATAGATCTAGATGAAAAAATGGTATAGACAGGAGTGGGATGTTCAGTGAGGGGATGGTAGTTGCTATTTGCTCTTGTTAGATAACTGACAAAAAAAGTCCATGGCCAAGTATTCACTTGGGTTGATCATCATTAACATTGATGGACAGGATGGTATGGGTTTCTGAAAGGCCAAGTTCGTGGATGGGCCTGATATTTTAGGGAACTGGTCAAGGACAGATTGGAAGTTATGACATCTTGAAACTCTGAAAGTTGGAGTTTCTTTGGAAGAGATGGTGAATCAGGAAAATAGCTAAAAAATTTGTATTATCCAGCTGTTACATCCACTTGTCATCAAACAAGAAGCAATATCACTAATGGATGGTGTGGCAGAACTACAGCAAGCCATGTATCAAGAACGTACGGTCAAACTTCAGCGTGATTGGTTTTAAGGGAGTGTTATGAGGGATGTTGAAGAAATAAGGGGAGGCAATAGTCCTACACTGTTACAGCATATGGATTTAAGGTATTAAGGGTAATACCAGATGTAGGAACACATTTATATAGCTTGTACAATTTTCACCCGTAGTTCCAGGCACTATGCAATCATCATTTCTGACAGGATATGTACATGAAGTATAAAATGTGGTTACACAATCAAGAGTATCTTATGGAAAGCTATGAGGGATATGAAATTGTATACTGCTGTTCAGATTACATGAGGATCAAGGAGTGCAGAGATAACCAGGGACAAAGCAATTATGTGTAAATATAGTAGCATGAGATTCTATCCCCCTCACCCCTTCTTACATTTATAAAAAATTTGGGAAAGTATTTTTAATGTGCAAAATTCTGAGACTTTAATGGATCATTGATGACTTGGATATTTTGACTACTTTTTGTATAATGCATGCAAGTACGTTAAATTTTTCTGTGAACATAGCTAGATGACTTTGAACAGATCAAGTCTTAGCTTTTGTGCTTTTATCTGTAGCATTTTCACATATGCCCTATTTTCCACACAATTCCACTAACCAATTTCTCTGGAATTTAAAAAATTTACATGAAATTAGGATATTATTTATGCAACATATTACAGTAATTACAAACAATCATTTAAAAAGAATCCGCTGTTTCTGTTGCTTGATGATGATTAGTGTAATAATTGTTAACATTAACAATGCCTAAAGAAAAATTTCTTCAGCAGTTTCATCTTAAGAGACAAAAACATTTTTTTCAGAAGTAGATTAAAAATCATCTTTATTAATGATATTATTGAGTTTGTCAACAAATGTAACAAGCTAAAAAGTCATCTCAGCCTTTCTTTTTATCAGATGAAAACTAAAAGCTTGTTTACAATAGAATGAACATGTGTTTTTTTGGCACACTATAGTGGTCCTGTAGTTCGGTGGTAGGATATTTAACTTGAAAGATGTAGATCCCCAGTTCAACTCCCAGTATGGGCCAGAATTTTCATTGGTTTCTAACTTGACGTTCATCTTTGGCAAACGTTGCAGTTTTGAAATATGTTGTGAAGACTGTGGATCCAATTCCACATTATACAATAGGTCCCAGAGGAAAGAAACTGATACCCTGGCTCACAATGCCTCTTCTAGTAAACAAGCTTTAGGCTGTGAACCAAGTTTCAGTTTGTGAAAGAATCTGAAATTCTGATTCTGCCACTCTGCAAACAAAGTTTTGTATTGGTTGAATTTGTGTGAACACAAACATTCTATTGTGTGAAACAAAGGCTTAATTCATTTTTGTCAGAACTGTCTACACCTAAACAGCTAGTGGTCTAGTGAGAACATTATTAAATTCTAAATAAATATATCATCTTAAGCTAACTTTCAATAGGACAAACACTAGATGTTTAATTGTAACTACGTATCCAACTTTTATCAATGAAACATTATCATACTCACATCACAGATCATGTTCTTCAGCTTACAAGTTTATACTTCATATGTGAATTACAAGGGGTGATCAAATGAAAAGGTGCGAAATGATGAAAAACATAACAGTTAAATATTTGCATATTCTGTCATGGGAGAACATAACGAGACATCTCGGGATGCAATTGGATCCTCTGACTGGGATCGGAGCATGCGCGGATGCCCGCATGCGCAGTAGAGAGCAGAGGCTCTTATCAAAAGCGGCGTCCTAATGATGCGGCAGTCCGTACGAGGACAGGATGGCGTACAGGTGGGGGATGTTTACTGTGAGACACTCCGACGCCTACGCAGGTCCATCAAGAAAAAAAGACCGGGGCTGCTCACGGAGGGTGTGGTTCTGCTCCATGATAACGCGCATCCACACGTCTCCAGATTCACACACATGGAACTGGCCAAGTCCAAGTGGGAGACGTTGGACCATCCGACCTACAGTCCGCACATGTCGCCCTGCGATTTCCATGTGTTTGGTCCAGTGAAGAAACACCTGAAAGGGAAGCGCTTCAACTCTGACGACGTACTCAAGGATGCTGTGAAGGACTGGGTCTCGTCACAGCCACAGGAATTCTGGGAACAAGGAATCCTGTGGCTTGTTCATCAGTAGGGTCGTTGTGCTCAGGCCTATGGTGTATATTTCGAATAAAGTCTACATTTGTACCCACCGCGTCATTTCGTACCTTTTCATTTGATCACCCTTTGTACTAACAAATTCTACAATAGAGATTAGAAATTTTGTTAAATCATCATTGCCATCAAATAGAGTCAGATGACAATGGCTCTACTATAAGAAATGTATATGAATCCGGCAATGCAGTCTTTCTGTTGTACTTTAACAATCTACTAAAGCCTTATCCCCGAGTATAATGACGACACTGCAAATGTAAACAATAAGCCATAAAGCAAATACCACTAGGCTGAATGTTATTAGTTTATGGTAAAATCACTAAGTACAGGGTGAGGCAGAAACAATTAGGTGATTAATAATTTGCAAATGAACGCTTTAATTGAAAACTAAATGATAACTAGGTAAACAATTGTAAATAGATGGAAAAGCATTTTATTTTCAAGTCACTTCTTGAATATAACACTCAGGTGAGCATGTCAGAAGTAAAGTACATCTTTGCACATTTTCCACGACATTCCTGCAGAATATATAGCGTGAGGTTGGAGGGTGTGGACTCTATTCTTCAAATAGCCCCATACAAAAAACTACAAGCTGATAAATCAGATGAAAATGAGCTCTGTCAGATATTATGAGGTAATCCAGGAATTGTGGATTTTCGCTAATTCACAACAATTTCCTACACAATTCACTTCACTCATTCAAATTGTGAGGAAGGAGTTGTAACATTTCTATATTGAAGTGTGATGACACTATATTTCCACATTGAATAATAAGAGCCGAGCAACACAATTACCCTATAATTTGCATAATATGTTTTCACAGAGTGAGAGTGAATTCTGAAGAACTTGGATGGTAGAACTGTGTGAAAGGGATAAACATTCCCACTTGCAGCAGGACGGCAGCGGAACTTGAGGGGATTGGGGAAAATATACCTCACTGCCTAGTGACAACAGAAAACCAAGAGTAATGGTTTCAGCAGCCCAGGTGGTCAGCTGAGCTTCTGTGTTCAGGCCTTAGCTAATTCTGACATATGTAATGAAATACTATGCAAACTTACAAAAACACGGCGAGGATAGTTAAGACAGCAAGGCCAATCGCCAATTCATCACTCTGCCAAGATACCCAAGATTAGTTGTCCCTGTATGCACTTGATAGATGATGAGTGAGCTGATACTAGACTTGCCATGGGAAAAACTGAAGCACTACCATTCACCCCACCTATTATTGCAGAAAGGCAAATCTAGTGGTTCTTGGAATGAGTGCAAGGAGAAAATGGTTTTAGGCAATAGTAAATTCATTTGACATAAGTTTTTATTCATATAATTTGTTCACATGTGGAGTCTTTCCGGAGGCCTGTCAAACTGAATCAACTTTTGATTGACCGGTGTGATAATAGGCGAGGCAAAAACGAGAGGAATGTCAGCTGAGGACAGTAGACAGAGGAGCACCGAAGTGGGGACTCGCTGTTCCGCACCGAACCAAGACAGTTTGAACTCCAACTGTTATCTTTGGACAAGCGACCAGGACTTAGTTATTTTTTTAGACAGAAGTAGCTTGTGGACTTAGAAATTTCCTGGCAATACAAGATCTGAGGGCATACTTTGGTGTTAGGTCTTGGTGACCACTTCAAGAGCTGGCAATATGGTAAAGATATGATCGGATTTTTACAAACGGTGTTTGTACTTATACTCTTTACTCTTGTTGCCAAAAGAGTCTCCGTTTACTGAACCATAACTGAGCATTGTTGTGGTGCATGTATGTTGAATTTTAATTGAGTTGAAGCTGTGACCCATGGTTAAACATTGTCAAGTGAACAATCCATAACATGTTCTTAGTCATTTTATAAATGTATTTATTATTTATAACTTTATGAAAATATCAGTCAATAGCTGATGTATATTTTATCTATGATAGTAAATTGAATACTTCATCAACCACTGATGTAGGATAAATGGTGTTGCAGAACCACTGTTTTTGAAGAATGTTTCTACAGAAAAAACTTGATTCCCTTCAATAAACTCTGAATTTGGCTATAGGCTTTAAACTGCTTTATTTAGTAATGTGTGTTTCACCACACCATCTACAAAGATGTCGGCAAGGGACCTAATTTAACTTGTCTAATTGTTTCTGCCCCAACCTATTCAATAAAATGTATACATACAGATAACATTATAAATAAATTTAAACAATGTGATGAGCAAACCTGGCTGCATAGCCCCTGTTTTTCAATGTTCTCCGCCGCTGTTTCATTCGCACTATTTCTTCTCTTGACAATCCGCGCAATTTTAATTGGCGGTTAAGGTCACGGACAGATATTGTCACAAGTTCATCATCCGTAATATCCAGGATAGGTGCTGGAGACAGTGGCATCTAGAAAATAATACAGAAATTAAGCAAATTTTCTGTTTCATGGTCAAAACAGATCTGTTAAACAAACATAAAACAGAACAAATACTACCCACAGCTTAAAATAGAATTAATCATGTAGGGAATGTTCAATTTACCCCTACTCGTAGATAAATAACAAAGAAATAAAAAAGTCTTCATATTAAGATTTAGCTAGGAAATTCAAAATTGATTCAACTTAATTTTTTAATTGCTTCTGACTTTATGACAACATCGAGGTCATTATCGGCACGTGACAGGACAGGGGACAAGGATTTCAGACATAGCCTTTTGAAGGAACCATCCTGGCATTCACCTGGAGGATTTAAGGAAATATGTAAAACCCAAATCTGGATTGTCAGATGGCAATTCGGACCTGCACCCTCCAATCACATACAGTCAGGCTTTAAGCTCTTCCACTATATATAATCCTTTGCTAAGTGCTGTCTTAGCAGTTTGGCAAGAAGTCCACACACGGGCGCGCGCGCGCGATGACATTGACTTCTCTCATTACCAAGGAATATCATCAAAAAAACTTTTATAACCCACTGACAAACATCCATATCAACATGGAAGGCACAACCCATCACACACAAAAACAACCGAGTACACGAACCACACATAAGATAAATGTAACTGCACTGCATCAAACACACAAAAGGCATGTATCAATTTTTATCACAAGCAAACACATGTGAACACAAGATGATAGCCCACAAGACCTATATCTGGATTATCTGGGGCATTTTCTTCACTTGGAGATTAAAGATTATAAATATATGATGAACAACCCTGCAAATTTGACCAATTTTTTTCATTGTTAACGTATTTGACAAATGTATTTTAATTCATTCTCATATGCATCTTCAGCATCTGATAAATTTGTATGTATGTCATTATTTTGTTTACTGCTACATTTTACCCAACAAAATTATAGTACAAATATTGAATTAATTACATTTTCCTCACAAACTTTCTTCCTACTAAAGTATTGTTTAACTCTGGCATTGTTTCACATTTGTTTGTTTCTAAACACTATTCCTGGTATCAGCAATTTTAGCACTGCAGGCCATTTTTCTGTATGTTTATTTCAACATCTCTGCACCATACAGAACAACAAGTAGTACTGTATAGAAGACCAAAAAGTGCAGTGCAGTGATAGTGTAATTCCAACGTCACTGTGTTGTAACTACCGATTAGTCTTGAAAAACATTGCAGATAATGAAAGCATCTTTGTACACTGAATTTGGCCACCAAAGAAGCCAAAAGACCTCAATATTCTTTGTAAACCAAATGGCTACCTATCTTACAAAAAGCCTAAAAGCCTTTAGTCCTCAAAGAGTACACAAAACGCTGATAAAACGATATTTCAGACTAATGCTTGGCCACTATACTATAGTCTACTCATATGATTAAATTTGCCTCCCTATCTCTTTTCCATTATTTTATACCAGACATTTCATCTAAAAAATTCTGCTAGACTGATGACAATAGCAATACAACACAAGAGAACAGATAATGTCAAAATCATATAAGATTTGAAAAAACTAATAATTACTGTGGGAAGTGATCACTTTGTTGAAACCCAAGAAATGTTCCATTTCACATCTGTAATGATTTTACAACACCTCAATGACCAAGCACATCAAGTTAAACTTAAAAATCCAAAATAAATTTGTGACAAAAAGCAAGATAAAAAAAATTTGATTTATGTGCCTTCAACTTTGGTAACCTTCCCTAATTTGTTAACTGCTTTATGTCTCTCAACAGCGAGGTCTTTAGAGACGGCCCTAATTTGTATTCAAATTGCCTTAAAACACTTTCCTATTTAACATAATTGTCAAAATAATTAAACATCACATCTGATAGCTCGCCAACACACAAAAGGTATTTAGAACGCCTAATACAAAAACTAAAAACAATGTAATTAAGAAGCTGGTTGTTTTCACTTTGGTTTCTCATGCAGAAACTCCACAATAATGCAACAGCACAAGTATAATCTGCAGTACAGTACTGAAATCTACACCACGTGCCAGAAAATAACTTGTGAAATACTTGGAATGTTAAGAGGCAGAAGATTAGACAATCTCTGTTTCGTGGATGCAAAACTAAGAAATGCATGGTTCTAGTTTAACTGAATTATATCTGGCTGTGAGCGATGTAATTCAACAATGGAACAATAGGGCTTTTTTATGATTCAGGGGGTGGCTGCTTAGTTCATGCACAAACTATAAGGTGCAAAAATTAATGAAGGCATTGTAAGAAGACCCCCAGGGAAAATGTATAGCATTGGAATGTGGACTCTTTCTGCTTTACATTGGCTCATATATCTGAACATAAATATGAAGAATAAAGATGGTTTTCCACCCTTAGAAATTATACAAAAATGTATTAAAAAAACCATCACCATTTTATAAAACTATATTTTTCTTCTTTCCTACTCTCCAATGAATGTTCAATGTAATATCAGTTTATCAGCATTTTGTGTACTATTTGAGGACTTAAGGCTTTTAGGAAAATGTGGGTATCACAAGGATACAAAGCACACAAGGCACCCCAACCCATGCCACGGTCCTTGAATCATACAAGTCTCTTGGGATACTTCATTGAATCATCATATGCTGACAGCAAGTTTAGGTGTAAGCTACGACTCACTAAGATATCTTTCTAATTAACTGAGGCCATAGAATCAAACTTCACATTCACTATTTATTCAGGAACAAATTCATCTGCAAGTGACAGCAAAATAAGATCAGATATATATATATGTATATATACAGTCCAGTCACATTAATGTGACCACCTCTCAAAAACCAGAATAACCACCTTTGGCAGAGCGGACCCCTGCGAGGCATGCAGGAAGAGAGTCAGTTAGGTTTCTGAAGGTGTTCACTAGGATGTTGAGCCATGCCGACTCCAGTGCCGTCGCCAGCTGCGCTAGATTACGTGGTTGAGGATCCATGGCGCGAACAACCCAATCGAGGTGGTCCCACAGATTCTCGATTGGGTTTAAATCCAGTGAGTTTGCTGGCCAGGGGAGTAAGGTAAACTCATCCTGGTGCTCTTCGAACCATGCACACATACTGCGAGCTGTATGACACCTCGCATTGTCCTGCTGGTATATGCCATCATTCTGAGGAAAAATTATTCGCATGTAGGGGTGGACAGATACGTACTTGTGCTGATCCATCGTGCCTTCCACAATGATGAGTTCACCCAGTGAATGCCAGGAAAACATTCCCCAAACCATAATGCTCCCTCCTCCATCCTGGATCCTTCCGGCAATTGTTGCAGGGTGTTCGCTTTCAGACCTTTCATGCCGTATGCGCCAACATCCGTCTGTCCGATGGAGCATAAAACGTGATTCATCAGAAAAAGCCACCTGTCGCCACTCTGTGGACGTCCAGTTGCGGTACTGGCATGCAAATTCCAGCCTTTGTCGCCGATGAACAGCAGTCAGCACAGGTGCATTAACCAGGCGTCTGCTGCGGAGGCCCATGCACAGCAACATTTGCTGAACCGCTGTTGAGGATACACTCTTGGTAGCCCCTTGGTTCATCTGGGTGGTCAGTTGCTCAACAGTTGCACGTCTATTTGCCCGAACGCATCTCCGTAGCCTTCGTTCGCCTCTGTCATCTATAGCCCCTGGTGCACCACATGTTCCACGCCACTGATTTTGAATAGTGCCATTTTGCCATGCACGGTATACTTTCACCACGGTGGCATGTGAACAGTTCACAAAATTAGCCGTTTCTGAAATGCTCCCACCTTTGGCCCGAAAGCCAATAATCATGCCCTTTTGGATGTCGGATAAATCACTACGTTTCTGCATTACGCCAACGATTGAAATGCTTTCCGATGCCCTCCACTGTAATGTGCTTCCACCTACCTTCTGTGATTGGTTATTTCTCGTTGACGTCGAAAGTAGGTGGTGGTCACATTAATGTGACTGGACTGTGTGTGTGTATATATATGAGCAGTATTTTACTATTCATTTATTATTTGTATATTCTGATAGTATATTATCTTGAATCTAATAATGAATCATTAATTTTTATTTCTGTAATAATATTTTCTAATCAACAAATTTTTAAACAAAAATCTTTTATACTATGTAGCATGGTATGATTATTTTACAACTACTGCTAAAGCATGGTGATTCATCACAACCTATTACCAAAACTATTATCCATCAATACTTA
Organism: Vandiemenella viatica; assembly: GCA_031002005.1. NCBI lineage: Eukaryota > Metazoa > Arthropoda > Insecta > Orthoptera > Morabidae > Vandiemenella > Vandiemenella viatica. Next base: position 100,317,611 of record CM061921.1, on the reverse strand, counting down.
CAATTCAAAAATTGAATTTCCAGTAATAATATTTATTCATTTTTGGCATTCATTGAAGAATAAGCTCTGGCAAATTCCAGAAGCCACACGTCCAGCATAAATATTTCACTCAGTTGTGCACAGCCCTTTTGGTGCTTTTTGGGTGTCTCAATTCAATCCTTACATGGTTTGTGATTGTCTGAGAGTTGCTGAAGATGATACCATTCCCTCGTTTCAACTGACACAGCATTTGCCAATTTGTCCAGATCTTCCCAGAGGTAGTTGTCTTTCAGTATTTAAGAGGTAGTTTTTCCTGTGAGCTTCATTCTGTCCGTCTGAAAGGATCATCTACAAATGATATGTTTCATATGGTGCATGGCCAATGAGGTAATAAATAAAACCTTGGGATGGATTACTTCATTTGCATCCTCTATACTTTTTTCAAGTTTTGAATGGGCCTACTTAGGACAACACTTGCTCTATTGTTGAGCTTCGAACTTTACCCAGCACAACTGCATTTTCTCCCGGTGTAACTCCTTTCTTTCTTCTGACCAGGGTGACCCTTTAATCAGAGCCTTTGACTGAAATCCACAGTCTTCCTTCAATAAGGGCATCAGTTGGGGTAGTTGTGAATGAGCCTGTAAGACACAAGGGGATTCCATGTTACATTCATCTAATATCTCTAGCAGGTTTTACCAATCATAACATTTGTACCCATGTGCTTGTGCCATAACCTGCAATAATGGTGAGTGTGCCATGATAAATTGTAATAGTGGTAGTAGAATTAGATATCACCTTTGCCCAGTGCTGATTACCTTATTCATTGTTGCAGTTGTTCTTTGGCATATATAGTCAAATGTGATCATTAAAATTCCTGCGCTCATAACCTTAACTATCTTAACCTTTTACTTCATTTGATGGAAGTTTCTCCAAGTCTCACAGTAGGGTTGCATTTCAATCATCTGTTAATCAGTATATATTGGACTTTTGTTGGTGCTAGTTGGAATTTAACTTGTTTGCATCAACATTCCATTATATTCATCACTTCCTTACTATTTGTCATGATCTCTCCGAGTATTTCCTCAAATTAGTAACAAAATATTATCTGTGAAGGCTAAGAATCCTTCAAACTCTGCCAGACCCACCAGTCTGTTGAGGACAGGTTCTAGAGCAATAGCCATGAATTCTGGGCCATAGAATGTATCTTGTGGCTATCGTTTTGCAGAATGTTTTTTCAACTGCTGAACACAGCTGTGATGTACAGTGGATCTTTCAATACAGTAGTCTTTCAAGCTCTCATACAAAACTCTGGGGCATCCTAATTCTCTTAGTTGGATGAAATCTTTGGAATTTGCTTACACATGCACGTATCTTGTGTTGTGTGTTTGTTATTTGTAGTTATTATATGAGGATGGATCAAATATAAATGAGCCTTTTTAAAATGTGTGTCCATTGGTGGCGTGAGGAGTCAAACGGTTTGGACAGTGGAGGGGTCATGTGAAAGGCAGTAATAATGTTGGCATACCATGTGCTTCTTATTCTCTATAACAATCACCGATGAGTGAGAAAGAGATATGCCCTCACAGTTGTACAACATATCGTTATTAAGTTTCTCTTAAGAGAAAACATAAATGCTGCTGAAATTTTACTCCATTAACTTCACAGTTTGAGAAAGTACCTTTTTATGGGTTCAGATAAAACAGTGGTGTAACAAATTTAAGTAAGGACAGGAGCATGTTGGAAACATTGCCCATCTGCACTGCCCCCACACCAGAATGACACCACAGAACACAGAGGCTGTTAGAGAACTCATCAAAGGCGATCAGCACATAACTGCTCTTAAAATTTCTCAGGAATGGAATTGTGCAATAAATCATTTGCAATGAGTTGGGATTCTGAATTGTGTCGGCTTTATGGGTTCTAAGGTTCCTCAATTGAGCAGAAAGCTGTGCAGTTAGAAATTTCTCAGAGTCTAACGAGTTACGAGGGGGAAGGAGACACTTTTTTTTTTGTTGAAAAAATCATCACATGCAATGAGACTTTGGTACATCATAACATCCCTGATTTGAAGATGGCTGCATGGAGTGGCAGAAGACTGGCGAAGGTGCACTGGTGAAAGCGTAGACGATGTCTGTAGGGAAGGTCTTGGCCACTGTGTTCAGGATCTGTAAAGGCATTCTGCTTGTAGTTTTCTTAAAAAAACATTGATCTAATAATGCTACCTGTTACTGTGATCATCTTAGCCAAGTCTGAGCTGCCAACCAGCCAAAAGGTGTGGCATTCTGCTCAGAAGCGCATTACTTCTCCATGACAATGCCAGACACATCACAGCAGGGGGGAAAAAAACCACATATTAGTCAATATGCACTGAGCTGTACTAGTACATCCACCCTACAACCCAGACCTGTCACCATGCGATTTCCATATGTTTGGGCCACTCAAGGAAGCCACTGGTTGATAGCGCTTCACAACGAATGAGGAGGTGCATCTGTTCTTGTGCAATTTGTTTGATACACATCTCCAAACTTTTTATAATATCGGAATAAAAAATTACCAGATCGTTGAAGGAAGTGCACAGATAAGAAGGTGAACTACGTAAAAAAAAATAAGTACAATTAAAATCAGAATTTATCTTGAAATGTATTTTTTTTTTTTTTTTTTTTTTTTTTTTTTTTTTTTTTTTTTTTGTTGCAAAAGTGTGGTTTATATTTGATCCACCCTCTTAGTTAATTTTTGGTTGTGAAGTTAGTTAAAGCATTGAAGAATAATATATTCTAGTAGTTCCAGTATTAGTGATCTATTTTTCCTTTAGTAAAAATTTGCAAACTGTAGATTCAGTGCTCAGGGGGTGTGTTTACATCTCAAAGTTACACCTAATAACTATATCTTTTGTTATATAGTGATTGACTCTGATTGTAAGTTGTTTTTACCATCATTAGTTCTGTTTTGAAGTAGATTATGTAGTTCTTAATTGTCAGAGAACTTTCTATTTAACAGAAATCACTAAATTGTTATTACAGTTTTACTTTGTTTACATTTGATGTTAGGACTAAATCAGTCTCCTACCGTAAACAAATTTCACTGTAATCTTTTTTTTAAAAAGTTCTTTTAGTATCATTTGTGTTGTTTTGTTACAAGTTTTTGTAGTTGTTAAGAGTTATATTTAATTTACATTTTGGAAGGTTTGAGTCGATTTAAATAATTTGTAGCAATTTTAGTTAATGCCTACCTTTGCATTACTTGGGCAACTGATATACAGGTAGATGATTCAAAAGTAAGCGATTTAAAGTTCCTTACCCCTTAAATTTGTAAGTTTTACTGAAGATATCAAAATGAATACTAAGTGTGGAAATTGCCGGAGATTAGTAATGAGGGACTGTGGAGGAACTGTGAATACTGGTTTCATTGGTGTGCAGCAATGTAACTAACTGTGACTGCTGTGTCAGTACTGCCTGGAACGGTCACCCCTGCAGAACGATCAGGAGCATCGGATTATGAAACTCCATTCACATCTGGCATCTGCCGAAAGGAATTTAAAAGTCCTGAAAGATGAAAACTCAGGGTTCTTAAGCTTATGCAGAGTAGTGAATGGAAAGAAGTCAGCTATGGCTGGAGGGATAAGAGACAATGTCTGTCTGATGATTTCCAGCTGGAGACATCCAATGTGTTTCAGCCATTGGAAAATCTAGATGGTAACTCTAAGAGCTGTCAAGTCAAATTGAATGATCTAGCCCAGCGTTTCTCAAAGTGGGGTACGCGAACCCCTAGGATTTCTCCAGTTGATCGCAATGGGTTCGCGACAATATTTCCATAATGGCGGACTGGCTATCTCGTCTGTATAACATGCACAATGGTGAATATTGCTCATTGTTGCCCATTGTCACTAATAGTGAAGCTAAAAAAAAAATATCACAGTTTTTTCTCGAGGGGGTTCACCAGCACCTGGGAAATTTTATAGGGATACGTGCCCTTAAAAGTTTGAGAAACACCGATCTAGCCTCTGGCAATCTAAAATGGAGAAGTTTTCAGAAGATGTCTAAAAGTAAACGCAGGAAAGCACTGCTACTTGGGAGCAGTCATGGGAGGGGAGAGGAATTAGTGAGATGGTTTAGTCTGACTTGGGGCACGATTATAAAGTCTGCAGCATTTTCAAACCAAATACAGATCTCACAAGTATAGTAGCAAATGAGAAGGATCTAGGGAAAGACATCTAAAAAAATGTTCATACTATAATTGTGTGTGTGTGGTGGGGGGGGGGGGGGGCTGTAAAAGTAATGAGAAATTGTGTTCCCATATTTATTCATTACTAAACCAATCAGTACTCATTACTATCGAATTGTTACTCATTACTTTTGGTGCAATCGAGCGCTAGCATGGAGCAGATACAGATAGTTTGATCCTTCCACGTTGTTAATTGAACTCGTATTTTGTGAGATAGGCTTTCATTTTGAAAACATCCTTTTAGGTAACTGGTGCATGCGTTATCGTCCCCAAATTCATTAAGAAAGGCAATAACATGTCCTATATATTTGGTCAAATAAATGACGGATTTGAACCAAGAATTCCACCTAGTTACGAGTGGTGTGGGTTAAAGTCAGTCTCTCACTCTGATCTAGTAACTTATTTCCTATTGGCTAAAATTATGCTGCCAGAGATGAATATGACCACCAACTCGGACACTTTAAATTGTCAAGCTCCACTACTCAAAACCATGGAAAATTCCACTAAGGCAGCTCCCAATTTTCATTAATGGTGGTGTAAGATCCAGATCTCTGCGAGCACTTTGCATATACAAACCCTTTCTACCTGATTCTAACCCCCTCAGCGCTGAATGAGTATGCCAATATAGAAGGGGGCAGCAGCCCTGTTCTCGAAATTACACCAACATTTTTCAGAAAATAAGAATAATAAATGTATCTTCTTCTTCTCAACACCCACAAACCAACCATTGCACAACTGCACAGGATCAGTTGATTGCCAAATCATTTATTTAATTCAGCAACCAAGTTTTTTTTAACCTCATCCCACACACCACAAATTTACAACAAAGTAACACAATAAATACTCCTTCATTAGTGTTGTCCAACCCCAAATATAAACTTGAATAACTTCTTAAGACTTAATCTAACATATAATTAAAAAAATATAATGGCACATATTTCTGGAAAAGCACATGCCCAAAAACTGGTTCATTACCATGTCCTACATTAAAATTGTTAAACCAATAAAATGTCCTACATGTGCCATAAAATTATATAAATCAAAATCTAACATATAACTCTAAAGAAATATAATACGATTAATTCACAAAAACATGAATCAGTAGCTTGCTGTAGATAATGACTGCCAAACCCACTTTTCATTTATTTCTGTAAGAAAGTTGTCTTAGTCTAGTACAACTTTTAAAACAATGCCTCCTTTGCAATTTTCAAACTTTTAGACCTACGTACACTCCGACACATTTTCACTTTCCTATTGACAAAATAGGTGACCATAGCACGCAGGATAGTGAACAATTAAGGTATAGTTCTGTATTTCCCTGTCCATTGGGGAAAAAAATGAGTTGGTGCTTGCTTAACAGTTCACTTGACTGCTAAAAGACATGACAACACCATGCCTTCATGTAACGAATATTTTGCCTGCCATTACTGCAATGGATAATTGCATTTTTCACACGGTATATACTCTTTACCAACCAAAACTGCTTATTCAATTTGCACCTACATTTCACATGCTATCGATGACAAATTTCAATCTCCATGAAATCAACTGTCCCTACATATCCTACATTTCACATGCTATCGATGACAAATTTCAATCTCCATGAAATCAACTGTCCCTACATATCAATTGTACTGTAACAATTCCTCAACTGATTTTCATACCTAAAAACATGCCTTTCAGTTAGCAACTTTTTGTCTGCAATTTTGCTACATTTACATCAACACACAGAAACTCAAATTCTTGGGTGACAAAAGCTGCTTGGCACCAAAAATAATTCCAATCCTGAACAGTACAACAGAGAAAAGAATTCATGTAGCAGCAGTATGGCACGTATTTCTCCATCATTGTGAGCCAAATATGGTGGACAAGCAGTTCATCACACTCTAAAATGAAAGTGGATGTTCATATGTTTGCCAATAAATTCAAATGAAACTTAGGCCACCTGTTTGCTAGATAATCCAAGCCCAACCAATACATCAATTCTGTGAAGCTTTTATAATGGCCGTGGCAAGCAGCAGTTCTTCTCTGTACTTTCTCTTTCAAACAATCCCTAGTGATATAGATCCAAAACAACACAACAGTAATCCAGAGTGGACACCCTGCAGTCATGCATACTATTTAATTTTTTCTTCATATTTGACATATGAACCACAGTCTAGAATTAGCACTATCTATGATCAAACTTATGTGCAGGTCCTATTTCATGTTGGTTTTAGCTGTTTAGGGTATCAAACAAATCGATGTGTAATTGTAGGTTTTCTGGGCGAATCTGAAGCTTGACGATTTCTCGGGCATGCGGCCAGATCAATTGATTGTAGTTCAATGAATTTTCAACGGTGCACTGTGCCATCATCTTTAGGTTGTGTCAGCTGGTCGGTGTGAGGAGTGCAGTCAAGGATGCGTTCAAGCAAACACAAAAGGAGCCTCTCTGTTAGTTACACACACTGCTTGATCTTTTTGCAATTTAGTATAAGTTGCCATTTATTGCACCATGCTGAAATAACAGCCTGATAACAATGAATTTCCATGCAATTGTCAGAATTCCTTATTTCTGAACAGATGACTGCACCATCAGCTAACAATCTCACACAGGTATTAATGCCATCCCTGAGATTGGTTATAAAAATTAATGAAAGAAGTGGTCCTACTGCAGTTTCTCAATAGAGACCAAATATAAAGTATAGTAGAAGAGGCTTCATAATGTGACAGAAAAGTTATAAAATCTCATATCCATCCACAAATCTGATCCGATACACTGTGCACTTGAATCTTCGCTAAAGGTGGTCATATTGTAGTGAGCTGAAAGCTACCTGAAAAACAAAAAACAAATGCATCTACCTGACAACCTAATGAGTAGTAACTTTTGTTACATCATGCGAAAACAGGGCCAGCTGTTTCACAAGATCTGTTCTTCTTATATCTGTGTTTGTTCAGTATAAGAAATTAATTTTCTTCCAGAAACTTCATAATGTTTGAGCATATAACATGATCCAGAACTCTACTGCAAACAGATGTTAGGAGAGATGGGTCAGTAGTTCCTAGGATCTCTTCGATCTCCTTTCTTGATAATGGTTATTACCTGTGCGATTCTCCAGTTGGCAGTACTTTTTCCTCTTCTAAGAATTTTCAGTATGTATCAGGCAGAAATGGTTCTATTTCTGCTGCTTACACTGAAAATATTCCTTCTGGGATATCATCAGGACGTGGCTCTTTCCCCAAGTACAGGAGCTGTAATCTCTAAGCAGATGTGCTAAAATGGTCGTGTTATCCAAATTTCACCAGTGATAATTTTCAAATTAGGTGTTAAATATGTTACCCTTGTCACAACTTTCATTTACCTCACATTTGTTGTGCATTAGTATTGGAATATTGTCGTCAACACAACCAAGTTTTCTTGAAAAACAACAAAATTTCTTTGGTTTTCTGTGAGGTTAAAGATCAAACTGTAACAGAATTCATTAAAGGCTTCATGCATTGCACTTTTAACATGTCCTCTTAACCCAACTAAGTTTTCTAAGTCACTACAACACCTCACCCTTCTTCAAAGTGAGTGTATCCTCTTTTGCTTTTTGAGTTCAAACTTCACATGTATACCATGGCTGATCATTTCCTTCCTTCATTGTCTATTTCTGTATATTATGTGGATACCTTCCTCAACTATATATATGTTTTTGTTACCATTAAAACACCACTTTGGTTCACTAACCAGCTGCTCAAGGTGGTCTGAGAACATGTTGAGAATGATTTCACAACTGCATCATCCCTGCTACCAGTAATTACTCCAGATGAAATAATGCAAGTTGAAGTCACAATCCCACATTTCCCCAAGCGGCTCCATAAACCACCTATTATTATTATTACCCCGCGATTCACTAAAAGTGTGTGGCGGAGGGTGCATTGCACCTATCGAAAGGTAATAGTTTGGCAGAGTATACAGGATATGGCAGGAGGCGCCCATGGCTAATGTGAGGAACCATCCCAGCATTCACCTGGAGTGATCCGGGAAAACCATGGAAAACCCAGATCAGGATGGCCGGAATGCTTTATCGAAAGCTACTCCTGTCAGATTTTAAGTTTACTCGACCAGTGAATCCTTTATATTCCATTCCATAATCGCTCATGGGAAAAATGAGTACAGAAATGAATCAGTTCTGGCCCTGATTTCTCTTATCTTATTTTTGTGGTCATTCCGTGATATGAATGCTGATGGTAGCAATATTTGCTTGCTGTCATTCCGAAATACGTCAGTCGTAAATTTTTCTATTAGCTTCTGCCAGAGCGATGCCCTTCGGTGTTCCAGGACTTCCCAACCTAACTTCTTCAACATCGCACTTACGCTTTCCCTCCAACTATATATAACTGTCACAAATCAGGCGGCTCTTCTTTGGACCTTCTCTAACGCCTCCATTAACCCCTTTTGATGGGGACCCCGTACAGAGCAGCAATATTCTAAGTGAGGACACACTAGTGACTTGTATACAATCGATTTAACTAATGTTGAAGTCTCCCATTAACCAGAATTCCCTTCTGTGGTTGCTCAGATCTAGTGGTCTAGGGGGCCGCCAACTTACAGGATGACTATATTGCAGAACGGAGTCAGTCTCCAACAATGTGTCAAACCGGTTGGACAGTGGTACAAGCTCACCTACCTGGAATCTAGGCTTGTACAACTGCCTCTGCATGCAGCTTTGATGTCAGAAACCATGTCAGTTACCAATAGGGAATGGTTGCACAGAATTCATCCTTTCTGTCTAGGTTGCAGGTGTGACAGTTGGTAGTAGAAAACTGGTGACAGACCTAGCAATACCAGGATCATCCATATTACATCTGCAGCATCCTCTTATGGCAGCTTCCAGCTATGTCACTTTTGGTAACAAAGCTGCAAGCTGGGTGCACATATCAGAACGTATCTGCCCACAGCAACCACAATCCCTACATATACTGTCTTTTTAATACAATGCTAAGGAGCTACTGCTCTTAAACAGTCACTCAACAGCTGCTTACTTGCATTGTTTACAAACAGTGAATACTCCGAGATTAAACAAATTTACACCACTAAATGATAAATATAACATGAATCTGGGATACTGCTCTTGAAGGTCATTTGACAATGATGGATGCTTTGTCACATTCCATTCCCTGAATTCTTCCTCCTTGCTCTTACTCTCACTTCTTTAGATACCTTATTCCTTTAAACCATTTCTTCGGTCTCTTATTTGATGTCCGATATGATTCCATTCTGTAATTATTTTCATGGTTTCCTCATTCATTTTAAATCCTTTCTTTATGTCTCTCCTCCAGTCTCATTTTTCTTGCTTTTTTTTCTTACATATGGCTTTACGTCTCGTCGACATCGAGGTCATTAGAGGTGGGATGGGAAAGGGAACAATGAACGGGAATGAATTCAGCCATGGCCTTTTGAAGGAAGTATCCCAGCATTCGCCTGCAGTGATTTGGAGGAACCATGGAAAACCCAAATCTGGATGCCTGGATGGGGGATTCAAACCGGCGTTCTTCCAAATGCGAGGCCAGAAAGTTAACCGTTCACCCACCACGCTCGGTTTGTTCAATCATATTACAATCTCTGCCACTCATAACTAACCGAAACCCCTCTAAGGGTACATTTAAACTGGAACCAACTTCTGCCAATTTTTCACTCTGCCAAATATGGCCAATATCGGCCAAACAAATAAAAGTACGCAACAGTATGGATTCTGCCAGAATGACCGACCATCTCATACGAACTCTTCCAAACTCTACAGACTTCCACCATGGACCCAAATAATTTTGTTTTATTTGGCTAAGCACGAAGAAGTCTCCGACATATACATTTCATCAATGAAACACTTATGACTTGTTTTGAAACTTCAATAAATTACTTAAGTTTTCATAAAACATGATTGTTTTCCTTTCAGATCACACCTTTTCATAAATTTTTTTTATTTCAGTTAACATTACACCAGATTATATACATTTAGGAATTCATAATTATGAAATTACAAATAAACATATAAACCAATTTAACTGTATTCCTTAACAAACCTTTGAGAAATACATATATTAAGTTTCAGAATAGAAAATTTTGTACGGAACAAGTTATGTGCACCTGTATTAACTAAAATCGACATAGGTAGCTAGCTAAATGTCACAGCAAGCCTTTCGTGAAATTCAAATGTTTTTCTACAACCGGTCGATTCTTTCCAAAATACATTAGAAAAAAAAAAGTGTTTCCAGTTTCATTATGAAGTACTTCCCAAACTTACTTGGCTGTTCCATTAGTTTGGAGAACAATGTATGCAATTCTCCCACAAAATCTCTCTCTAAAAAAATGCCATCATTCATTGTTTTTCCAGTGCCAAACACAATATTAAATATCAAGAGAGAGTTCTACTAAAATTTCAATGACGTCACTTCTGTCTGTCTTCCAATGAGATATGTTGGGATACGAAGAAAAATCGGTCAAAGTTTGGGCCAGTGTAACCAGTGTTCAGTTGGCGAGTGAAAAATTAGCAAAATTTGGTTCCAGTGTAAACGTACCCTATCACTGACTCAAAACATATTGAACCTGTAGACAGAACTTGCAGGCAGTGATCATAGAAAAGAAAAAGAGACAAACAGCAAGAAAGATATCACAATCAAACACATCTCACAATTTAACTAGCTTAAAACCTACAATAACTTTGTGTGCAAATACAAAACATCACAGATCACTGAAAACCACTTCAAATACAATCAAATCAAATTAAATTAAAAGAAAAGCAAAGAAATCACATGACACTATGACCAGAATATTGGTCAAAATTAATGATACTCAAACCAATAGCACCTAAATCACAATTTTCCCCTGGAGAAGAATCTAAAAAAATAAAATACTGGACCAAAAATACCATACACAAATTATACAAAATTTCCAACCTTGGAAACAAAGAAAAATTCAAACATAAAATTCTGTGATAGTTTTATCTTACAAATGAACTAAAATTTTGTCAACTTATGCAGTCAAGTGTACTTTGGATCAGCAAGCCTACCATAGAGCGAGAGAAAAAAAAGAACAGGTGACCATTACAAAAGTTAATCGCTCTGCTGCATGCTAGGGCTCACCTCATTATGAAAGCTGGTCCTCAATCACTCTGCCTATCTTCAGTGATGAATCCTGGCCAGAGTTATCAGAATGCAATGAACTTCATTTGTGAGTCCACCACAAAAACGAGAAGACTGAAAGGAATCCTGATCCTTGCCTAGGTCCTAGGTTCGTCCAAGCCTCTCCTTCTGTGCTGAATCATTTTTCGTTGACAGTGTCAGTTTAGCTGAAAGCTGTGACCCACCATAACAGCTTTCTTAATGAGGTCGTTGGATCAACTTTTTGCGTTCATATTTATACAGGTGCAAATTCATCTGTGAATGATGGTGAAATAAGAACAGTTTTATCTTAGGAATTCTTTTACTGTGTGATAAACACAATACACAGCTCCCATAAGTGATTAAATTTAAACATACAGATCTAGTCACTAATGTGTTTCCCAGACAACATGTCACTGGCCCTGCTATCTGCCTCCAAGCAAGAATTCTCTATCCCACCTAGTAGCTTACTTCCTATTAATTAAATGTTAATAAATAATGGCAATAATACTGTTTTTATGTGTGTTTAATGTTGTTTGCATTTCATCTCTCACTGAGAAATCATCAGCAACGAACTGTCACTGATAATGCTTCACTGAGTCGTGAAACACACATGGCATTAAAAAATATAAAACAGTTGCATTTGCATTATTTATTAACATTTAACAATCTTAGCAACTGCAGGGAAAATGACCTACAATAGGATTGCATCATTCCCTACGGGTTAAAATTATGCTGCCACATACAACACTCCAACCAATGTCTAAGCCATTTCAATTGCCAACTTCTGCTCTCTAGAATTATGGAAATTTCCACTAATCACATTACTGGCAACACAAAATCCCACAGTAGCTCTATCCATGGCACAGGTCAATGAGTACCTCACATACACAAAGTGTGCCCACATGACGCTAGCCCCCTCAGATGAATTAACACATCAACAAAGGAGGGAGAGACAGCCCAGTTCTTCTTTTTTAAATTTTTTTTAAATTACTGTTTATAATTTTAGGATTATTACTAATTCTGGCCATTTCACATGCTTTGCATTCATATTTCCTTAGCTTATTTTCTTGTCACCCCTTTTCTAGTTTTGACCATCAGTTTAATTTTACATTGTAGTATGTGTATATGTGGGTACCAGGATGATGCAGGTGTCTCTCTTCTATTCTGCCTTTAGTAAGTGATGGGTTTACTTTCTACATTCTTGTCCCGACAATACAGCAAATAATTGGAGCTGGCTATTCGTTACATTTCGGTTGTGACTGGTTACTTTCTTTGTGAAGATTTCTATCCAATATTTAATGATTCTTAGTGTGATCAAAATTATATACATCAAGAAGTGTAAAGGATTATTCTAAATAATTTTGTTCTGTCACCCAAAACACAGTAAGCCAGTATTTACCATTTATGGCATAGTGATAGTATATTTTTTTGGTCACTCCTGCAAGCTAAGAAAGATATGTTTATATGCACCGATGTTTATATGTACAATCATATCTCTGAAAGCCAATTCCCTTAGACATACATTATGAAACACAAGAGAACCATGTAAGACAGCAGGCAGAGTTGTTCACTTGAAGTTGACATATCACTCGAGCACCTGCGGTATTTGATGGATCAGCGGTCTTGGGCGACATGGAGCAAATGTCATGGAAAGAGACATGCAGTCACTTGCTTAGGAGAGACTACAGTATGCAGACATGTTAGGCTGCTACAGCCATTTAGCTTCACTTTATCCCAGTTCGGCAGTGGCTATCAAATTCAACTGATGTAGGGGTATTATTCTAACAGGTTGCGTGAAACAGGTGTGTCCCATTTCATTTTTTACATCTGTAAAAGGAATTATATCTGCAGATTATTAGACTTTGTAATAAACTGGGAACTTCTTATATAACAACTATTTCTTTCAAATAAGTACATCCTAACTACCCTTGTCGACCACTCATATCACAAGAATCTATTTTAGCCCACTCAAATTCAAAGGAATATGACACAAGACAATTACGAGTTAAAAAACTCAAGAAAAATAATTCTTTGCTTTGGGCTTTAGGATCCACACCACTATGAAAAATCACAAATATACTCAAGACAGTGGGAATTAGCCAATCTCACTTACTGTCCATTATATGTTGAAAGGAAAATGTCAAGAAAATTATATTTTGTTTAACAAACTTTCTGAATAATACAGTTCAGAAATCCATGAAAGAAAGTTAATAGTGATTCTCATCAACACTCAATAAATCAATTCAGAACTTACAATGTAGCCTTTCTATAAGAAGAAAATAATATGAAAAAAAGTCTGTACACCATATATTTCTGGGGAAAATAAGTCTGGGGCACTGCTAAAAAGCTAGAGAAAGAACCAACCACAATTCAAAATTTCTGTTCGTTTCATTGACGACAGTTTACACAAAAATAACTGAATGGTTTTTCCTGAGATTTCAAAAATTGTGCAGTCCCCCAGGAATAAAATGAGGTATGTCTTACCTTGATGTGATGTTTGGAAGCTGAGAAATGAAGAAAATTTAATTATTCCATGGTTTCCATTTTACTTTTCACAGTACAAATGTTTCCAGGAACCGGACATAAAACAGTCAAATGCAAGATGCGGGTCCCGACTCCAAGGGTAACTTGAGAGTTCCTTCCCAAACCCAGTGGATCAGTGACAACACTTGGGCCTATCATTCACGAGGATGTGGGTTAAAATCTCTGCCTCACTATCCAATTTCGGTAGTCTATTGTGTCCAAAAATAACTCCAGGGAATGCTGTTCCTTAAAAAGGCCATGGCCAAAATCCATCAAGTTCCTTGCCCTGCCACTTTTTCCCACCCATCCTGTCACAGCTATAATGACCTTGACAAGCCATAAAGCCCAACACAAAACAGAAAATAAGTACCTTACACCACAGGAACCACTACAGCATGCTACCATATAAACATCGGATTTCAAATGAGACTTTATTATTCTACAAAAAAAGAAATAATACTAGTTTTTCCTTTTTCCGGAGAAAAAAAGTTGAGATCGTTACTGAAATTTTAATGCCGATTTCAAATCTTTATTTAGAATTTCCCAGTCAGGCACAGTTTATGAGTAATTGTGATATTAATTTCTGCAGAGATTCCAACAATTTAAAGATTAGTAGTGAATTAAATAATTGAACAACACAAGAGTTCTAATTTTATACATAATTTATTTAGTATGTTAAAATTTTATAACTGTTGTGTATGAACAATATCCATAATACATTCCATAGAAACACTGTGCATATCTTTTAGTTTGTATCTGTCTTCTTTGTCTGTTGTAATTCTAGAATCAAACTATTCCTTCATACTATTTCTCTCTGTGTGTATGTCTTTATGAAACATTTCTCTATATTCATTGGGTTCAACACTGTAAAATAATCAAGATACAAATCTAGAAAGTAAACACATTCAAAATCCAGATATAAATTAACTTATTTCATCAATTCCTAGCAGCTTTTAGCTCCTCTTCCTCCCAGGAAAGTTTTTGAACCTTTTTGAAATATATCCCCATTTATTTTTCTTTGTTTGTTAGACATGTCTCAAAACCTGAGTCTTTCCGAATTTTCTAAGTCCAACAAAAATATCTTAATTTTTCTGGTGTTTTATTTTTATATATTGTGTAGCATAAGTATAGAAGAATAGTAATTATATTGAATTAGAACAGATGAAATGAGACATAACTGCTTTTACAGATTGATGTTGAGAGATTGCATCCAATTGTGGTTACCTCATGAAGCTGCTGGATCTCCTAAGAAGGCATTCTGTGGTGAATAGTTTGCTGGTGGTGCCACAGTTACAAGAAGGATCGTCTATTATTCCCCACTAGTGCATGCAGTAGTTGTATCTACTGTGGTCTGTTCTCACATGGTTCAGTGTCATCCAGGTTTTTTTCGCAGGTAGGTTGAATACAAGAGGTTGTCTCGAAGGGTCTTGGATTAGTGCTAGTTTGTCACCAGGATTGGAACTGGTACACTCAGCATGCCATGCTGCATTTATGTTGAAGTGATTTTAGACTAGCATCTCACCTAACTTGCATGTTGAATACATTGACTTTAATATGTTTTGAGTCGGGCATTCCTGATGTATTGGAAGTAGTGGGTTTCTTAAACATTTCTGCTATCCGGTTTTTAAAGCCATTTGTCTTCAGATATTTGGTGGGGAGATGTTAGAAAGCACAGGTAGCAATTCTGTAGGTGTAGATTTTACAGTTCCAGAGATCGTTCTCATTGTGTCATTTAACTGTGTCTATCTTTTTTATGTGACTGTTATTTAGCCATACTGAACTGCAGTATTCGGCAGTTGAGTAATACTATGGCAGGAGCTGATGTTCTGAGAGCTGCTGCATGTACTCCCCATCCTGTTCCAGAAAGTAATTTTTTCTGGTGAAAGACAAGGAAATGTGTAGTTTTGAAGGTACCTAAAACCTCTTACTGTTCCATTGATGGTCTAGACAATTAAAAAAAAAAAGACCTAGTTCAATTTGAAGTTAGGCAATTCAGAGAATTTTACAGGAATTGTATATACACAGTTCCTGTAAATTTATCTGAAGTTTTGAAATGTTTCTAAAACTTGTTAAACTCAAAAGTGGAAGTTCTCCTTTACAGGGAATGCAGTATTCAATGGTATTGGCATTTAAAAAGAAAAAAAAAAAAATCTTTATTTTTAAAAATTCAGACTGCAGCAAACAATGTTGAACACATATTTTAATATGGAGTATTTCATTTTAAACAGAAAATTATTATCGTTAAAATAAAATAAAAATCAACAAAATATCTTACACTGTTTTAGAGATAGAGCATTTTATAGTAAATCGCAAGTGAGATATGGGTGCCGGGATGCAGTCTTTGGCGGTCTGTATCTCGGACCATGAATTTTTTTGGGCAAAACAAATACATGCAGGTATCTTACTTTTATCTGAATTTTAAGTAACTTAGTCCACAACCTAAAGATTGGTTGGATCCTCCTGAAGGCGGCATACTAAGCAGCCATTGTGTAAGAGATAGGATGGCCAGTTCTTTTTTTTTCCTGGGACCTATAGTTTAATGTGGAATCTGAACCACGGAATGGCCTGGCATAGTTCATATGATCAACAAAATTCCTACACCCATCAGGATTTGAACCCAGGATTGGAGCAGCGAACTTTTAAAAGCAAGCACCTTAACCACTGAGCTATCAGACCACTCCACCTGAATTTTAACATATGTTAAATTCAAAACTTCTGAGACTATGAAGGTAAACCCTTGCTCTGAATTGATATGGATTCAACCAAATCTTCATGAACGACTAGACACTAAAAAATATTATTTTTCTATGTTACTATTTTTTAAATTTTTATCTATTGTTATTATTATTTGGTATAGTGATTCTTTCTGTGATGTCTATCCCAATCAGAATGGAAGCAGGCATGCTTTGTATAGCCCCATTGCATGTCCAATGCAACTTCAACTAGCAATAAGTTGACAAGTATGTTTAATGTTAACTAATTAAACAAAGCATTTCTTGCAATATTTCAGAAATTAATTAACTAAACAGGTACAGAAGGTATACTGCCATTATGCAGTAAAACCCTATTCTTACCTGTTTACCATGTTTCTATGAAGACTCTGCTGTCTTTTGGATAATACCTGATGTTTCATCAAGCTATCAATGTTATCGCAGAAACTCATTGATTTGTCGGAAGCAAAATGAGTAACAAAAGCCATTTCTATGTCTCCGAATTCAGTAATTTTTAATTTAATTATGATGAAGCTCATGTTCCAGTGCCAATTCTCCTACATACCTACTTTCCCATTCTAAGATCTTTTTATCTTATATACTATGAATGCAAACCACCATCCATCTACTTTTGCACTTCACAAATTTAAATTATTTTAGCGTTTCTGAATTCAATAATGGATAAAGAAAATAAACTCATCACCTAACAAATTATAAAACAGAAATGTGTTTAAAAAAATGGGTGCAAGATGCTGAATATGCTACATGGATAAATAAATTGGAGTGCTAAAGTGACAGGTGAAGGTGTAGCAAGTAGTAGTTGAGTGAGGGAATTCTATGAAGAAAACAACAATGGATGGAAGAAAGTAAACAATCTGAAGGAAAGGATGGGGGGCACAGAGGATAAGGACAGGAGTGTGTAAAGATACTGGCATCCTTTCCATAAGACTGGATAACGTCCTGTTTGTCCTGGACCAAAGGATGTTCTGGGTACGTATTCCCCAATGCCCGAATGCAGCTGAGGGAATCACAACATAAGATGTACTACATGTTGCGACTTACTTGCATATGCACGAGCGACTTCAGTAAAAAGTAACACTCCACGGTATATACACTGCACCTGCTATCCAGATTGTATTGATACGTTGCTCAAGGGAACACAATGGAGCAGCCTACTCTGTTAGCCTGCTTAGACCCATTGATGTATACCGGGGTAAAAGTATGATGCCGATTTAAAAAATCATTAAAAACATTGTCAGCAGTAAACAGTTTGTTGTGCCAAGATTTACTCCAACCCTGGTAATAAAAAGAGGGAAACTCGTATTCATTTACAATAATCAATATACAGTAGATGAAGGGTCTGATAGGTTTACTATGATTAATGGTAGAGGAGATTAAGGGCGGATTAATAACTGTGTCGTAAACGGAACTACCAGGTATTGAGGCAATGTGCATGAAGTGTTGCGGCATGAGGAGATATGACAAGCAGCAACAGGCCAGCCTCATCACCTATGCTAGTAATGGAGCTGGTTTGATAAGCACCCATGGCAAGCCAAATTCCTGCAAGATGGAAACTGTCCAACTTCCAGAGACAGCTGTCCTGTGTTGAGCCATATACAACAAAGCTATCGACGATGGCCAAAAACTGCACACTGGGTTTTCTCAATGGAAATTGAAAACCGGTGAATACTGACCATTCATAGAGCCAGTTTAGTATGATTTGCAATTGCCTTTCAGGACCTCTCAGGCTGGATGAAGAACAGAAGATAGCAAGTCATCTACAAATAAGGAGGACCTATTGGGACTCCTTTTTGCTGACAAAATTCTGTTAATAGTAACAACAAAAAGGATCACACTTAAATCGGACCCTTGAGGAACACTATTTTCAAGGATAGAAATACCTGATACTTCACAACCAACTTGGTACCAGAAACAACAACGTGACAAAAAAATAAATAAATAAATAAATTAGAAAATGGGGCAGATACATCCCCATTCACGTAACTGTGTTCGTATCGCAGGCCTTATCAATGTCAAAAAAGAAGTCCACAACATGCTAACTGCAGATGAATGCATCCTGTATCACCGCTTCTAGCAGAATCAGGTTAACCATGGTGGATCAGAAATTCCTGAATCTAGACTGAAAGCGGTTCAGCATATTTTCAGCTTCGAGACACAAGACTAGGTGGAAGATTACCATTTGTTCTAGTGTCTTCCTGATGCAGCCTGTCAAGGCTATGTTACGATAGCTACCTGGCAACATTTTATCTTTACCAGGTTTTAAAAGTTGGATTAACATTACTTCTTTCCACAAGTCACGGAAGTATTCTTGGATTCACATACAATTAAAAATATCCAGAATGTACTGTTTAGCATTTTTGCTTAGATGCCTCAGCATCTGGTACTGGACCTGGTGTGGTGTCTTTGCCACAGTCGTGGGCAGATTCCAGCTCCCGAAGAGTAAACAGGCTATTATACAATTATGTATATGAGGTAACATAAGCCCTCTTCTATGCAACGATTCTTGGATCCAAACTGGTGGTCAAGGTGATGGCAGCAAAGTACTCTGTCATCAGCTGCGCTATGCTTCATTCATCAGTAACTAATGCACCCGTGATCAAGCAATCCAGATACTAATGATCTAGAGTACCTCCCAGATATACGCCGGATTGACTCCCATACTTTTGATGTTGTCATATAACAAAAGGTTAATGGTGTTCACAAAGTTATTCCATGTCCTTTTCTTACTCTCCTTGATAATAGGAAGGGCTTTAGCTCTTGCAATTTGGAATGCTGCTAGGTTTTCTGCTGTAGGGTACCACTTAAAAAGACACAACGCCCGTCTTTTGCTCCTAATGGTAGAACAACAGTCATTGTTCCACCAAGGAATAGGCATTCTTTGCAGCGTTCCTGAGTAACTAGGAATGGAAACATCAGCTGGCTGGTGAATCACTGAACTGTTCGTGCTGATTAAAGGGATTAGCTGCATACTTCAATTGATTTAATCAGGAAGGGATTTGTAAACCACTTGGCAGGGTGAGAGTTTGAGCGAGAACAGACCTCGTATGCTAGCAGATGCCTTGTCCGTGACAAATACAGTAAGTGTTTGGCACATGTATGGAGAGACTACTTGTTTAGTAAGCTGAGGGAAGATAAGAAAACCATTGAAAAGCATACTTTGTTGTTCCAAAAATGAACTTACATTGGGTAGAGCATGATGGCAAATTATTATTATTATTATTTTAGGTTTTGTGCCTCATATGTGAACAATGGCTTTCCCAGAGTTTCACTGAAATATAATTTCCATGGGTTCGCTGCCAGATGATGTTGATGAAAGACAAGCTTTTGATGGCAAATTCTAACATCATCTTCAAGTCTCAAGTTGTGACAACCAAAGCTGCGCTGCTTTTCTCTGGTGTCAACACATCTTATATAGCCTAGTGCTCCTATCCATCCCCAACCCGTCGTTCGCGCCGGCTGAGGCTCTATATTGCGTCCATCACGTTGGATGGCTAATGACCCAACTGTGAGCCAGTTATGATTTATTTTCTGGTGGTGCCTCACTATCCTTTTGTTTGATATAGCATTTTCAATTCCGTGTTGCGTGAGTGCAGATTTCTCTAACTGAAACAGCTGGCTGTTGTGCTGAAGCTTAGCCACATAAGCCTTGATGGTTTGAATTGTCTGACCAACATAAGACTTACCACACTGGCGTGGTATGCTTTAGAGTACTTATGTCTTCAACCCCAGATTGTCCTTAACAAGCCGGAGTCACTCACAGATTTTGGCAGGAGGACCGAATATGCTCTTAATTCTGTGTCGAGCCAGTATCCAGTTATTTCACAGGAGATATTACCTGAATAGGGGATGCAGTCCAGAGCCTCTGACTGATCTTCTGCGTGCTTTTTTGCTCATTTTCAAAACAATTAACAGAGTCTGAAGATAGCTTTGGTATGTTTTACAGAAAAATGAAGAGCCATCTTATTCAATTGTATGACCAAGAAATGTGAAGTTCGGTGAGTGTCAGTAGACTGTATTCTGACAAAAAATGAGTCCTCTGACTTCCACTGGAAGAAGTTTTGTTCTATTTGTAATTTATGTATGCCAAACAAATGTGACTTTTTCAAAATTCAAATAATAAAACATATCCAACTACGAAACGAAAAGTTTTACTGGTAACACGCCAATATGTCAGAACCTATAAAAACTGCCCTATCGCTCTTAAGTTTAGTACATACATTCCTTAGGCGATAATATTTGATTTAAAGTGTATAATGTAAGCTTCGAATGCGTGAAAATGAGGGAAAATCACTTCAAATGTGGGTAGATGCACACATGTTATTAAGCAAGAAATACACGTTATTACATGTCGATATTTTATCTGTATGTTTCTTACTCTTAATTCTTGGTCCAGGCTGCATTTCAACCTAAACACAACTGCTATTAGCAAAAAATAAAACCAACTTAAATGCTGTGTATCAAACATTCGATACAGTAGATGCCATGTTTTTCCCCTGTAAGGTAGGCTGCCATGCAATATATCTTAGCACTGAAAAACAATATGGCAGCCCGCACAGAGAAATCGTAAATGTTACATGATTTTCTACTTATTACGTATCTGCAATTTACATGTGGAAAGCAGTTTTTATTCAATAATGAAGACTTAAAAACACATGGAATAAATGTCAACAGCTATTAACATGTATGCATCTACCCACATTTCGAGTGATTTTTTCTCATTTCTACATATTCGAAGCTTACGTTATACACTTAAATCAAATATTATCGCCTAAGGAATGTGTGTACCAAATTTCAGACCAACAGGACAATATCTGTAGGTTCCGACGTATTGGAGTGGAGCCGTTTTACTTTACACTCATTATTGTATTCTTTCTCACATTTATTTTCATGGTAGTTTACATATTAGCATTCTTTTATTATTCATTTGAATACTGGTAATAAATGAAAAACAAGCTTCAGTTTTAATTTTTTTTAAACAATGAACCCATTCCCATCCCATATTTATATTTTGCCAGGTGATTTACAACAATACTAGCTACTGAAGGAATTTGTTTTCAATTTTTTTTTCTCTCCAACAAAATAAATTTTATCAGCTAATAGTACATTATAACACAGGAAATGACATGAAAATGCTGTAAAATGACACATCTTCCAGTTCTCTACCTGAATTAGGAGAGCTTCTAGAGCAATTAACAAATGTTCGTTTGCAGTTCTTAGGCAAACGTTTGAAAACTTTTAATGGTTGTAACTAAAAAAAAAAGAGTGGCTATATCTCGAAGAAGATTGATATTCTTCCAAGTCCATATGAACAGTACATCTGTGACACATTTCACAAAAATCTGAGGTTTGCACCATTTTCTCCATCTACCCAAAAATGGTACTAAACTGCTGAAATTTGATTTATCTGCTTCGATGTAATGTTCTGTTCACATTCAATACTCTCTTTCTCTCTCTCTCTTTTTTTCTTTTTTATTTTCAGAAAAGTAGCCACAAATTAAATTAAAAATGCCAAAATATGAGATGCTGAGCAAGTGAATAACGCCACCAGCAGTACAAAAATGACAAAAAAATTATTGGTACAGGAATAAACCTAAACAGTTTTGTTTTGTTATGGAGGTTGTGATTAAGTTAAAATACGGCCTGGAACAAGACTTTTTTTTCCTTGAAAATTTTGTTCAGTGGCAGCCATATTGTTTACAATGGACACAATCGATGGTTTATGATAGTGTCCTACTGATATAACATTGTGGGTGTCACTTGAATACAGCTCATACACGTATTTTATATTTGTAAATTGTACATTTTTTGGTGACTTTACAACAAAGAGAAGCTGAAACATGAAGAAAACATTACAACAAGGTGATTAATTAACATTTCAAGAGGTATAAATAGCTTCACGAGTTTCACGCTGTGTTGAAGTGCTCCTTCTTCCTCCCTATGTTTCAACCAGGCCTTAGGTCTTCCTCAGGGGACTTAGCTGCCCGCAGCGTCTGCTAGAGACTTCATATTGTTATAAACAGCTTCACGAGTTTCACTCTGCATCAAAATGCTCCTTCTTCCCAACGTTTCGACCAGGCCTTAGGTCTTCCTCAGGGGACTTAGCCGCTAGTCTGCTAGAGACTCAGCAGGCGGCTAAGTCACCTGAGGAAGACCTAAGGCCTGGTTGAAACATTGAGAAGAAGAAGTAGGAGGAGGAGCACATTGATGCAGCGTGAAACTCATGAAGCTATTCATACCAACATGATGGCTGTGAAAATGGCAAAATCTTTTATAACATTTCAAGAGATTTTAATTAAATTTGCAGCACTGGCAGCATGTGATAAGTGTGGGACACTGTCATATTTTGGCAATTTTATTTTAATTTGTGAAGATTTGCCCATAAAAAGAGAATGGAGAATGTGAACAGGACATTATATCGAAGCAGATAAACCAAATTTCAACAGGTTAGTACCATTTTTGGGTAGGTGGAGAAAGTGGTACAATCCCCCAACTTCTTTTTAAAATTGTGTTGATTTGACTTGGAATGACCTATTACCAACTGGCAAAATCTCAGCCTAGGTGATGTCCATATCAAGAAACACTTATTTTCACTCCTTAATACCATATGCAATAGATGCAATTCAGAGCCCAAACGGGAGTAATAAAAATTATGTGTGGGGTTACCAGGGGAACATGCTGCAGAGAGCTGTTCAAGTAGTTAGGAATTTTAGTATTGGTGGCTGAGTATCTTTATACATACTACTGTCCTTTAGAATGAGATTATACTCTACTTGAAACAAGTAGTGAAACAAACACCTATTGTGTCAGACAGGGGCGGATCCAGGATTTTGCTTGAGTGGATTTTGGTTTGGGGGGGGGGGGGGCTTGGCTTAAGTGAATTTTGGTTCAGAGGGCTTGCCTTCAGTGGATTTTGGCTTGGGGGGGGGGGCTTGAGTCGGGAAAAAGGTAGTATTTATAGCCTCCTCGGGCCTCAAATCCGTAGAGCTAAAAAAAATGTCTCAAAACTACAATGTCGGGGGTGGACCAAGATACTTTTGGGGGGAGGCCTTGAGCCCCCTAGCCCCCCCCCCTGGATCCGCCCCTGGTGCCAGAAGTAAAACTGATCTTCACACAGAATAGAAGTCATTGTCATTTGTTTAAAAAGAGGTCAGATTTTAAGGGAGTTCCAATGGGCTCCTATGTCATTTAAATGTCTGGCAAGGTATAGTATTAAAGATGGGATAAAAATTAAAGAATTTTTAATTGATATCTCCTTTTACTACACAGATTTTTTTCAGAGGTATTTACAAAATAATTGCCAATATCGTGCATAAATTTAGTTGATAAAAGTAATGTCGGCCTACGTATTTTGACAGTGAATTGTCTGGTGTACACACCTTTCTTGTTATACAATTGTTTTGTTGTAATTTTACTCCTTTTCACATCCCATTGAATCAGTTTCTTAAATTGGTGAATGACATGTATTATTGTAACACATTACCACAAATTTATTGTCAGGTCATTACACACTGAGGAATAAATGATAAAGCATACAGTATGCTCCTGTAATATCCGTTAAATACACAAGCAAGATTTTATTGTTAACAAAAGCTAATGATACTTTACTAAAATGCAAATGGGAACTGCACCACTTTCAGTACCTGCCAGAAACTGGTACTATCCTGTTGAAATTTACATCAGTCGCTTCGTCAACATGTCCTCTTCACGTTTTGCGATCATACATTGCGGAAAAGTCGCCAGGAATGTAATTAAAAATGCCGAAATATAAAAGGCTGAGCAACTGCTAAATGCTTTCAACACTGCTAAAATAACATAAAAATTATCGGTACAGGGATCATTTCAACCTAAACAGTTTAGTTTTGTCATAGAAATCGTGGTTAGGTTGAAATACGGCCTGGACCAAGTGATAAAAAATTACGAAATTTTGGCTATGCGGCATCTAACACGCAAAGTCGTATTTGTTTACAATGGAATCTCTGGTTGCTCGTTGCTATGTAAGATGGCGGTCATTACAACTCCGATAAATATTGCGTGTTTCGTCAATTTTGTGCGACTTTTTACAAAGGCGTAGAGCTGAAAAGGCATGAAAACATTACAACAAAGGATTAAATCAACATTTTAAGAGACTGTCACCGATTATTTTCAATGTTGGCGGCATGTAACTGCTGTGCGTCATGTCATATTTCGGAATTTTTAATTAAATTCCTGGCAACTATTCCGGAATGTATGATCGCAAAACGGGAAGAGGACATGTTGACGAAACGACTGATGTAAATTTCAACAGGTTAGTACCAGTTTCTGGCAGGTACCGA
>CM061921.1:100276277-100291719 GCA_031002005.1 Vandiemenella viatica | reverse complement strand
CGCGGTAACAGCACTACTGCGAATTGAGTTGGACATTGGGTCAAATATCGTTACTGATAAATCCACGATTTCTCCCAACCCCCTCTCAGGTTCGGCCACGTGAGGTGAAATAGGGGAGGGGAGGTCCGGCGAAATCTCACGAAACCTCATCAAGGGGGAAGGGGAGGGGGGGAATAAACGAAAATCTCACGTGAGGTTTTGAAATTCTTGTAGCATTACAGAGCTTAAAAAAAAGTCTACAAATGGCGCGAAAGTCGATTTTAGGAGGGTGTTTTGCGGGGGGGGGGGGACCGACCTTGGGGGAAGAGACCTTTAAAAAAAAAAGCCTCAAGAAGTTGCGAGGTCAATTGGTAGGAGGGGGTCAAAATCTCGCGTCATTTTACAAATCTCACCACAGGCGGGGGGGGGGGGGGGCGTCATTAATGGACGCCCTCCAAGGACATCACGTGGACATAGGTGGTCAGTGGGAATCATCAGAGGTGCCTGCCAAAGTCTAACCAGGCTTGTTAGGCTCGGCGTACTTGATCTATTGGAGAAAAGTCTTTTGTTGCTACTTGTTTGCGAAAAGTGTAACTTTGTGTTATGTGTTTCGAAATGTGTAGCCGATATTGGAGACCGTTGTAGCTTTCGTCTAGGTCATTGCGGGAAAGTCCGAATGACAGATCCACCCCACCCCCCTCCCAGATCCCCCCCCCAATAAGGCTAGGTACAATCTGTAGTATTTGCTTTCCTTCCGAATGGCTAAGTCAATAACAAATAAGCAAGAAGGTTACGTTAACACGCCTAAATATGCATTGCACTTAAAAATAAATTCAACCCAGACTGGAAAAGTAAGTTTTAAGAATTAGTATAACATTCGTCATATGGAGCCTACGGCTATATAACCAGTTCATAATATACAAAAACGAGTAGATGGTCTGTTTGTCAAAATTAGCATACGCCGCTAGAATAGAAGAACCAGACAGCCGGTCACAATAGTGATTTTGGCAACCACAAAACCAAGTGGAATTGCAATCATATGGGCAGTTACTTATAGAAATACGGAGTCTATTGGTATAATCGTTAACAGAATGACTAACGCTTGGGTCACTAACGGAATTCGAATACAACGAAGAAATTGGGTTATGATCAATTCAACTTGCCATCTTAATAATTAACTCAGTATTCTGTGGGCTATAATTTTGATGTTTATCTCCGCTTCTACACGTGTTATTTTTTTTTTTTTTTTTTTTTTTTTTTTTTTTTTGTGTTTACGTCTCTCAACATCGAGGTCTTTAGAGACGGGATAGGATGGGGGGCAAGGAATGGGAAGGAATTCGGCCATGGCCTTTTGAAGGAAGCATCCCGGCTCCATAAACGCATGATTCGTTAAGTATTGCAAGCAAGATAATGAAAACGTGTACCAAAAAACACACACTCCTTCGAAACGCAGATTACCTAGACGACACGCAGGCAAAAACCAACCACGAGCAGCACATCACATGTCTCGATATGAGCACTGAAATGAAATTTTTTCGAAAATTACGGTTAACTACAATCACAAAAAAAATGGTGAGAAAGCATTGAAAAAAAAAGTTCTTTGCTTCTTGAGGTCTCACTACGTGTGTTACAGAAGGCACCCAGTGCCTCTGCGACCACAAAATTACAGTAATTAGAAATGATAATACTTTTATACCCAGAGATACTATTGTCTCTGGAAGCAGTTAAACGAGGCTTGGTCGTTATGTCTTTAGATAACACTGTAATATCTGGATAGTTGGTCTCACCATTCGATAAATTTAGGTTACTTTTCTGCCAAAAAGAAACTATTTTACAGACATTACCTATCACTCAATTAGTCTCACAAGGAACTGATAAACTCAGTAATAATCGATTTCTATGGTTTTTATATATGTTGTGAGGTCCTTAGTTCCATGATAAGATTTTATAACGACTATAATGTACTCCCGGCAACTTTCACTAGAGACTGTAAGTACATCATCATGAATAACTTTCCTTCCCTTTAGCATATCGACAATAGCAGCGTTTCTCAACACCTTTCAAACGGAGGACCAGTAAAATGCCAAAAATATATATATATATTTTTTTGCTTATGGCTTTACGCCTCATCGACGTCGAGGTCATTAGAAGCGGGATGAGACTGGGGACAAGGAACTGGAAGGAATTCGGCCATGGCCTTTTGAAGGAAGCATCCCGGCATTCGCCTGGAGTGGTTTGGGGAAACCATGGAAAACACAAATCTCGATGCCCAGATGGGGATTCGGACCGGCGTCCTCCCGAAAGCCAGGCCAGAACGTTAACCGCTCACCCACCACGCTCAGTAAATAATTCTAGGGGGTCTAGTAACCTACATGTATATTAA
Organism: Vandiemenella viatica; assembly: GCA_031002005.1. NCBI lineage: Eukaryota > Metazoa > Arthropoda > Insecta > Orthoptera > Morabidae > Vandiemenella > Vandiemenella viatica. The sequence goes on along the minus strand of CM061921.1, from coordinate 100,289,357 downwards.
TAACGAACCTTACTAATTGTTATCAGCACATACAGGGTCTCTTAAGACCTTATAAAACGGTTATTAACTTAATCCTCTAAGGAATGCTGTTCTCTTTGATGTCGATTGGTTGCGTATTTAGTGAACAGACTATTATTGTAAAAATGCAGTCATTACTCCATATCATGGAAATACTAGATTTTTGCTGGTCGTTGAACTATTCAGGGCTTTTAGAAAGTTTGGTTTATAACTTATACTCAATTATAGCCTTATACAGAATGAGTGCGGTATCCACTTCATGTGAGCAACTTTTACTAGTTTGTTTTGTTATAATATTTTTAATTTATATTCTGGCCCAACTTCGAAGACCACAGAAACGTTGCACTATAGAATTTTAGAATCTGTCTCCCAACTTGAAAGAAGAAGAAATTTCAGCTGCAGGTTATTTTCTAATAATGTTTCGTTAGACTTCATCGCATTTGGAATATAACTTTCTTGTTTTTCGTCAAATGGTGACACTTAGGTTTGATCTTCTTGTGAAATACAGATCGCCGTTTCCACTTTTGAATTCTAATACAAGATGCTAGTGCTCAACAGTCTTCTTTGCTCCTACTCAAATTCCTAAGACAAATGCGAGATTTTTAAGAGAGACAGAAGAAATTTTGACCAGGAGCAGATTCCTTCAACTAACCTTGAGTTAAAGTTCCTATAAAACCTTATCTTGGAAACTAATTCACTGAGGCTGTAACTTAGAGGATAACATATACATGTATTAGAATCATCAAAATTAGTGATTACAAAGTTTGAAGCACTCCTTGTAATTTTTTTAAATGGTTTTACGCCTCATCGATGTCGGCGGGAGAGGACTGGGGACATGGAACGGGAAGGAATTCAGCCATGGTCTTTTCAAGGAAACATCCCCGCATTCGTCTGGAGTGATTCCGAGAAACCATGGAGTAACCGAAATCAGGATGGCAGGATGGGGATTTAAACCCACGTCCTCGTGAATGAGGCAAAGGTCCATTATACGTAATTTTGTTATATTTAAATTTTTCATCGAACGTCGTTACCATTTTCGGTATCTTTGTGTTCAGACTACGCCACGATATAGCGCATCAAATGTCGACGAAGCACAATGTTATCACTCCTCACCGTTTCAAATACGAATGGAAAAGAATTTTCACTAAAAAATCTCGTTTTAATGCATTATATTATAGCGGATATTCGTGTATTTATTTGGGTACATTTACACGTAAGAAAATTTAAAGTTGCCGGTGAAACTCGAAACCTTAAATTGGGACATCACTTGCATAGGCAGTGTATACCCTATGCTCTAGAAATGTCAGAATCAATTGAGGTTTAGGAAAGTTTCTGTCTACCTATATCTATTGAAACTTTTGGTATGAGATAGAACGGTGTGCAGGCAGTAGATCAATATAACGAATATTACTTTTCTATCAGTTCGATCAGTATATTTAAATGTAGTTTATTATTGATACATGACAATGTGGACACATGATATGTGGCATGGAAGAAATCAATATTCAGTCAAAGCAGAATAATTCTTAAATGTCAGCAATCAGATAGGTTGTCCCCCATGTAGACATTCGAATGGAGCCCATTGTGCATGACAATCATTAATTTGGCACAGCATTTCAAACATAAATACACGCGGTTTCGTTACCACCTAAGTTACGATTTACCCTTCATTTCTATACGAATTTTCTGAGAAACCTGAATTGAAGCATCAACTGATAACGATTTTTAATCAAGAAATTTGGCAGCAGCCTACAATGACTGTATATCCTGGTATTGAATCGTAATTAGGTTGAGGATTTCTCACTATTTTTGTAATTGTGTGTGGAGTGATTTCCGATATGAGCTGGAGCGCGGTCCTTTGTTCGCCGTGTATTGATCACCCTGAGCTCTCGGGCGCTGGTGCTAGCACCCGGCGTGCCAACAATGGCACAAAGCAAATAGCAATATCACATCTACTCTAGACTCTTACTTCAGTGAATTTGCAGTTATGTGATAAAAAGATTATGTTGGTTCAGAAATCCATACTTATTTTGTGGCTGTCGCTTCCTAGCTGGAAGGTGACAAGAAATGATCTGTTATATTTGGAAATACTTTCGAAGGAAATATCGCTTAAGTTCTCCTGGCAGGTACTATATTATGATTTTATTGATGGGTCGATCTCTACCACCAGGGTTACTGGAATTTCTGTTAAAATGTTCATATCGAATCTTTCCGATGCCGTATAATGATTCTTCCCATCGGTCAGTTCAGAAACTTTTTCCTGGAGAGATATTCGATCGTCTCTGTAGGTACCATATTTCCTCTGTCATTTCTATACTCTGGTTCTTTGCCACAGCCTGAAACCTATTTCCGTTGAGTCAAGCATCTTAAACGCATTCAGAAATTCTTCTGTACGAATCCATTGATTCACAATCACTAATGGGCTGTTTTCGGCAGATTCTGTTGTAACACTTCTATTTTCCCGCTGCCTTCAATAAGTTCATCTCGGTAGCTCAATTCTTTCATTGTTCTTCCACAACATTTCTTACTGCTTCCGTCGTATCTATTATAGCATCGCTTCCATTGCTTTGCCCTAGACTAATAATTATCCAGGAAATTCACCATAAACAGTTATCAGCTTTAAAATATGTCCAGTTTTACCACGTAAACTTGACTGACTGTATTTTTACCATCCGCAACACCATTATTAATGTTTATCTCTCATTACGTTTTGCAGAAAATACTTGAAAAAACCCATAAAATGCTTTTGTAATTGCAAGGCAAAAATATCATCCCGTACGCAGCAGATTTCTTGAAGGTACTGGTAATTATTACCATATGCTAGTCATGTCTTCAGGTTCCACTATTATGAGGTTTTTATTTATGTGGTTACTTAATGAAATTAGCGGCTTCTTACACGACTGTGGTAGCCATTTTAAAGCTGCCTACCGTGAACGAATACAATTTTACGATTGTTTCTGAAAATAGCAGTAACCTCATAAGTAATTACCTGAAAAAATAATCACTGTCCAAAAAATTACAATATCGGACTCCACCCGCGCACAAAGAAAGGAAGAAGCTACTTCTTGTTCGTGAATCTATTTATATCATCATTAACATTAAATACAATAGTTAGCGAAGTCTGCCTTAGCTTTGTCGCACTTATTAGTTATCATTCGTCCGGTTTTTGGGGGTTAAAAAGTTGGTATGGCATCGTAGGTCCCAATCTAAGCCGGATTAGAAGGGACAATTAAACCTCGAGAAATGCCTATGTATCCTCTTAGCTGCTCGGCCAACAAATTCTAGTTCCACAAAAGCAGCAATCCACCTCTTATGGGGTGTAGCAGACAAAGTACTCGGCGCCCTTAGGGAGCGTGCATAAACCACGTAGCTCCATTTTGGCCTCCTGTGAACCCCCCCCCCCCCGTAGCCCTACGTGGCTTTTGCCTCTACCCCCCCCCTCCACGTAGCACGTAGCTTTTTTTCCCCTTTTGATTCCAGAAGACATTTCTATTGTCAGACTATTGTAAATTACATAAGGAGATAATTAACTGATGGAAATGAGTATTCACATGCTGTTATGACTTCTGTTCCTCATTTTAACTGAGAAAAATGTTATGAAAGGAAGGCTACGTGGCCTGATTCGGAACCCCCCCTCCCCCCACGTAGCCCAGCGTAGCCTTCCAGCTGACCCCTCCCCCCCCCCTGGACCGAGCCACGTAGTTTGTGCACGCTCCCTTACAGAAAAACAGGCACGTCACACCGCTTAAAGGCGGCAACCCTGTTACGTGACTTACCCAGCTATGAGCTGATAACCCATAATGGGTAAATCTTACGACGTTCACTCAGATAAAAGAAGCCGGATGGATTCTCGTATAACAGATAAGCAAGCAAAAGGACCAAGGAAATAAAAATAGGACACTATGGAACACCATAGGCTTGTGTAATAAACAAACAGATTTACTGAAGGATTAAACGAGATGAACGTAGATATCGTTGTAATAGTAGAAATTGAAAGGTAGCTGAGGGCTGAATGATTTGTAGCGGTGTATAACAAGAAGCCTCATCGGGGACAGCTTTACTATGACGGTCAGGCAGCAGTGGAAATCTTGAATTAATGCCTAGAGACGCTCAGAATAAAAATAGAGAGGGGTATTTGAAATAGTTTGGGTTATACAGCCCACAAGGAGGACGACTGGAAGGCGCGCAAAATTTCTATGATGAACAATAAAAATCCCTGAACGTAACAAATAAAAATGGTTATATAGTTACTGGCGGGGCCTTAATACTGGAATGGGAAATAACCCCTCACAGAAAATAATGGGACCACGTGCAGAGCAAAACGTAAACTTCAATGAAAAATTATCCGATTTTTTCAGCGTTAATAAGTTGAAAATAACAAACACCCTTTTTCAAACATAGAGACATACGCAAGTTCACATGGAGCAGCCAAGGGAGTAGGTCAATAATGGATTAAACTTAAGCATATGAGAAGACAGCAACACTTATACATGAAACCAGAGTATACAGAGGCAAAGATGTCCACTGTGGTTACTTTTAACTTGTTACAAAATCGGCAGTACCTAAGCGATGGCACAAGGTAAAGACAGCTACAAAACCTGTAAAAGAGACATCAAAGTAAATTTGTTAAAAGAAGAAAGTATACATTTTCCCTGCCAACATTTTACGAAATATTCCCGTGCACGATAATCTTAATCAAGAATCGGAAATAATTAAAAATAGCATCACAACAGCTGCGATGGAGGATTTAGGAGAAAGGAAACTAAACGAAGATTAAAAGCAAACAATAATGTCATCGCAAAGAATATTGAAGAGAAGAAAGAGGCATGCCTGAAATAATCGAAAAACCCGACATCAGAAAATATCAGTACAAAGGAGAACGATATGCAATATGATCTTCATGGTAGGCAAGAAAGAGCTTACAGAGAGATGAAAGGCTTGAATTAAACAGAAAAAGATAAACTGATTCACAAACTCATATCTGAAAGAGATTGGTTACGATATTTCACTGATCTCAGGACGGAACAATACGAAGGCCAAACAAGAATAGATTTCAGTGCGTAAATCAACAAACATGTAGAACCAATAACAATGAGCAAGTTAGAAGAAATATTACTTCATTGAATCAATACATATTTTTTAAAGAATAAAGGAAACCACGTTTATATTAGTGGAACCGCCGAAACGCCTGTGGAAAGCGATGCACGCATGGGACAAGACAGCGCACGGATCAGAGCCGACATAGCAATATTCAACAAAGCTGTTAATATGTGTGCGAAATATGCAAGCAACTCTTCTACTCGAAGCAAATGACTGACCGAGCAGCAGCAGTGCTTGCAGGTATCCTAGAGTGTGCCCTTGAACGAAGACGTGAACCAAAAGGGAAGACTTAATGAATGGATTGTATATTGTGATATATTATCCCGATAAATATTTCTACAGCGAGAAGTAATTAAATTTACTTAATGTTAATTAATTAACTGATTATTTGGTAAAATTAGTAATTATAATTCTTGTATAATCTAGTGTCATTGGGAACGAGAATATATGCAAAGTAGTACAGGGAAATTTGTGACACATTAATTGCTTAAAAGACGTCAGATTGTGAAAGCAGAACTATTTAAGTTCTAATCAAATAAATTTAAGACACATTTATAAAAAAATTAAACTATTGTTGGCTATATATAATTTTACCAAAGGAATGTAATATAGCTGTAGTGTCTCTCATATTAAAAAAAGGAGCTCGCAAACTGGAAATTATCGAGGTTTATGTCTGCTGTGTACAACATAGAAGATACATATACAAAAATAGTGAAAACGCGCATAGAAATATTAGCAGAAGTCCTCAGGAATGATATACACAAGGGCTTGCGAAAGTGAAGCTGATATGCAGACTGTATATTCATTATGACACAACTGGTAGAAAAACATCAAGAATAGGCTATTTGACTGTACTGAAAATAAATTAAAAAATGCTATCCACATAGATTGCTGCTTAAGAAAGATACTCGTATTTTTTTAATAATTTCTATTGAAAATAAGGATTATTTTTAATAAAAACATAAAATTAAATTCGTTTATTCCTAACTTTTGGTCATGTGTCAGAAAACGCTATATGATTGGTAGACGATTTAGTGTCAATTGCTTATAAACGCCAGCTGCGAATGGAGTGTTCCCTATTATCCAAGTTCTCAGCTTGTTTGTTACTGGCTATTTCTTGTTATTAATGATTTTTCGTTTTGAATACAAAATGGATAATTTTTTTTGTAGAAGCTTACATCGGAAAAATACCGAAAATAGACGTCTTAATCGGTAGGTTTATTATAGAAACAACCCTTAACTTTTATTCTGTGGATCTTATAAATACAATAACTTCAGTTCAAGAATCATTTATATTTAAATTTAAGTTAGTGATTAACAGAAATCATTCATGAGAAAGAGTAAAACTATAAATTAAATAAGTTGTTTTAGGGTGTATTGACGAAAAAATGCAAGCTATAAAGTAGGCATAAGGTAAGCACAACAATTAAATAACTGGATGTTGTGGGCTATTTTTATTAATTGCAGAAAAAATTATAACTATTAATTTTTTGTAAACTGAACTGAATTTGTTATTTGTTTAATTATTTACCGAACGCGTTTCACTTCATCTCACCGAAGAAGCGCTTACTAATAAGTTGTAGAGAAGCAATTGAGTGAGTATGTCGGGGTAGCTACGTGATTGTAAAGTGCTATCTGAATTCTGAAGGTCTTAGGTTCGAACCTTGGTTGGGATAATAATTTTTTTTCTGGGTGCATTTTCTTTCATTTCTGTTTGCTGTATCATGGTATAGAATCATTTTTTAAAAATCATCAAAATATTAAATTGTTTTAATCCAAAGAATTCACAAATTTTTGGTTGATAAGCGTCATGCAAGCGTTTGAAACATAAATTGATGCCATACAGTGAAACTTTTAAGACAAGATATCCTTCCGTAGGAAAAAAAAAACTTAATTTTTTGAAGTGGAGATGCTTATTTCATTTATATTTCTAAATTATGTTTCTTCCACTTTTAATTTCGAAATATACCAGAGATATCTTATCACGGCAAAAAACACAGGCTTACGGCGGTGGATAATGGAATACCAATAGTAACCACTTTCGAAAGAAAATACACACATAAAACAAAATACGTTCCGAAGCAACATGAAATGGGACATGCACATAACTTCCGTCGTAGGCAAGGCTAATTCTAAATTACGATTCATAGGTCGTATTTTGAGGAATTTTAATGCTCAAACAAAGGAGATAGCGTATAAAACACAAGTGCGTCCGCATCTGGATTACTGTTGTGGGGTTTGGGATCCGTATCGCAAGGTTCTGATTGACTCAGTTGAGAGGGTGCAGAGGAGAGCCGCTAGATTCGTGACTTGTTGTTACAGCCCTTATGAAAGCGTCACAGAATTGATACATAGATTGGGCTTGGATAGTTTGGAAGACAGACGACGTAGCTTGCGTTCGAATTTATTGGAGAATATGCGAAAAAATTTAAATTTCGAGTGCAATGAAATACTTCTTCCGCCAACCTATTTAGGTCGCATTGACCGGAGGGATAAGATTAGAGAAATAAGATGCCGTACTGATACTTATATGTATTCCTTCTTTCCTCGCACTATTCGGGATTGGAATTGGCGGGTTTAGGATTGGTGCTTAGCACCCTCTGCCACCCATAATGTTTGTGATTTGCAGAGTATGGATGTAGATGTAGATGTAGAAGCGACACTCGCCTTAAACCACGTAGCTATTGGTATTGGGATGAATTTAATGATAAACTATACAACCAACTATTTCGTTCTTGGATGCCGATTTCGCACTAAAGGTCTCCTAATTAAAAGCAACTTCAGCCTGGTGTTTTTTTTTCCTGTGTACACTTGACCACTTTCTTTTAGTACTACATTTAACTCATTGAAATTACAGTCTAAATGATCCCCACAGAAAATGATATGTGAATTAGTCGCAACATCGCCTGGGTTTCTATGAGCAAGATCAGCGACGTTTATTCGTATTTCAGCTCTACGGGGAACACTTTGTTTTTCGGGGAGTTTTTACTGTTGTGGTTATACCCTTGTGTACATCACAATATTTATAAACGCTATTTCCAACAATTTGTACACAAATCCAGAGAAACAAATCATTCCTTACTTATTTAGAGGAAGCACTTGCTGGAACGTGACGTCACGACCGACGTTGACCCGCTCCAGGGAGCAAAGGAGCGTTTTGGCGGGCTTTTAAACATTTTTGAAGTTGGGTTTAGGTAAATAAGCACTTTCGTCAAAAAATAAATAGTACCGAGTATCAATAAACAATTTAAAACAATTTTCCAAAAATCAAATAGCCTATTCATACATAATGTTCATCGAACACCGCTTTACTGTCGCCTATTTATTTGTTCAGATATCTGTGAATAATTCTAGCCCATTTGTAACGATAAGATTTTTTTATTATTATTACGGCCTTACGCCGAAGTCATTAGAGGCGAGAAACGAGTGGTGGTAAGGTGCGGGAAGGAATTCGGCCATCGCATTTTTAAAGGAGCCCTCCCGGCATGCGCCTGTAGTGATTTGGGTACGCAAATCTGGATGGCTGGAAGTGGGATTCGAACTCGCGTCCTCCCGAATGCGAAGCCAGAACGTCACCGCTCACCCACCACGTCCGGTGATAAGATCTAAAATATTATCAGATGTTCGTGAACGATTTCATACGCTGTTTTAACCCTGATGGCAACTCCTAAATCCACTTTAATAAAATGCGTTGTGCCTGAAGACTGGACGTGAATTCAATGCCTGGGCAGCCTTTGGCGAGCGATGATGACTTACATTGGCTGCCACCACAGTAGTGCTTGGTTAATCATGAAACCCTGCAGTTGATTTTATTTGCACTTATATTGTAGTCTGTTGAAGAAATAACTGCACACAAATTCGAAGGGCAGAAATAAAAATTTATATTGCAAGGCAGAGATATATGCGACGTTCGTTTAAATTTACACGTTGCTATTTGTTTATTTACGATTAAATGCATAAATTCGCGTAAGGAGAAGAGCGCCTGTTATTTATGATCTATTCTTTGTAGCAGTTACTAGAACCAGGTCAAATCATAATCTAAGAAATTTTTGACAGAAGATTAGAAACAGGGAAGTTTTTTAAAAACGCAGAGAAAGTTTACACGAACGTAAGAAATGACGAAATATAACGAACAAATAAGTAAGTAATCTGAACTCGCAGGCTTCTGCGGCCGTCTTGGCTAATGATTACTAAGAGTTTAGGCTGTAACGGCAGTCTAAAGCTTATATTATACCCCGAAAATCTAGTAATCATTAAATAAGTAATCGTTATTCGTTTTTGAATCTATGCTTTTCTTAGAAACTATTTAATAACAATAAAATTGCAGTCATTTTGGACGGATTTTGTGGAAGTAATTACAAAAACGGAGGGCACAGCTAAAAAACATTACAAAACGCCAGGCAGTAATGAGATGTTCATTTTTTCATCGAGAGTCTGCTTTAATCATTGTGTATTCTGTTTACCTCCCATTGCCTGTTGTAACGAAGTAGATGAAACAAAAAATCAACAAAAAAAAAAACATAACAAAAAAAACGAAGGGCAGGGTGGGTTATTATTATGCAGAATGCATTCTTTATCTCATCTTGTGAAGTGGCTAACGGAATGCATTAAAAAAAAAAATCAGTAGCCACACAGGCTGCCCGTGAAACATGCTTTACCATAGTTATAGCTGAACCGGAAATCGAAGGATTAAATGATTTCAATTATTTCTTAAAGCCTCTGAAACGGTTATAATGGCATCTGATGGATGGCGAATGCAGTCAGTTAAAAATACTATCTCAATTACTTTGAAGTTAATCAACATGATATTTGAAACCGTATTTGCGTCTATTTCATTACAAAGGTAATTTTCACCTACAACTATATACATATTACCTTCATGGGAATGCAATCTGCATCCGATAAATGTTGATGGTAATGTATTATGCGGTTTTATGATATCGCTTTCATATACATAGTGCACTGGCGCCCGCCCATCACACGCAGTACATAGTTACACATTACTTAGTACCTGGCAGTAGGTATAAAATGCAAGGGCAGGCGGCCGTAAAATCAAAGCTCCAAATTTTACCATGTCAATGATGAGTAAAATTCATCAAAGGAAGCAGACTCCTAATGAAGAGAAAAGGTGGTGAAGAAGAAGATACGCTTTCATATTCACAGTGTTACAAAACACTTCTGCAAATTACCTACGAGAACTATGAACTGTCAATATTCTCTTGAGTTAAATTCGCTTCACGATGTACAATTCATCTGTGTTTCCCGTGATTGTATTTGTCTTGGGTCTTCTTCCCTCAATCTAACTACCGATCCTTTTGCAATCCACAAGATCCTTAACACACGTGTAACTGATAGTGATGTGTAGTGCACACGTAACGTATTCAAAACATCCCTACAAGACTACACATCCACATATATACTCTGTAATTCACAAAATTGTGGGTGGCAAGGGTGCTTTGCGCCAAAAATAATCTTTACTCTGCAAATTCCAATCACGAACACCGATTTTTTTAAAAAAAATGTTATATCTAACAAGATTATCTGAGATAATGTAACAATGATCTCAGATATAGTCTTAATTTTGCCTTTTCTGGACCGGTTTTTGTGGGAGCAACTCTTCCCAAGTGATTTTGATTCTATCTAAACAATCCAGAATTCAATTTTCTATGAATTTCGAGTCTGTTCAACATACTGACAACGAACAACGTTCGATACAGAGCGAGTGCCATCGCGGCTGCCAACCTAACAGCGTGAGCAGGGAAACTTTTGTTATTTATCAACCATCTCTTAACTTACAGACTTCGCAGTATAAAAGAAATGTTAATCCCAACATTCAACTAAGGAAGCAATACCATTAAATGACGCAGTCTTAAAAAATCTAATAACTGATCCCTTGGGAATAATTTATTGAATTCCAATATTTTATGTTGTTTGTATATGATAAATGATAACCGCTTTCGGCATACGACCCCAAATAGTTTATTAACATTAACAAACTCATGCCTTGATTTTTTTTTTTAGGATAGAGCAGGAGTAACATTAAAGTGGCACAACAACTTCACAAGCCGTCAGCTCCTCTTTGCCAGCGAACTTTCATTCACTGGGGAGGGAATTATTTGATGTACTTACGATTCGTCGAAAATCAGAGCAAAGCGAGAATTTTGAGCAAGGAAAGAGAAGAAAATCGGCCATAGCCTTTACGAATCAGCCATCTCGTTATTTGCCTAGAGTAATTTGGAAAATTATCCAAAACTGAAATGTAGATCGCTCAGAATAACAGGCCTGCCTGGTCGACAAGGATACTTAAAATTCGTTCAAAAAGCTTTTTCATTCGTTCTACCAACAGTGACGTCACAGTTTGTAAATTCATTCTACTCCAGCCCAATATCTCGAATTACTAGATACGCCTGCTGGATAGGCCAACAGCATTAAATTTATAGTAATTAAGTAGCAAAACAAAAACTTTTCTTCCAAACTTCAACACAGAAAACCAACTGTATTATTTATAAATACACAGTATAAGTCGAAAATCATCCTTCTACCCGCTAGTCACAATTCAAAATGGTGCCTGCGTTCCTCAGATTTTTGTAAATGAACGTCTGATCAATTTAACTGGAAATGCTGCCAGGCCAACGACGGGAACTTCCGCCTTAAATAATAGAAATCGGTCAAAGATTCCACTACCAAGGTCAGGGTAAAATTATTTCCACACAGCACGATGTTGCGTTTGACCTCGCAGGCTCGCGACAGGAAATATATTCTTTAAGTTGGCTCCGTGCCACTTGTGGAACCTCCCTGTATTACAGTCCAGTTGCACTACAACTGGTGGCATAGAGTTTGCTTCGTGATTTGCAACCGTTGCCGTCAACTTTCATTCAAGAAATAATCTCACCTTCATTTCAAAAATGATAAAATTTGCCTCGATCTGTACCAGGAGACAATTATGGCCTCCAAATCGCCCATTTACCGAAACAGTATTAGGTAAATTCAGTTTGGTTGAGCGGAGGGAGATTGAGCAGTGATTATGCCTTTTGACTACCACTTTACCAAGCAGAACGTACAGTAAGGTAAAAGTCTGCTGGCCCAACACGCTGCTGCTGCTATACGCCATGAAGCAAAGGCAACCAGTTACCACGAGACACAACATCAATGTAAATTAAATTTTTTATCGCAGATGATATGTATTCGAGAGTAAACAAACCATCAATAACACTCGCACTGCTACTATTTTAAATCAATAAATTATTATTATAAAACATAGTAGTTAACAGAGAATTGTTATCAAATATATTTATCATACGAGAAAGGACATGTTACGTTGATTACCTAATAATTTTATCAATTCTACACTCCATATTGCACAAATTTACTGGCAAGTTTCCTTCTTCGCACAAAAGCTGAACGAATCAGCTCTTAAGAGTGGCACGGATAAACAAAGTTTTCTCCAGAAGAATTTCAGAAATAAACGAAACTGCAAAAAAATGTGGTTCTCATACAGGGAATCGACAACTTGCAAAGTATTAACACCGTATCAAAAACATTCAAGCACTGTATGCAAATAAAAATGTTCTGTTCATCTGTCTGTAAAATTTTATAGTTTCTTATCAAATGTATCATATTTCATCACAGAGAGAACATTTGTTGCTTTACAGCAACATGATCTCAACGAACTCGACTCTAAAATATTTACAAGGCATTCCAAGCGTTTGTGAAAATGTTTTCGCCCTAGGGGAAAAACATAAATCACACATTGGACCAACAAAGAGTCTAGGGGAGTCTTAGTGAGGAAGTCACAGATTCTATGATCTGTTGACACGCTGTCATTTGCTGAATATGGCATATAGCATCTAGCTAAAGGCAAAATAATTTTTATTACTGGCTGATATATATATATATACACAAGTCGATTAGATAAACCAGATAGGCATAAGTTCCATATTAATTTATGTAGATTCGAAAATT
>CM061921.1:100250286-100275277 GCA_031002005.1 Vandiemenella viatica | reverse complement strand
GCCGCCTCTGCTAGCGGAGACGAGACGCAGCTACCTACTCTGAGTCGGTAAACATCACAGGCGTGTGTAGCGGTGTGCTGTTGTCATCGGTTTGCAGCAGCGGTGCGCACCCCTTCTGTTGCTGTAAAGTGCTCTGTGCCAAACTACACTAGGCAACGTGGTGCGGAGGTGGCGGCGAGGTAAGCTAGGACTAACCTGCGGCCCGCGGTCGTCCCTACACTTCGGCTAATGAGGTCCCGTCGCGTCTCGCCTTCGTTACAAGGGATCGTGGGAACGCGCCTTAAGACAAGTTGAAGAGGGACTCGTCCGAAACCACCCAACAGTTCAGTGACTGCGTTCACGTTCCCATTGCAGTATGAGCCGCAATGTCACGATACGTTTACCCATTTCCCGGAGGTCAATCATTCTATCATTCAATGATGATATTGCGACATGGCATACCGCTACTTTCTTGCAATTTCCCAATTGGTTTGACGGCTTTGAACCGACGGAGCGTGGCTAACACTGACCTGCCCTGTCACACGAAGTGCAATCTTAAAAACGTATTGTGGTTCCGCTGTTCTACACATCCTCCGATTCAGATCATTCCTTCTTATTACTACAATTTTCACAAACACTAGTGTACAAACGTCAGCGTTCGTCAAAGTCGTCGATTTTAGTCCATTTTTTTTAAAGGGCCTGTCTCAAAAACTGTTTTACCTACAACTTGAAATTTGTACTCAATATCATTCATATCCCGAACTTACACGGCAAGTACTAAAATTACTTACACCTAATAGTTTTTAAGTTTTGATGAAAATTACCAGAAGTTTTTGTGTTGAAGTTATTTTGCCATTCAGATAATTTTATTTTAATGAAAAGTGCTCTTAATTGAGAATTCATTACCTATTAATATACCTTTAATAAATTTGAAATGAACGATTCCACTAGCAGTTTGAGAGTTAACCTGGCGCGGCGTTAAATCCGTGGAACACAGTCCACTTTCTAATCTGAAAATGTGTTGGACATCTTCCTTCTGAACTGCCACCTACAAGGTTTCTATCGAAATCATTACAGAATGGAACCTTAATTGCACCTGCCAGGTTCATTTCTATAAATGCGGCACTACCTCTGTTGCGGTAAGGAGGAGATGTGGTTTTTCTCATTGCTTTACATTTAAACTGGACGTTTTTTGTAGATTTTCTTCTTCCAGAATTTATATTGAATACATTTAAAACTGAAACAAAGAAATGCTGGGTGTTTGCTGCGTAACTGTTCATATTAACAGGGCTGTCAGACCATCCCATATTACCAAAGAAACTATTTTATTTGAGAGCTAAAGATTTATGGCTTAGGTTTCTTTATGACTTACTTCATTAAACAAACGATCAACTATTTAGTACGTGTTTCGGCAACTGCCGGTTTGTGGCAAAATCATTACACTTTCGTGCGTAAATTTCAAAGTAGTGCGCATTGAGAGACTCCTAATAAACCTTGTTTTGTCTACGACTTCACGCGGCCAGGTCCACTGACCTCAAAATTAAAAAATGTGACTTCTTAACACCTGTCGTCATGATCGGTGGCGAGAAATTCAATATCGAGACCATGTGACAGCTGTAAAAAGTGACGTTTCATCCATCAAAATCTAATTCTAATGCTACCAATTACGTAATTCAAATCGTAACAACTTATCAAAGAGAAGCTCTTACGTCATTACCATTTAAGTCCTTTTGGCAAATGATGAACTAGCTTGCTTGAACATGCACGTGTTCCAGAAATTATACCCGTTAATATTGTTACTCTTATTTTTACAAATGTTCTTCCCGCGTTTTTAGAATTTGGCATGCGCGCCTATCGTATCTCCTTGGAATTTTATTTTTTACTGTGAATGATATTACTAATGTTTCCTATTGAAGTATTTCGCTTGAATACCGTACTGTTGTTACATTCGTAAAAGAAAGTGGTTCGCTTAACAGCGAAGCGCCCACGTATTTGAAGTAATGGGAAACGCCCCAGTCATATCACACAAATATCAGCGCCAAAAGGTTACTGCGTTACATACGGTGGAGCAACTGCTTACCGTTGCCTAGTAGGCAATTTGTAGATGACAAATCATTTTCATCGACCCCGGTACATGTTTACGATACACTCGGCTGAACGCGACTCCAATCACCGTTGGTTTTCTGCAAAGTCCGTGTCCGAATTCCTCCCCTTGTCCCCAGTCGTCTCCCGCTTCTAATGACCTTGATGTCGGTTGTGCCGTAATTATAAATTACGCCCAGTTTTTCTTCCCCCACGACGTGCAATTTGTGACCTGCATAAATTGGAGAAAAAAAAGCTCTATTCGGCTTCTAGCTACAAGGTCACATAACAAATCCCAATCCGTTCCGTGCTATTCAAGCAGATAACTGGCAATTAGCTAATCTGTACAAATTAGAGAACAAAGCACGCCCAGTTCGGTTTCTAGCTACAAAGTCACAGAACAAAGACTAGTTCTTCCTGCATTATTCGGTCAATTAGCTGGAAATTAGTGGCCTGCATATTAGACACTCGTTCTCATACCGGACATAGATAAACTTCAGCTTGGACAGTCTCTGCATTATTCAGAAATTAGCTATTACCGGCTATCTATATGCTTATCTCTCTGTAAGTGTGTGAGTAACCACCTTTCTTAATGTTATGATGCTATTCTGTTTCCGTATCAAGTCTGATAAAGGGCTACGTACCATTTCTCGTTCTCCAGTGCAAAAATTGATTGATATACCCGTTGGATGTATATGCAAGTAAAGTCAGATGCTTATCATTCATTGACACACCAACCTAAGATTTACCCCAAAAAAACTTTGCCCACAACGCGAAGGTTGGTTGGATCCTCCAGAAGGAGGCATCTAAGCCATTGTGCCAGAGTTATGATGGCCAGTTCCTTTCTTCTGGGACCTACAGTTTAACGTGGAATCCGAACCACGGAATGACCTGGCGTAGCTCATATAATCGAACACAATCCCTTCACCCACCGGGATTTGAAATTGGGTTTGGAGCAGCGCCTTAACCACTGAGCTACTAGACCGCTCTAAGATTTACCTAGCCTAACCCAGATGTACCACTCAAGTTCTCAAATGAAGTTCAGTTCGAGGCTTATTGGACAATGTCCACAATGTGTCGCATGCATGATGATAGGATATCTGTATCGTACCGCCCTGTTGTGTAGTCTGTTGTTGTGATGAACATATCCTGTGGATAACGCTAAGCTCAGTGATGCAAAAATCAATTATCTTCCACCTGGTGTCTTGTGATAGCTTTCTCGAATTTTATATCTATTGGAAGTCACGATCCCACACATCGCATTAACGCATACGAATTTTATCATTTTGTGGTTAGATAACGTCTCTTAAAGTAACTAACCATAAGCCTATACATATTTGGTTTTAGAAACATTACATTCTTATACAGTTGCTTGATTTTGTCCAATCCATTATGTAACAACACGGGATACAGTTAGCATGTGTTGTCAGACAGTGAAATACTGATGTAATCACTTATTTGTGTGTAGCGCGTAAATGCTAAGAATTATTCTAAACACGTGAAGATATGGCCAGCTTTATGTGGAATATTATCCATGATCCAAGCCGAGTTAAGGATTGTTGCCTAGAATCTTTTGATACTCCCCTCCCCCCCCCTCCCCAGATCGTATATTGTAGTCACCAGATCATCCTAACGCTGTTTTACGTATTACAATCCTAAACGTCATTTTGTCATTAGGCAATTGGCCAGTAATACAATGCTTCGTTATTTATGCCACATTCATCATATCCAAGTTTACGATATTCAAAATTTTGACTAATAGGCATAATCAGATACCAACAAGTTTTTGTTTACAGTGACTTCCCGTCTTAACGGCGGATGGTCCAGTGTTGTTCTGGGATTGTATGAAGCATCACTGACAGATACATTCAGAGTGTGCATATCAATTAATTGCACTGGAGCTCGAGAAATGTAGCGCTTTATCACACGTGATGACACTGAAATAGATTAGCATCAATGTCAGTAAGAGAGATGAAAACACACACAGAGAGAGAGAGAGAGAAATAAAGAAATGGTTATTCTCTGAATAATGCACAATGACTGTCCATTATGCAGATTACTAATAGCCGGCTAATTGCTTGATTAATGCTGAACAAATTGGGATTTGTTCTGTGACCTTGTATCATGAAGCCGAATTTGGATTTGTCCTAATTGTAGGTCGTGGGACAATAACTGGGAGCCTCTCATCCTTCAGGTATCACTATATTATTAACTTGTGTGGTCGTAATGACCTGCGCATTCCGCCCTTAATTGTAGACCCCAACCTAACCTGGTAACCCTACCGGGTATCTGGGACCTACAGTTTAACGTGGAATCCGAACCACAGAAGCGTTCTGGCGTACTTCACATTATACAACAAACTCTGCCAGAGGTTAAGGTCTGATTTAGGATTCGAACTGGAGACTTTTTCGACCTCCAGCCAGACGTCTTAACCACTGTGCCTCCAGACGGCTCGGCCACTATTGACGTCAAAGAGACGAATAGCCCTTAGCAACACGTTTATTTCGTACTCAGCTATTTCTCAAAGTTCAACTTTCACTTCCGTAAGCTGCTTGACGCTTACTGTACTCCTTGATACTTAAATTCCTTCTTTTTTTTTTAACTGCTTTACGTCTCTTTTTAACATCGAGGTCTTTAGAGACGGGAAAGGATGGGGGGCAAGGAATGGGAAGGAATTCGGCCATGGCCCTTTGAAGGAAGCATCCCGGCATTTGCCTGGAGTGATTTGGGGAAACCATGGAAAACCCAAATCTGGATGCCCGGACGGGGATTCGAACCGCCGTCCTCCCGAATGCGAGGTGAGAATGCTAACCGTTACACCGCCCCGCTCGGTCTTAAATTCCTCGTAATTTTGTCCTCTTAATTTTTATAGATGAACTCAATTTTTTGTGACTTCTTTGACGATACTTTTCAGTTGTCTGATGTCGCAGACTGCCATGTAGCGAAACAATGAAACTAGAGGACAGTCTTTATCGATGCTTATGATGTGTAAAATATCAGATAAATATTCTCAGCGTCGACCAAAGTGGAGATGTTTGTGATGAGGATGTACTAGATTTACTACATTCCGTGACCCACCTAATAGTTTTAAATCCAAATTGTACTCTTTGAACCTTAACAGGTGTAGTGAGAATAGTAATACGTCTAATTGCATAAAAATCTCGGTTTATCTTACGATTCAGTTTTGTAATGATATTTACTATTCTACATGGAACCATCTGTCAACTTATGGTTGCTTGCTGGTAACACAACCTACTGCCTTAGAAGGACGAGTAATCGTTTAACCGATCGAGGACGGCGGGAGCCACTCCGCGTAGTGCTATATTGTACAAGTAACTTCACGTTATCATTAATTCAAAAATATCCTAGCCTGAATGTTTCACAATTTCCAACATTTTAAATAGATAGAAAAAGTGCAGATTTCCGTTTAGCCAAAGAGGCTGACAAGTGACAGTTATGACAGAAAATCCTACCATTTGATAGTGTGTTGTAATTAGTTTGATTCCAGAATAATCTTTATTTAACAAGTTCTATCATACCTAATGTTTGTATGTCCGGTTACGACGACAGACGTATCGAAAGACAAAATAAGGATGCAGTAAGGTAGTGACATTGGTTTCGGGATATCCAGTCTGATGCACACCTCAGTACCGGTGATGAACCCGCGAAAAATTCAACTCGTAAGGGATATCAAGCGCTTGTTCAGTGATACATACACTCTAAGAGAAAATCACATATATCAGTACTGTACAAAACCGGTTTAAATTAGTGTGCAATACCGCAAGCTGATCTCGTTTTGTTCATATTGTGTGCCCATCTACGGAAAAAAAAAAACACGCAGATAGTCATAGACCATTCTTTGGCTTCAAATATGAAATCGGTCAGAAAAAAAGCTGCTTACAACATCTAAATCATTAGAATATTTTTCTGGCCTTGTATCTTTCGCTTACGAAAGTTTTTAAATTATCGCCGACACATGCCACTTGTCTTCGCAGCATGCACACATCTTTCATTTCGTTGTGAGAACTTACCGGCCTAGAATTCGGAATCATATTTTAACATGCAACGTTTTTTGACGTATGAGGCCGATTATACACCAATACCAAAAACAATAAAAAGAGATATTACTTCGATTCTTGGCATACGTGCACGAATCATACAGCAATATCCAATCAAATAAGTCTATGACAGTGATTTAATTACTGCTTTGAATTAATACTGTTGACTGTTAGATTGCTTTGGGTTATTTAAGTAAACGCGTTCGGCCCCTGTGACTGGAGTTAATGCTGGAAATTACATATTCATGGCACATTCTTGACACTGTGCAAGCTGAATTTATGAACAGTTTCCATAATGGAATGCCCTATGCGTCTAGCCGCGTTCAGAGTATGTTAATTCATGTCATGCTGCCACAGTAATGTCAGAAAACCTTTTACACAATTCGAAAGGACGAATGAAAGCGTCGACACTGCATCGATCATTTGTGCGTTTCTTCTGCTGTGCTACCGACATCTGGATATCTGCATCTTCCTGTAACATGATTTTGGCTCTGCCGTGTATCAGGGGACAAGGTCAAAATTCAAAGTCACTAGCCACCTGCGATCAGACCACTTACGGCGTATAGTTGGGTCATGCGCTCGTCGTTCAGCGTAACCTTAGTGTCACTACCGATATTTATGTTTTAGGACCTTGCAAGTGTTGTATCATACCGTACATGCACCGCATTTTCTCTTGGAGTGTTAACGATACCCATTATTTTAATTTATTATGGTGCAACTGTGTGTTAAATAACAGACTGAGATTGTGTGTGAAGATCAAACGAGTCTCGATCTGTTTTTTATCACCCCCATCACTCCTCGTAGTCCAAATGATGACACACCCTTAAAAGGCCGGCTCAGTCTGTAGCAATGTAGCGTTGAAAGCTCTTATACTCGTCGGAATACCAGTTGAATACAACTGATTCAAAACGTCTTACCATCGACTGTCTTTGAAACAAGACTTTGCTCCGATGGAGGTACTTGGGGGGGGGGGGGGGAATGGACACCAAGTGATGCTATCATATTAAGAATTGGGTTTGCTAGTCCGGGTATTGGACCTAATGACTGATTTATTTAGCAGTGGAGCGAAAATTTATATAGTTTTTTCAGCAATACGCATCCTGCTGACGGCGTCTTTTTCTGCGAATCAATATGGTTGAACTTGATCGGCGTCCAACCTTCGGTGACCAGCGCCATGAACATGAAGAAGTCGTGGGTCACCAGGTTACCAAGTTCCACAGCGAGTTTGCTAATACTTAAGCTGATAAAATGTTACGTTACTCCGATAAGAAACTAACTGGTGGGCACATTCGCAATGTATATGTGAATTAAGTGAAATACAATCTCTGAACTATTCGCTGTTAAAAGTGAAAATCGATGCTTATTAAAATTTGCTAATGATTTTGTTAAGTGTAGAGTTAGAAAAAATTTAAAGTATCTTAAATCTCGATATGATTAATGTTGCGTCAATATGGTGTGACTATAATATCATTTCATTAAGTTTTAATTTTATTCGCCACTGGGCAGTTTATATTTTCAGCAGCACGCCCAGAATTCTAAAATTTATTACCTTTACAAAGTTTTCTAAATATCTTATTTTGCTTCAGTCCTCGTAGGGGCAGGCAACCTAAACCTTCAGTGTTGCAGCAGACTGTCTTCCATGTAATCTTCGGGAACCGTCCAGTCTTCTCAAACACTTTCACGTATATGATGGCGTCATCTTCATTTGTAGTTGTATGTGGAATAAGACATAGTCTGCTCAAGGATACACTAATAGTGTTCCAACATATTCCAAGATAAATATGCATTAGACATCTTATATTTGGATCATTGCCTCCACATGCTGGTGATGGTACAGAGATTCAAGGTTTACTGACATCGGTGTCTGTATTACACACACGGCGCCCCGTTTGAACACAAACAGTCTCTCTTCCTGAATCCCTGAGCGTCCATGAAATTGTTGTCACGATAGTGAGCGGTAATGATTGTTGCTGCTTCTCTTATGTTAGCTTCGGCAAACACTATCTAGATGCATATATTCCACAACACAATCGTACAATATGAGATACGATGCAGATTTGTTGGTGGGGAAATACTCGCAGCTTTCAAATTCCGTTCTAATATCTACTGTTTCATTTTGTTGTGAACAGTTAAATATATCGACTAAGGTACAGACGCGACAAATTCATTTCGATTTAGTAAAGGCGAAGCACGCTGTGTGCTAATCTTTTATAAATATCATACAAGACATTCTATAAAGTAACTTAGTCCACAACCCGAAGGTTGGTTGGGTTCTCCCGAAGGAGGTAAACAAAGCCATTGTGTCAGAGGCAGCATGGTCAGTTCCTTTCCTTGGGGACCACGGAGCTCATATGATGAAACGCAATTCTTGTGCCCGCCGAGATTTGAAACTGGGACCGGAGCAGCGTTGTTTTGAAAACAAGCGCCTTAACCACTGAGCTACCAGATCTACAGGGTGTTACAGAAAGGTACGGCCAAACTTTCAGGAAACATTCCTCACACACAAACAAAGAAAATATGTTATGTGGACATGTGTCCGGAAACGCTTACTTTCCATGTTAGAGCTCATTTTATTACTTCTCTTCAAATCACATTAAACATGGAATGGAAACACACAGCAACAGAACGTACCAGCGTGACTTCAAACACTTTGTTACAGGAAATGTTCAAAATGTCCTCCGTTAGCGAGGATACATGCATCCACCCTCCGTCGCATGGAATCCCTGATGCGCTGATGCAGCCCTGGAGAATGGCGTATTGTATCACAGCCGTCCACAATATGAGCTCTAACATGGAAAGTAAGCGTTTCCGGACACATGTCCACATAACATATTTTCTTTGTGTGTGAGGAATGTTTCCTGAAAGTTTAGCCGTACCTTTTTGTAACACCCTGTATATACCCTAAAAATCTAGAAACTAAAATAAGCCCTAATTTAAAAGTCAATTTTACGTTTGATATTTGGACATACATTTAACTAGGAACACAGTTTATTTTGTTAAAAATTATCACCTGGCCATCGACGAGGCGTAAAATCATAAGGAAAAAAAACCCCTAGCAAAACCGTTATTATGCTAAAATTTGTTGCTTCAGATGTTTGTAACATTTTTACTATTTTTGTTTGCTGATGCATTAAAGGTTTGTACAGTTAACGCATTTCATCACTCTCCATTGTTATCTTTATGTTATACTTTGTTACAATTAGTTGGTTACAATTTCTGAGTGTTAAAATGTTTACTGTTTCCTATTCATATGACCAGTTCTATTTCCATTGCAGTTTTTCAACGTTTCAGTGTATTGCTTATTATTTATGGTTCAACTACCACTACACTACAACAATTTTACTATTACTGCAGTACTATCTAAGCAATATGTTCCAAATTTTGGGATCAGGACGGAAATCCGAAATCCAAATCTCCGGGAATTGTGCACGCCTGTCTGGAAGCCAAAGGGGCCGAAAAGACCGCCCATTGGGAGAATAGCTTCCTGCATTCCTGGTTGTGAAGACTACTATTTTTCCTTTTATTTTTTATATTTTTCTCCACGGTTTACATTTATCAAAAAATAAGGAGTGTTTAATAGCCAGCTAATGATTTTTTTTGAGGTTGTCTTTAATATCTACGGCAAGAGTTAGTTTATTCGTGTTATTCAAGTTGTAACGTTCCCACCCGCCCTGCTAATTAATTTCCGGCTACTTTATTAATTATTTACTATTGGACCTCTTAGCCGAAGATTGACTTCCATTCTTTTCATCATTATCACCTGGTGACGGGGTCGGGGAGGGGGGGAGACAGTCATAAAGAAATAAAGTATGTGGATAATTATGAATCTCACAAAATTAAATTTGTATTCTGATCATTCACATTCATACATAGGTCTATAATTGAAATAGGAACACGATTAGGCAAGTCCATACAGTTTTCCTGATATTTAACACATGGAAATCAAACACTTCCCTTAAAAGTTCTATATTTCTTACACCATAACTTGTAGCGAGAGTGAGCCTTCAGTACACAGGGAGAGAGAAAATTTGTCTTACATCATATTGGCAGGCCGGCGGCGCAGACAGTCATCACTTCGATCACATCGCAAACTGAGCACAGACTGAACAACACATCTAGTAGAACTGACCAAGACTGAGAGCCTCTGGTCCCATTTTGAGGCCTTGTATAATATCCACATAACGGTATTCGGGTGGGCTGATCTTCTTCTGGGGGGGAGTACTGCCAACATTGGATTCTTACTTCCCCGTTGCCAAATGGGAGGGAAGCCGGCCTCGGTAGCGGGGGGGGGCTAGAGTGCTAGCTCCACGTGCCGAAGGCCGCCGGTTCGAATCCGGCCGCGGGCATGGATGTTAAGTGTTGTGTGTCTGTGTGAATGTCTTGTCCGTCCTGTGGCGTCCATACATTGGAAAAAATACACATTGAGCTGGCTGTATGGCCTCCGTTGCCGAATGCCATTAAAATAAAAAAAAAAAAAAATGGGAGGGAACACAGAGTTCCACCGATGTTACCCCACCGGAGAGGTAACTTTTGTGTTTGTGGGGTGGCTTCAATACCCCGCCAAACTCTGGGCGGAAGCAAGGTGTCCGAACTTCTCCAGCATGCCTTAGCCGCCATGACAGTATCTGTAGCCACTTGAAAATCTTGGAATTAAAAAAAAATCTTTCCGCTTCACTCTCGCTAACTAATTGGAATTACTTAATCCTATCCTTATCCTAATTAATAATACTTCTTAATGTTTCTAATTAGGGCTTCAAAAAATGTCTTGTTACATCACAAATAGGAGCACGGTTGCAATGACCTGTTCAACTAGTCAGCATATTTCGATTGCTGAGCTAGGCTCTTCGTTCGACACTTAGTCTTTTTTTCCGAAAGAGTAACTATATTTTGAAAAAGATTGGTTACAACAGTTTCTTCAGATACAAATTTGCTATGCTTTAGGTTTGAATAATTTTCCAGATTTGATTTATATAAAATATTGGTTTTAACTGCAGTCCCTGCAGGAAAATAGTGCTGTCAAGGCCACGAAGTCTCCATAAAGTGTTGACAATCGGCCAAAAATTGGTGCAAAAAATTCTAGAAAGCAATACTTAACTTTTTAGGACAAGGTAATGTGTTTTTTAATTCGAAACACGTGTGTGTGTGTTTTTTTTGTTTTAACTAGTTTTTATTAAAGTTGGGGATCAAATTATTTTCTTTTCAACCAACAGTAAAAGATAAACAATTTATCAGAAATAGCTAAAAATTATGCGGTTTCCTGAAAGATAAGGCTAGTACCGAATATATTCTATCCATTAAAAGGGGAAGCTTGTTATTAAAAACATGTTACACGAAACCCTTGGTTATATCAGCTGTGTAATACAAAATGTTGTCGCCGACTAACTTCCGTTCTATTTGTTCACGTAAAAACTTCCAGCGAGAAAGTTTTGAAGAACATATTAACTTTAGTTCTGGTACTACGCACAGCATCTCTTGATTGTTTCACAGTTTATTTGCGCGTAGAGCCTGCTCTCGGGGCAGACTGGTCACTCGGTTCACGCACCATTGAGCAAAATATTTCCAATCCTCCATGGAAACTCTTATTTTCCGCTCCTGTGAGAATTATTATTGTGATTTTACACAGTGAACCATATATGACGAAGTCCGCAAGAAAACTTGAGAACCGGTGACAAAATAAATAATAATGTATCAAACATAAAGGACTGATTATAAGACTTTGAGACGACTGCTCAGGAATAACTCCATGTCATTGTTTGTAACTGAGCTAAGTTAATATTTTTTCTTGGCATATTCGTTACTGATTCTTTAAAAATTAAAAAAAAAATCTCTTGGAAATATTTGCTACTATACTTTGGTTTCCAATATCCAGGCAGCTTGCAGGTTCGTTAATATTACGTCTGTCTGTTAATGCACTAATTGTATGATTCTGTTCCTGAACGTCATCTACCGTTAACAATACACAAAAAGGCCCTTAACTAACGAAATAAAGCGACCGCGTACAAAGATCCGTATGAATGACCGGCAAAAACGCATTTGGCAACTTCGCCGTCTCAAGCTATGGACAGAGGGGTGGTGAGGATTGCAGAGGCAGCTGAGACTGCGTGACCTTGACCGGTCTGTTTTTAGGACGTGAACTATAGTTATTACAAGTTTTTACATATTTTGGCAGCTATTGGTTATTTATTCGTTCTGGCCTCGCATTCGGGAGGACGGCGGTTCGAATCCCCGTCCGGGCATCCAGATTTGGGTTTTCCATGGTTTCCCCAAATCACTCCAGGCGAATGCCGGGATGCTTCCTTCAAAAGGCCATGGCCGAATTCCTTCCCATTCCTTGCCCCCATCCTTTCCCGTCTCTAAAGACCACGTTGTTAAAAAGGGACGTTAAACTGTTTAAAAAAAAAAAAAAAAAAAAAAAGGTTATTTATTTTATTTATTTATCAATCTTGTTCCATGGATCCCTGCTGAGGAAGTACCTCTGGGATGTGAAACATGTCATTGTTGATACATATACACATAATATGAGTCATATCATAGTAAATCTATATATCTATAAATGAGAAAATGAGAAAGTTCGGATGTGTGTTTGGATGTACGTTGGCAATCAATCACGCCTTAATAACTCAACATATTTAAATGAAATTTGGCATGAAGTCAGATAATTGCGTGCGAAGTGCAATAGGATAGATTTTATCCCGCAAAAACGCATAGTTCCTTTACAAATTGCCATTAATATCAATTCGGAAGCAACAAAGAGTTTCCTACTTCGTAGATAGCCGTGCCACGTTTACTCTTTGCTTTTTAAGTAAATCGCAAACCTACTTACATATGCAAGTTTGTGTTTAGTTTAAAAGCTATAAAACTGACGCGCACATGACAAATAATAGTTTTGAAGCAGGAAATATACACAGACGGAAAAAAAAATCCCAACACCAAGAAAGACTTGTGTTAGATAAACGAAATTTGGTAGGCGTGTTTATACATCTGAAAGATGACATCGATTCAAATTTCGCGCTTCGCGCATAAGTGTGGCGCTAGTAGCGCTACTCAGAGCTTGCAAATCAGGTTTGCTTTAAATACGCGCTGTAAAGTTTGTGAACGTTATTTACCGCTGAGATTTGACATAGTGAGTTGATGTTAGCCAAGAATGCCTTTAAGAAGACGAAGAAGCCATTATCAACAGCTCACCGAGTTTGAACGAGGTCGTGTAATAGGGCTACGAGAAGGTGGATTTTCTTTTCGCGATATTGCAGAAAGACTTGGCCGGAATGTATCCACTGTGCATGATTGTTGGGTGCAGTGGTCAAGGGATGGTACTGCCTCAAGAAGACCGGGTTCCGGGAGGCCACGTGGCACTACTGAGAGGGAAGACCGCCGTATTCGGCGTACAGCTGTGGCGCATCGTACTGCGTCTGCGGCAGAAATTCGAGCTGCAGTTGGTACCACAGTGACACAACGAACTGTTAGAAATCGGTTACTTCAAGGACAGCTCCGAGCCAGGCGCCCTGTAGCGTGCATTCCACTGACTACAAGCCATCGCCGTTTGCGACTCCAGTGGTGTCAAGCCAGAGCTCATTGGAGGACGGAGTGGAGATCTGTTGTGTTTTCTGATGAAAGCAGGTTCTGCCTTGGTGCCAGTGATGGCCGAGTGTTGGTCAGAAGCAGGCCAGGGGAACGCCTGCAACCAAACTGTCTGCGGCCTAGACACACTGGACCTACACCTGGAGTCATGGTCTGGGGAGCAATTTCCTATGACAGCAGGAGCACTCTTGTGGTTATACCAAACACACTGACTGCAAATTTGTACGTCAGTCTGGTAATTCAACCTGTAGTGCTGCCATTCATGAACAGCATTCAAGGGGGAGTTTTTCAACAGGATAACGCTCGCCCTCATACCGCTGTTGTCTCGCAACGTGCTCTACAGAGTGTCGACATGTTACCTTGGCCTGCGAGATCACCAGATCTGTCTCCAATTGAACACGTATGGGATATCATTGGACGACAACTCCAGCATCATCCACAGCCAGCACTGACCGTCCCAGTATTGACAGCACAAGTACAACAAGCATGGAACTCCATACCATAAAGTGACATTCGAAACCTGTATGACACAATGCATTCACGTTTGCAGGCTTGCATTCAAAATTCTGGAGGTTACACCGGCTATTAATTTAACAGTATTTCACATTTGAAATGCATTTTCTTGAGCTTAAATTAACCTGTGATCTTGAAAATTTAATCAATTAAACATGTTAACTTGACAAATGCATTGTCCAAATTTCATTACTCTACAATAATTTTTTCTTGGTGTTGGGATTTTTTTTTCCGTCTGTGTAAATCTGTTCTTAACCTTAACTTTAAAAAAGTAAGGTAGGTACTTTTGTCAAGTTCGCAAAGAGATGTTTTCATTTGCGTACATAAAATACTATGACATATCAAATATTACACCATAATTTCGTTCGTAATATATGCGTTATAATAAAAATAAAAAATCAAAGCTTGGAAAAAAAGTAAAATGCTATGAGTATACCAGCACGAAAGTCGGTTCACTGAAAGTGCAAAATGGTCGTGCCCCAAATGTCGTATTTATAAAAATGTAAAGGATTCCATTCTATCTCGGTTTAAGTTATTTCCTGTTTCTTTTTTGTTACTATACAGTCTGTGTATTACACATTATTTTTGCCGAAATTTAAAACTTAACCAACCCTTTTTAGTTTTTGTTCAGAATTTTTGTACGAATAGTACTGCTTTTTATTTACTGTTCAATATTCTGCAAATATCTATCGAACGCTACACTTAAAACGAATGTATTCAATGGGCTAATGTAGAAACTTATTGTTTCATGAAGTAACACTGAACGTCGTTTACAACACAATACACCTCATTTGCACGGAGCATAGCAACTAAATTCCTTCTGCCATCTCCTGTAACAAAAAACATTCTGGTCCAGGCGGCATTTCAACCAAACCACATTTCTGCTAATACTGCCGCTACAAAATCAAACGATACGAACACATCTCAACACATTAAATGCTCTGGACCTACATTTCGAGTGGTAACAGAATTTTCTATATCAAAATTCCTAATTAGTATATCATAAATTACTATCACAATTAATTTCATTATACACCTTACTAAATCACGAGCAATAAAAGTCACTTTATCACGATGTACATTTGACCTGCAATATTAACGATCGTAGAGAATTGTGGACTTTCCGTTGTACACTGTAAGTTAAAAGCATTTTAGCATACATTTTTTAATTACGTTACCTCAATAACTGTCATGAAGCTGACGACATAGTTCATGCGGCTGAATGTAGTTTTAGACGTATTCAGTATTTAATTTACTGCGTTAATAATAAGTCAAGTTTATTTCGCTATTCATGACGTCACTAACATACAATATAGTGAATGTATTAATGTGCGAGTGATAGAAGCTTTGATTTTCTAGCGGTAATTTTAAAACGGCCAGAATGAGAACTGAAACATTATTAGTTCTTCTTTCATGAGCGCCATTTTAGTGACATCATGTATCGCTTTGTACCGATATTGTATCAAAAGATCTATATTAAGCTTGGACGGTTTAGCAGAACCATGCGGCGTTGCCCGAAGTAAATTTTTTAAATTTATCAATGTTTTATTCAGATAGTGGAGTGGCGGAAAAGCGGAGTGGCAATTCGCCGGTAGTCATTCAATTCTGTATGCAGAATAAGAAACCGAATATGAAGAATCAATCAATTACTACTTTAATATTGAAATTTATATTTTAGCGCAGAATTAATGGATCGAAACGAATGAACTATAGTAAACTGGTCTATAGGCAATTCAATTGTTTCCAGAGACAGAGAAACCATTACCGCAATACCTCTGATTATTAGGGATAAAAGAATCAATTACTACTATACTTACTACTATAATATGTAAATTTCTGTTGATGGAACCAATATATCCTAAAAAAAAAATCAGTATTCAAAGAGGAAATTAAATTCTCTTTTTTAAAGTTTTTTTTCAGGTACTCAATGCAAATCAAAATATTCATTTTTAGTATCGCAATTTTACTAATGGAAATGAACGTCCTTGGGCCACTTAAGTATTTATTTGCTGTTTGGATGTTAGTATTTTTTGTTGTTGATATTTAGTCGATTCCATCAATGTATTGCTAATATTTTGACGTTTTGAGCTTCCATTAATTAAAACTATATTCATTTTTATTCGCGTGATGAAATTAGAAATTTTAAGAGATGTTGGGTAAACGAAATTCAAATCTTTCAAAGAAATGTAAGAAAACTAGGGCTATGAAAATAGCCAAAACCTAGGAGACAAATCCTCAATATTGTATATACGGATATATTAAACTGAAAATACTCCTTACAAACTGAATATTTTTACTGCTTTATCAATTCAGTGAAGTAGTTGTGGAACATAAATAGATTTTTGTTATTTTATTGCAACATTTATTACTAATAAAAATAGCTCTTAAATAAACTGTATGGTCGTATTGACCTGGTGACAAGACTTCTTTACGTCTCCGGAATCAGTCCCTTTCGTAGCCTCTTAACGTAACCCAGTAATCCTACCGGACATAGAGGACCCACAGTTCAACACGGAATCAGAACAAAGTGAGCATTCTGGCGTAATTCACATCACACACCAACCTATGCCAGATGGGAAGGTCGAACTAGGGACCTTTGAAAATCCTCGCCAAGACTGGAATTCAAGCTGGGGACTTTTCCATCTCCAGATGGACGCCCTAACCACTGAGCAACCAGACCTCTCAAGAAAATCTTATATTACAACACTTTTCAACGCGGACGAAGTCGCGGGTAACTGCTAGTATATATATATATACATATTTTACAAATACAAGAAATAATAATAAACATACATTTTTGCAACTGAGTTTTGCAAACGTCATAATGAGTACAATTAATAATTTTCTTCAAATTCTTGAATGGAGTAGGAGTTGCCAATAAGATAATCTCTAAGTTTTTGTTTGAATACATCTTTATTATCTGAAAGCTGTTTTATACGATTAGGTAGTTTATTAAACAGATGTATCCCAGAATAATTAACTCCTCTTTGTACTAATGACAGAGATGTTTGTGTTTTATGCAAGTTATTTCTGTTTCTTGTATTGAAACTGTGTACCTGTGAATTAGGTGTAAACAGGTTAAAATTTTCTATGGCAAAGCTCATGAGAGAATATATATACTGAGAATACATTGTAAGAATATTGAGTTTCTTAAAGAGTTGTCTGCAAGAAGTTCTTGGTTTTACCCTACACAGAAACCTAATAGCTCTTTTCTGTGCTATGAAAACTTTTTTACTTTGTGAAGAGTTTCCCCAAAAAATTATGCCATATGACATTACTGAATGAAAATATGAGTAGTACACCTGTTTCATTAATTCTAGATCTGCTGTTAGAGAAAGTGTTCGTATTGCAAAGGTGGCACTACTTATCTTCGCCAGTAGTGTAGTGATATGATCATGCCAACAGAGTTTCTGATCTATTTTAATACCAAGAAATTTTATACTCTCTGTTTCTAAGATTGTGTTGTTTTTATAGTTTATACATATATCTGGCTGTGCATAGTTTTTTGTTTTAAACCTAATATAATGTGTTTTTTCAAAATTTAATTTTAATGAATTTGCCTTAAACCAATTTGCTACTACTCTAAGTACTTCATTTACATTAAATTCTATAGTACTGTTTGGTGTTTTACGCACAGTCAGGTTAGTGTCATCTGCAAATAAAACACTCTTAACTTTGTCGGATAAATTTCCAGGAAGGTCATTGATGTATAACAGAAAGAGGAGGGGACCTAAGACAGAGCCTTGTGGAATTCCATGTTTTATTTTCTCCCAGTCTGATGAAGCATCTTTACTTATTTTAGAATCAAAAATTGAAACTTTTTGCATTCGGCTTTCAATGTATGATTTAAACCATTTACCTGCGGTCCCAAAAATACCATAGTATTCCATTTTTTCCAAAAGTAATTCATGATTTACACAGTCAAATGCTTTTGCAAGATCACAAAATATTCCTACAGGATTCATTTTATTATTCAGTTCCTCAAATGTGTTATTTAAAAATGAATATATAGCCATTTCTATGGATGATCCTTTTTTGAACCCAAATTGTGAATTAGTTAGGATATTATAGTGTGTAACATGTTTTATTACTCTTCTATACATGACTTTTTCAAAAACCTTTGAGAATGTTGAAAGTAATGAAATGGGACGATAGTTGTCTACACATGTTACTTCTCCTTTTTTAAATAATGGTTTTACAACAGCATATTTTAGTCTATCGGGAAAAACACCTTGTATTAAGGATTCATTACAAATGTGAGCAAGTACATGACTGATACAATCTGAACATCTTTTCAGTAATTTACTTGAAATATTGTCATAGCTGGAAGAATTTTTAGGTTTTAATTGTTTAATGAGTTTATTTATTTCTGAGACTGTTACTGGTGGCAATTTCATCTCCACAAAGCTATTTGGGAAAGCAGTCTCAAGAAGCCTTAGAGCACTATGTGGGGATTGCTTTTTTATGCCTAATTTATCTACTACTGACGTAAAATGTTTGTTAAATATTTCACAAACTTCCCCTACTTCGCTATACACATATCCATTTTGTTCTATTTTTATGTCTTTAGAGTGATTTACAGTTTTTCCTGTTTCAGTCTTTATTATATTCCATATTGTTCTCATTTTATTGTCTGAATTTTCTATTTTCGCCGATATGTACCTGTTCTTGGCCTTCCTTATTACATTTCTTAGTATTTTAGAATAAAGTTTATAGTGAACTTTCAGCGCATAGCTATCCGATTCTCTCATTTTTAAATAAAGGTCCCTCTTTGTTTTACTAGAGATTCTAATACCCTTTGTTATCCATCCCATGCCCAGTTCATTGTTTGGAGTGTTGAGAATTTTCCTTTTTTTGAAACTACCTTCAAAAAGTGTTAGAAATATATTCAGAAAGGAATCAAATTTCGCATTAACACCCTGCGCATTATATACTTCTAACCAGTTTTCATTGTTTAAGGTATCTATGAAGTGTTTTATATTATTTTCACTAATACTTCTTCTATAAACCCAGCTTTTCTTTATCTGTTTAACAGTGTTCCTGGACTCGATACATAATAGCTGGGCATCATGATCTGAGATACCATTTATTACTGGATGTATGCTGTAATTACTGCACTGAGAAATATCCATAAAAAAATTATCAATTGCAGTCCTGCTATTATTTTGTATTCTCGTAGGAAAATTTACAAGTGCTGTTAAGTTAAAAGACAACATCAAGGCTTCCATATCTAATCTATCATTGCTGTGATTCAGAAAGTCAACATTGAAATCTCCACATAATACTATTTGTTTGCTATTTGTAAAACTTAGTAGCAAAGACTCTAAATGAGATAAAAACAGTCTGAAATTACCTGAGGGGGCCCTGTAAATTGCTATCAAACCATATATTAGATATACATTAGTTACAACAGATACGTCTATTACATATTTTTTATAACTATTGGTTTCAGCAAGTCCTTTTATATAGATAGAATTTCTAAAAATCTAAACAATTTTTTATTTTATTTTTTAAAAGGAGTTAACTGTGCTATTACTTCGACGTAACCATTGAAATGAATTTATTTGGTTCGAGTGTTATTTTTGCGTTATAGCGCTCCACTCCGTCGTCCAGGTGGCTGCGTTATCAGCATGATATTTGACTTGCTGAATGAGCGCTTTGAAATGCGTCCGCTTTTGGCTGCCTGCAGTGTTAGGCTATGACCTCTTCGTCGACTTCATTTAACCTTCCACTTCTTGCTTAACTTTGTATAAATATCTTCTTTTGCAATTTTGATGTATTTTTTTGTTACTTTGGCTAGTTTCGCCACAAATGGTAATTTTTCAGAACATCTTTTGTATTCGTGTTCCTTAGTTGAAATTCTTCGATTCTGGCTTCCGTCATTAGGATGCACTTCTAGACGACGTGTTCGGGTGTAACCCCTGCTGTTACACAAACTCTTATGTTTAGTCCTCTTTTGTGTAGTAGGCTGGAGTATTGCCTGTTTCCAGTGATGTATTGAATTGTTAACCAACTGTTATGGGTTCTCCTGCCGGTCGTACTACGTGATCGCATTCTTTGCCATCCTTCCATCAACACTGTTTTAATCTCTCTTACTTCTGTAACAACTCTTCCTAGAATTAGTTTTACTTTTTCAGCATCACCGGCTCGTAGTCAATATTATGCCCCTCTCCTTCTAACTTCTAGATCCATTTCAACCAGCAATGCATCGGTTGCTATTGTTTTATATTCACCGCTCATGCCTTTCTGTATTCTTCTGTCTCGCGAGGTTCAACTTCTCTAGCTTGTTCGCGTATCCGCCGGCGGTATAGCCCACCATCGGGGCTGATATGCTGTCGTAGTACCACTATATTATGGACGTAGAAAGATGAAATCTTCTTTGCTTAATACTGATCAGTTTGTTCAACATACAAATTTGAGTCGCTCGTCATGTGTGACTTGCATATATTTACAAGTATTAGCTCTTCTTATGGAGACTTTTATTAATGTTTTTCGCTTGGGGCTGCCACTGAGAACCATGAATTGAGTTTTGTGTGGTGCAGGTGTTACTTTCACTGTAGAGAACCAGTTTTGAAGATGCTGTATTGCAGTAGTTCCCAGTTAGTCGTACGCATACGTGAGGGATACGCGCGGTAATCTCTTGGCTAATTTAATCACTAAAATAACTAAAAATCAATGAAGTAACATTATTATCGCCAAGACATTCAAACTGAGTGTGTGTATCAATTATACTACTGCAATGCTGTGGTTGTGCAAAGCACTGGACTGGGATAAACCCAGTGGTGCACACAGCTATAAAGGTTACGCGAGGCTGAGCTCTTTAGTACTCAGGAAAAAATAATTGGGAATCACTGCTCTATTGCTGTACGTGTGTGGATAAATATAAACGAGACTCTTTGGACTGGTCCTGAGACGTGTATGTTGGGAGTAGGGAGAGCGACTGTTGGCCTTGCGACTTGCTTCGATATTGTTAGCTGTACTTCTGACTGCAAGACTTGCACCCCTCGACTGTACAACGTGTAATTAAATTTCTCGCTCTTGAAGGCGTGAAACCAATAAAAATTCTGAAGAGATTGAAAACACATTCGCGGTGGCACACAAAGCTGGAGCAAATAAATTGCAAATCACTTGATCATCGTCCCTACAGCCCTGGACTATTACCCGGAGATTTTCATCTCTTTGGTCTACAGAAGGAAGCAATGCTAGGCCCAGGATTTGATGATGACAACGGGGTGAAAGGCTTATTGCACAATTGGCTACTGACGCAACCTACTTCGTTTTACGATGGCGGATATAAAAAAAAATATACCGATACGCTGGGAAAAGTATGTTTCCGAAGTGGAACATTATGATGAGAAATAGTATGTACTTGTTTTATTTGTTATGGTACACATATTCTTTTTATTTGATCCATCTAAGTACTTCGATTCTTGTTTTTCCTTGTATCAGCAGTAGGTCATTCGCAGAGGCAACCAGCTCAGGAAGACCCTCTTGCCCATTCATGCTTTCTTTGTCGCAAAACACGGGGTTGCATACAGATCCTTGCAGAGACCCCTTTGTTATTTTTTTTCTCTATAGCCACTCGTGAACGTCTCATTTTGGCAAATCTGTTGGTACTATAGTCTCGTTGCGTAGGGAAATTTCAGTTTCGTATCCGGCTAAAATGCGCCAGTCGCCATAAGTTATCAAATCTACGCGAAAATGGGTACTGTAAACTTGCTAATACTGTACTGCATTTGACTAAGTGGACGGCCTTATTTGTAGCACCCTCGGTCGACATGCCCGCTCTAAACCCGAGTTGATGCACGCTCGTGCCATAGTTTCTCCTATGTTCTTATACTTTCCAGACTAATCATTTTTTCCGATTTCTAAGCACATTTAGCAAACAGATTGGCCAGTAGGATTTGGGATTAGTCCATTTTTCGTCCACTGTTTTAGGATCACCTTCTCACTCTACTTCCAGACACTCGGCACTCTTCCTTGCAGTTTGGTGAAGCCAACTTAACCACTAATGTCCGGACTCGATGTCTTTTTTCCGTGACATGGAGTTAATAACCCAGATTATTTAGTATGGTGTCACTTCCTCCGCCATGTAACTGAAGTATAAATTTTATTGTGATATTGCACTGAACTTTCGCCTTCTGCTTCATTGTCAGGTAAATAGTACACTTAAAAGCTCTTCAGCTGTTGTTCTCTAATCGCCCGTTATTGTCCCATATGCTTTTCTTACAGTTGGCGGTCTCAGTTTGCTAGCTACGATCTTATAGGGGACGCTCCAGGAATTCGATTTTTAGTTAACGTTTACATAAGCCTCCCGGTTATGCTGCTTTGTTTTCATTAGTAGCTCTTTAAAAGCTAATTTCCTTTCTCTGTATCGATTGAGAAGAAATCACCTATCCGTTGCAATTATGCACCGTTGGTACTCTCTTCTCGGTTTCCTCATTTCCGATCGTAATTTTTGCAGCTGGTCCAAGTTATATAGCTAGTTTTCATTGTACTTTTTAGGAGAATAGCCGTTTTCATTACGTGCTGAATCTCACGCGTAATCCATCTTTCAATGAGATCTGCATACCCATTCTACTCTGTTAGTTATCTTTCTTCACCGAGTGTGGTTGTGTAACGGTTAGCGTTCTGGCCTCGCATTCGGGAGAACGGCGGTTCGAATCCCCGTCCGGGCATCCAGATTTGGGTTTTCTATGGTTTACCCAAATCACTCCAGGCAAATGCCGGGATGCTTCCTTCAAAAGGCCGTGGCCGAATTCCTTCCCATTCCTTGCCCACCATCCTTTCCCGTCTCTAAAGACCTTGCTGTTGAGAGACGTTTAGCAGTTAAAAAAAAAAATCTTCATTGTTTCGCTGATTTAGTTGATATTTGGTCACCTTCTCGGCAGTTGTAGTTGCTACGTATCAATATTCTATTTTGCACTGGCTCTATAACTATAACTGTTGCTCATATAGCAGTTCCTCTACCATTTCTCCTCGGTCATCAGTTTTATCACTGCACCAGAGTAGGGACCTTGCATTTACAATTACCTTGTGATTTTCTTATACAGTGCAAATGTTAATTATTTTAAGTAGCGTCTATACCATCTTTATATTAGCGCTACATGGATACCAAAGGAATGCTGCACCATCCGGTCGGTGTAGGTCCACTTGGCTATGACTTGTTAGGATGCTGTCCGCTTCTGGAGTAAGGCTCTTGCACGCAGATGATACCCCAGTCATATTGCGCAGCAAAGTCCTCGTTTTTGTTAAATCTAGATTCAAGTTGTTGCACGGAAACGATAGATCATTTAGGTAAACTTTGACACCGGTGAAATTGCAGTGGCAAACACACACCTACTATATTCTTAGTTGTTTTTCTTCTCTGTTTGAAATCTAAGAGAAACAACCCCTATGTTATTCCAACTGCGTTAATGTCATTAAAGGCCAGGTGTGTGTATTGCTTAGAGGAAGCATGGGATATTCGCGTACGGAGGAAGCGTCCATAAACTACGTAGCCCCATTTTGGTCTCCTCCTTAACCCCCCCCCCCCCCTCCCTTT
This sequence comes from Vandiemenella viatica, assembly GCA_031002005.1. Lineage (NCBI taxonomy): Eukaryota > Metazoa > Arthropoda > Insecta > Orthoptera > Morabidae > Vandiemenella > Vandiemenella viatica. The sequence continues at coordinate 100,251,523 of CM061921.1, read as the reverse complement.
CCCCCAAGTAGCCTCACGTGGCTTTTGCCTATATACCCTTCTCCCCTTTGAACGGCATGTAGCGTTTTTCCTATTGATTCCAGAAGACATTGTGTACTGTTTTCTCTTGTAAGACTGTCGTAAATTATATGCGGAGATAATTAAATGACGGAAATAAATATTCATATACTCTTGCGTGTTCTGTACCTTATTTTAACTGTGACAAATAGTATGAGAGTAAAGCTACGTGGCTTGGCTCCGAACCCTCCCTCTCCCACGTAGCCCAGCGTAGCTTTCTACCCAACCTAACCACGTAGTTTCATACCAACTTCTGTAATCAATGTAAAGCGACTTCCCACTGTCAGCGGTGCTAAGGAGCGACATATCCACGAATTAACACTTGTTTTTTGTTGCAGGTAATGATTACATCTGGGGTACTGGAAAAGTAGGCGTGCAGTGCGAAAGTAAGTACCATTACTTCGACATTGTTTACTGTGACATCTTTTGTAGCTAACACACTTTTAATTAAATGCTAAGCATTGTCGTCATTTATATTTATAGCGACTTCTAAGAGTGACTGATTTGTAAACAAATTGATAATATGCTTCACATAAATCCCTTTAGTACTAGCGCATGTAATGATCTTTTGGGGAAATAATTACTTATAGGAGGAAGTGTTTAACCCAAAGAAACACTTCTCAGAAAAATGTGAATAATAAAGCCACGAACTTCAGGTACTGTTAATCTGCAGAAACCTATCTTGGTAGGTGAGCGGTTAACGTTTGGGCGTTGTATTAGAGGGGTAATCCATAGGCGCGTGCTGGAATGATTCATTTAAAGCATGACGTTCTGTTTCCTACCCGTTCCTTGTATACAGTGCTTTAATAACGACGACGTCGACGAACCCTTATAATTGTATAAATGGAGCTTGAACAGTAATTTGTAGTATACACAAACAATTCAATGGTTCATCGTCGTCAACAATGTGTAAAACTTTAAACAGTAATGAACATAACATGGCCGTTTAAAGAACCACGGAGTGATTACGGGAACCTTGAAAAATTTAAATCCAAATGGTGGACCGAAGATCCAATGTGTGCTGTAGTTGCTGAAGACAGAGAATATGAAACAGTTTGCTTAGTTAATGTCTGTCCTTTATGATTAATTACCTTTCAATTTACGCTAAGTGTCTTAACACGAAATATTGTGCTTAGCAATTTTATATATATATTTATGGCCTTGCGCATCGTCGACGTCG
>CM061921.1:100016489-100249286 GCA_031002005.1 Vandiemenella viatica | reverse complement strand
TTGGATCACAGAAGATATTTTGAAGTTTATGGATCATAGGAAAAGACACAAAAATGCTCAGAATGTAGCAGGAAGAGAGTGATACAAACAATTTAGAAATCAAATGAATAGGGAATAAAAAAAGCAAAAGAAAGATGGCTGCAAGAAAAGTGCGAAGGAGTAGAAAGGAAATGGTCGTCGGTAAAGTGCACGTGGCATTTATGAAGATCAAACAGAATTTTGGAAAAGAAAAGATGTGTAAACATTAACGCTGTTAACGGGAAACCTCATTCAAGCTCAGAAGATAGAGCTAACTGATGTATGGTCATGCTCCACATAGTACTCTTGTTTCCTAACTTCATGATAAACATTTTCAGAAAGAACTGGGATATTTCTTTCCTTTGGAGGTGCTCTGGCAACAGTCTTCTGAAAAATATTACACACTGTTGATAGTATACATTTCACATAGCATGGTAGTAATAATTTACCCAAATATTTATTCACAGATAGTGTATTACTTCTACATATGGTGCAGCTAAAATAACAAAGCTTTGATACTAAGAATATTACAGCATTTTGCATATACATTATTGCAAAGCTTGTAGTCCTTACCTTCGATATATTGTCTGGAAAGCGGAAAATTGTTGGTATTGAAGAAGGTTTCAGGATCTTTTTATTTCCGTTTTTCTATAAACATTCTTTTTCAAAATGTTGAGAACATATTACACTATGTTCTGTGGGAGTAAAACTGTCCCGGCATATTTTATCTAACCACTCCCTCAATTTATTTAAATCTCAGAGCGGAAATCTGTATTGAAAGAAAATATTAAACGCTGTCAAACCACATCCGGGCAATAAGATAGTAGAAGATTCAGAACTTATTTAAATGCATACTTACTTGTGAAATGATAAATTTGTGCCTCTTGTAGCATAGTTGGTGCAATTATATGCAGCGCAAGAATTAACCGTGGTACAAAACACTTGGTAAGCCAAAAAATACAAACACTTGATCGCGATGACACGCATCAACTGTACAAACGTATACACTGAAAACTACCAGTTGCCCCCAAAATGGCGGCAGGTGCAACGTTCAATTTGCAAAGGAACACTAGCGCCATTGCTCCTTCTAGTGTATAATATTTAAACTTCTCAGTAAATGCAATTCAGTACATCACACAGATTAACACCAGATATAGAAATAAAATTTGCAGGCCAGTCGATTCAAGAGTTAGAGTGAATTTCTAGGTTTGTGTATTGATCATAATTTAAATTGGGAGGTACATGTTTCTGACTTACTAAAGCAATTGGGTGCAGCCACATTTGCAATTCGTACAATTTCAGCTACAGGTGATCTCCGTATGAGGCAGCTAGTTTATTTGCTTATTTTCACTCCTTATTGTCATATGGAATAATATTTTTGGACAATTCTGCCCATAGAGACAAAGTGTTCAGAACGCAAAAGCGAATAATAAGAATTAGGTGTGGGATTAGCAATAGAACTTCATGTAGAGAATTGTTCAAAAAGTTGGGGATTTTAACATTGGCGGCTGAGTATATATACACATTAATGTGCTTTGTAACCACAAATTATACTTTGTTTGAAACAAATAGTAAAATGTATAATTATGGCACTAGCAGTAAAAATGATCTTCACAAGAATTACAAGTCATTGTCATTTGTTCAAAAAGGGGTCTGATATTCAGGGATACATATCTTCAATAAGGTCCCAACACATATTAAATTTCTAGCAGATGATAATAAATTCGGGGAAAAAATTGAAAGAATTTTAATTGACAACTCCTTCTACTCTGCCGAAGAATTTGTTTCTAAGTTATCTACTAAATAACTGTCAGTAGCTTGTGTAAATGTAGTTTACATAATTAATTTACCGTGTAAGCTATGACTGTACATCTTCTGGTGTATGTATTATTTTGATATGGATTTGTTTAATGTACCATGTAAGCTATGACTGTACATCTACTGGTGTATGTATTATTTTGCTATACAATTGTTTATCTGTATATTGACAACTTTCCACATCTCAGAGAGCCAGTCTCTATATTGGGATCAATGTAAAATAAATGTATTGTATTGTATTTAATGCAATCAGAAGTCTGATTTACTGACAATTTATGGCCCTAAGAAATTGATTTAAAAATATGAGCAGGGATAGTAAATCCATTAAGCTATTATTGTGTTGAATATTGTTACAAGAGATTTCAATGATAAATTCAGCTGGCTAATGAACTAACTTTCTGTTCATAGGTGTGAGTGTTCTTGAAAAGTTTGGCGGTTAATAGAGATTTATTTTTTACCCCTCTTCCATTTTACACAAAAATGTAGAGGGGTGGGCCTTAATCCTTCTGTCTAAAGATTGAATATACTAGCCTAGGGTTAAAAGTGCGGGGGGGGGGATGGGGGGGGGGAACACTGGGATCATTGATAGAATACTTTGAAAGCCATTTGGAATCTGATTCCCATTCTGGTGTACTACTTACTATACTAAGATAAATGGTCTTAATTTCTTCTAACACATCTTCTATCAGATTTTTGGACTTTCTAACCAGAATTTGTACTAAAGAAGGAAAAAGAAAATTTTGTTTTTAGAGTTCATAGTAAAATGTCCCATCCATACATCACAGCCCTGTAATTCTGTATTGTGATTAAACTTGGAAAGATTTATTCTATCTCCACAAAAATATCTGTAAGGCATTAAAAAAAAAGTTTTTTTTCTTTAGTGTAGTATTGTATCGGTATTCAAGTGTATCGATAAACCTTTGCCTTATTTCAGTTTTTTTGGTAAGATATGAGCTCCTAAAGCTGCAAAAACTTGTCCACTCCCTCTAATTTTCCAATCTTATTTATTGTGACAATAAGATAAATGTATTTTTTGAAGATTTTCAGAGCCTTGTAATTCCAACTTTTTTTTGGGGGTGGGGAGGTGGCATACCACATCCAGATTTGGGTTTTCGATGGTTTTCCCCAAATCAATCCAGACGATTGCCGGGATGCTTCCTTCAAAAAGGCCATGGCCAAATTCCTTCCAATTCCTTGTCCGCAGTCCCGTACCGCCTCTAATGACCTCGACGAGGTATAAAGCAATAAAAAAATTGTGACTCTTGACTTTTTCAAAAGTTTATAATTTTATTCAAACCAATACAAATTTTTAACAGAAGACATTTTTATATATATATATATAATTACAGTGTGGTCTTGTATCACTTTCAGCTAGTCTTTATTCATATTTTGACTAATCTGTATTGCATTATATTGGTAGCAAAACCATTGTTGGTATTTATAGGCAGCTGTGATAGAAAAAAATATCTTGGCTGCTTACTCTGCTGGAAGAATGAGTGACCAGGTTAAGGTACCAGGAGAGTTCATTTCCATAATTCAAAGGTGGGCATAGCATAATTATTGATGGAGTTAAATTTACCAGGTGTGAATTGGGTGGGGGATAGAATTAATAGTAAAAGTGAGCAGAGATTTTCAAATACTTTAAGAGGGAAGGGGGTTTTACTCGAGTAGTAGAGCAGACCATAAGGGGACAGGTGTATTGGACATCTTCCTAATATATTCTGGCAATAACCGAGAGGTTAGAAAAGTGTGTGGAAGGGAATATATATATATAAACAATGAGCAGGAAAATTCTTTAGGCAATAAAACTAATCCTTCCTTAGTGTGTCTCTCTCTCTCCCCACAAAATTGTAGTTGAGAAACAAGTATTCAAGGATTTGGAAAAGCAGAGATATTAACTGGTTTAAATAGACTATTATGGTCAATTGAAGAGGGGTGAGGGAAAATTTAGGATCTCCATGTAAGTATACAAAAGCAGACTAAGAACTGAAAACTAATCCTGACAATCTTGTGAAGTAAGAAAGAACTTGTAAAGGGACTGACATGGATTTAATTATTACAGATATATTAAAGACAGGTTGATATAATAATCTAAAATACCTTGAAATATTTAGATTGAGTCTGGAGATTACCAGAGAACTGGAAATTTGCTGTAGTAGTAAGACCACAAAAGTGGTGAGACAAATAGTTGAAAATTACAGGCCTTTGTAAAACTGCTTGCTTGCTCAGGGTTGTATCTTACAGCAGCTTGTCTTAACTATGACCGTGGCTGGTACCCTTAAGTGATTCTATTTACGGTCACCAATCCCCCGTAATTACCCCAAGGGATAAAGGTATGTTCTTAAAATACAACTTCAAACTTGCTGATTAATTCCAAATTATATATTCTGCAAAAGTTCTTACATAAACTCGGTTCCAGCGTAGGCCTAATAGAAAAGCATCAAACTTCTATCCGAAATACATTATTACAGGTTAAACCATCCTCTCACAGTAAGCAACTTCCTCCTAACCCCTTGATGAAAGTTAATAGTTCATCTCGAAGAAAGATTGAGCCCGCACCATTATAACGTCACTACTAAAATTTTCTACATCTCCGCGACCAACCAACACGCCGTCCTCTTGGTTCAATTTCTGCCAAATTACTGCTGTCCGCCTTGGCCAGCGGATGCTCCTTATTCGTATTGGGCCAGCTGACTCAGCAGACACTTGATTTGACAAAGGGAAACCTTATTTTTATTCTGATCATTCTGAAATTTTGATATGTTATGAAGCATATTTTTAATATCAGTTTTAGTTATGACAGGTTTTCTCCTAGGATTTGTGGATTTCGAGTTACTACTGGAAAATGCTTATAAAATGATCTGCTATTGGTTTTAAGTGTGTTAAGGACCCTTTGAACTGTTTTTTGGAAGTATACTGACATAAGTAAGGTTATGTGACACCTTCTATTTTGACACTGATTGGATATATTAATATGCAACCACAGCAGAAATGTGTGAAAAGAATGATGATCAGTTGCAAAATGGAAATGTGTGTGCTGGCATGGATATTCATGTGAATACCAGTTATTGGATTACATGTAAGATATTTCGAATGAAATGGATGAGGGAGGCTCTAGCCCAGTGGTTCCCAAACTTGTGCCCATGGACCCTTTTTTATAGCAAAAATCTGACCATTGATGCCCAAGTGAAATAAATTTATGTAACTGTGTAACAGAAAAATTACCAATTTCATTTTTATGTCTTGAATGATAAGTGAAGATGTGGAAATAAAGTGTAAGTTAACCCTTTCCCCCCTGACGGTACTTAATAAGTACCACTGTATTTACCACCATATAATTCGACAATACCAGTGTCCACTGCATTTTTAAGCCTGTTGATGTATTGTTGTATGATTAAGTCAGACAATGAAAACATTTATTTTTAAATTCTGCGTGAAATTGCTGAGAAATTAATTTTCCAAGTTGGGGCTTGACAGCATACTGACCAAAGTAACAAGTGGTACATTACAATGAATTTTTAGATGATAATTTACTTGGTAAGTGTCAATTTCTGTTATTACCTTTTTAGTTTGAACATTTAACCATATATTTTTTACCTATAAAATATGTTTTTCTAGTTTCTTTACTAAATAATCTAGAAAAACCTACGTGGACTTATAAGTACCGTCAGGGAGTTCTGGGTAGTTTTATACAGATTATTGATCAATAGATTTAGCAAGTATACAATTAGTTTTATCATTGTTTTAGATCTTTTCAAATGGATATTTTTATGAAATACGCTCTGATTGAACCTCTTCTCTAAGAAGTTTATAATTTATCAGCTCTTCTCTTAGAAGTTTATAATTTATCAAGGGAAAAATGAAGAAATGACTGGAATGTTCTCAGATTACTCATTAGGTCAAAGAGTGGTCTTAGAATTGACTGAAAAAAAATGGAGCAATGATGATGTTATCTAATATTATCATTATTTTTCATCAGTTTCATTATTAAAAAACTGACACAACTTTTGTTTGTGGGAGAATCCGACCCTACTGCAAGGGACTTTTTAACAATCTGCTGATGGAAAACTAAAAAGAGGAGGTTGTGACAATGAATTTACAAACCTAGGTATTTGCTACTGGATGGAAGGATAAAAAGGTCATACATTTAGTATCAAATTTTCATGGCAGCGGTGAAACTCCACTACACTGGTTTGGTCAATGCCAACTTCAACAGATGGGCCCTCTCTTGGGTTGGATTGGTGACCTGGTGGATCTTGGACCAGCGGGCCTCTCTGGCCGGTCATCAGAGGCCACCTCCGGCAGTAGGTCCCATAGAATTTTGCCCATCCTGCCACCCTGTTGTTACACCACTGGTTATATGCAAAGAAAAAGATGGATTGAAGTCGACAATTTCATGCTCAGGAGTCGTCAAGGACTACAATACCTTCATGTGTGGGGTTGATACTGCTGATCAGCTGATGACTTTCTCCAATGCTGACAGAAGATTACCGAAATCATGGTAAAGATTGTTTTTGGGAATTCTGGATGCTGTATTTGTCAATGCCTATAACATAAATGGTCCGATATTTGAAAAAAAGTCTGTAAATTTTTTTAGAAGATCCTTTGCACAAGGTATGATGACTATGAAGGATATTGGTAAGAAGAAAAGGTCATCCATACATATTTCACCAAGCCCTCATCCATTCAAACAACACAAGTCATACTATTCCACAATGAGAGATGTAATATTGGGAAACAGAGGTATACACTGTCCCTAAATTGTAAAAATCAGATAAAGATGTGAAGTATGTAGAATGAAGAAAATACAGTCAAAACATCCTTCCAGATGTTGCACTACAATGTCTTTTGTGTCTGAATGAGCAAAAAGATTTTTTTTTTTTTTTAATAACATGAGGAAAACATTTCATACCAATATGAACATAATTGATTTCAATTACTATTGCTGTACATCCTGTGATACACAAAGTCCCTGACGGTACTTATAAGTACCGGCTTAGTAATTAGCACTTAGAGTTCCAAAAAAAATATGTGTGTTTAATTTGAAGTACCTTTATACAAATATATAATTGAAATTATAAATTTCCTTTTTTTCCAATAGCCGGTAGGAAAGGGTTAAACATGTTGACATTTAAAGTAGTAGTCATTTAAAATTAAAACTTTTGTTTTATGATATAATTTTTGTTTCCAATGAGATTGGTGAACCTGATGGGATGATATGAGATTATTTGTGTTTGACTCGATGTTTTCTGAGCATCATTTGTAAGTCTCTAAAAGCAATTATTTCCAATATGTTTCTTTTCTTCATGATGAAGCTCATAACTTAAGTCAATCCATGTTCTGCGTAATAGGAAGATGTGAAAACAGCCTACAGCTTTTGTCCATAATGCAGGGTACAAAATTGGTATCTGTTTTTGTAACCAGAATTTGTGGTATCCTTTCTGAAACATTGGTTTCAACTCCCCATTTGTAGATAATTCAATTAATTGATTCTGTATTAATATGGACTGATCTGAGTTTGTGGGTCTGCTTGCAGAAGGGTCCAACACCCAACCCGAGGTAACCAAGTGAAGAATGACCTAAAATCTTTGGCTGGCAAATCTTCATCATATTTTTTCAATTCTGAAAGGTTTGCCAACTGAGAGCATTTTAGTGTTCCCACAGTTTGTTTGTGTAGAAAAAGTTATGTAACAAGTGTAGAAGATATTTTTTTTGTTTGCTATCATCAGTCTTTCGACTGGTTTGATGCAGTCCTCCATCCCTTCCTATCCTGTGCTATTCTCTTCATTTCTACATACCCCTTACAACCCACGTCCTCAATAATCTGCTTCATATATTCTAATCTCTGTCTTCCTCTACAGTTCTTACCTTCGACTGTTCCCTCCACTAACAAATTAACCAACCCAGCATGTCCCAAAATATGACCTACCAGCCTGTCTCTTCTTTCTGTAAGCTTCTTCCACAAACTTCTTTTCTTACCCATTATTTCCAAAACTGGTTCATTTCTTACTTTGTCAGTCCACTTAATTTTCAGCATTCTTCTGTAGCATCACATTTCAAATGCTTCAATTTTCTTTATTTCTGGTATTCCTAAAGTCCATGTTTCGCTACCATAAAGTGCTGTGCTCCACACAAAGAGTTTTAAAAAGTTCTTTCTAATTCCTAGATCAATATTTGAAACTAAAGGGTTTCCCTTTTTCATGAAGGCTCTTTTTGCTAGTGCTATTCTGCTTTTAACATCATTCCCACTTTCGGCCATCGTTTGTAATTTTGCTTCCCAAGTAACAGAAATCACTTACTTCTCCTATTGTATCCGATCCTATTTTTAGATTTAATCTATTAGTATTCTTACCATTTCTGCTACATTTCATCACTTTTGTCTTGCTTTGATTTATATTCAGTCCAAAAACTTCCTTCAGTATTTTGTTCTTGCCATTCAATAACTTCTCAATATACTCAGCCCTCTCTGCTAACAAGACAATGTCATCAGCCAATCGTAGCATACTGATTTTTTCTCCCTGAAAACTTATGCCACATGGAAATTTTTTATTGACATTCTTCATTGCTTCTTCTACATACAAGTTGAATATTGACGGGGATAGACTACAACCTTGTCTCACACCCTTTTTAACTGATGCATGTCTCTCGTGATTCTCTACTTTCATTATAGCCACTTGATTCTTATATAGTTTATAGAGTATTCTTCTATCTCGATACTTTAGACCTGACTTCTTTAAAATATTGAACATCTTGTCCCACCTAACATTATCAACAGCTTTTTCTAAATCAACAAATGCCATAAAAGTATCTTCGTTTTTCTTGATCTGCCCTTCAAGTTTTAATCTTAAAGACAGAATTGCTTCCCTTGTACTGCGATTTTTCCTGAACCCAAACTGATCTTCACCTACTATCTCTTCTATTACCTTTTCCATCCTTCTGTATATTATTCTGGTCAATAATTTTGAAGCATGTGATGTTAGACTAATGGTGTGATAATTCTCACATTTTTCGGCTTGTGCTTTCTTTGGAAGTGTGAAGATGATATTTTTATTAAAATCAGTAGGAATTTCTCCTGTTTCATAACTTTTTGATATCAGCTTGAATAATCTTTCAATCTTTCGATTCCTTTCTCTCCTAGGGATTTAAGAAGTTCTGCAGGGATCTCATCATTTCCAACTGCCTTATTTGCTTTCAAGTCATTCAGAGCTTTATTAAATTCTGTCCTCAAAACAGGATCTCTTAAGTCATCAATGTCGACATTGCTTTCCTTTTCCTTTACACTATTGTTCAAGTCATCCCCAACATACATCTTCTCAATGTATTCCTTCCATCGGTTACCTCTATCTTCTGAGCTGAAAAGAGGTTTCCCATCGGCATCTTTAATGTTCATACCTCTTTTCTTCATTTCTCCAAAATTCTGTTTGATCTTTTTATATGCAACATCTGCTTTACCTACAACCATTTCCTTTTCTACTTCTTCAAACTTTTCTTGTAGCCATTTTTCTTTTGCTATTTTGCTTTTCCTATTTATTTGATTTCTGAATTACCTGTACTGCTCTCTTCCTGCTTCATTCTGAGCATTTTTGTACCTTCTCCTCTGATCCATCAGCTTCATAATTTCTTCTGTGATCCAAGGTTTTTGGGCAGCTTGCTCCCTAAAGCCTAATGTTTCTTTACCAGCTTTCATTATTTCGGTCTTTAATTCTTCCTCGGTTGAGCTCCTTTCAGAGTTACTTCGTAGACCTAAGTCTCCCATTTCTGCAAATTTTTCTCTCGAGCTAGATTGTTTCAGTTTATTCACTTCCAGTCTGTTCTGCTTATACAGCTTCCTTATTCGCTTAAATTTCAACCTGCACTTCATCACTATCAAATTATGGTCATAGTCTATGTCTGCTCCTGGGTACGCTTTACAGTCTAGAACCTGATTCCTGAATCTCTGTTTGACCATGATATAATCTAGCTGATATCTGCCTGTATCCCCAGGACGTTTTCAGGAGTATATTCTTCTTGCATGGTTCTTAAAGAGTGTGTTTGCCACAACTAGCTTATATCTTTCACAAAATTCTAGCAACCTGCTTCCTCGCTCATTTCTTTCTCCTAGACCAAACCTTCCTACAGTATTCACCTCTTTTCCTTCTCCCACTATTGCATTCCAATCACCCATGATTATTAGATTTTCCTCCCCCTTCACATATTGGATTAATTCTTCAATTTCAACGTATACTTTTTCTATTTCTTCATCATCTTCCTGTGACGTTGGCATATACACTTATACTATGTGGTTGGGACGGGCTTAGTTTCTAACCTCATCAAAATAATCCTGTCACTAAACTGTTCATAATAACTCACCCGTTTCCCTACTTTTTTGTTCATTACAAATCCTATACCCGTGACTCCATTGACAGCTTGTGTGCTAATTATCCTGTGATCCCCAGACCAGAAATCCAGTGCATCCTTCCATTTAATCTCACTAATCCCAATAACATCTAACATAAGTTGTTCCATCTCCCTTTTTAAGTTTTCTAATCTACCTGCCTATTCAGACTTCTAACATTCCATGCTCTGACTCGTAGAATGTTTCTATCCGTTCTGATGACTCCTCCCTGAGTAGTCCCCCCCCCCCTCTGATTGGGGGACTATTTTACCCAGGAAGAAGCCATCATTATATATGTAATTTGAGAGGATTACGTGTCCTCGGGATACCCTTTGGAGTCTTTAAGGCAGTGGTTTCCCGTTGCCTTCTGCATCCCCATGCCATTGTTCATTTCTGATTCATCCGCCTTTAGGGGCCATCTCCAACCCCAAGGGCAAGAGGGTGCTCTGAACTGCTCCCCGCTCTTCCACCCTCCTTTTGGAGGCCGTTGGCAAGAAGTGGGTGACTCCTTATACAGGGAATCTTTCAGTCGGCAGTAGCTGAAGCTTAGTGTGAACTTTGAATTGACTCATGTTTTGATCCAGAGTTCAGAATGTTCCGATCTACATAGATTATTTGTTTGGACTCTGCTCTGCAACAAAACAGGGTGCAGCATGTCAAGGAGACATTGACATCTGGTTGGAAAAGGCTAGTATAGTCTCTCCCAAACCCTTACACCCCCCCCCCCAAAAAGATATTACAGTTTTCATTTTGATTAAATTTAATTGGCCACTTTGTAACTTATTTGTTTCATTAAATTTACAAATATTTCAATCTTATATCATTTTCTAATTAAACTGAACTGAATATCACTGTATTTACTTTTTAGTATTTCAAACAATGAATCAAAGATTGCATAAAATCCATCCATATATGTCCTATCAGATAACCATCGAACTTTTGTGTTAAGTATTAAATGAGTATAATCTACATTTTCCAAACAAAGCAGAGCAAATGAGTTGCTGCAGTGACAGTGTTTTTAATTTTTTTTTTGGTGAAAGTGTTTTTAGAAAGTGAACTATTTATCTCATTTGTCACTATGGATTTTTGTCAAATATTCCTTAGGTTTCGAAGGTTTCATTGATGGGTTTGACAAATTTTTATTGTATTGATGGCACATAGGCAAAGTAACATTTTCTGGTAACAAAATAATGATTCATTTTAAATATTCAAAACTATAGTGTTTGCACTTTTTCTTTGGTTTACTCGTACTGTTAACTGTAAAAGAATGGAAATGCATCTAAGATATAATAAAATAAGTGTTTTAATTTGAAAAATGAAATGCCACAAAGTTATGCTCACATCAATTAATTATTTAAGATATAAGCATAAAATTTTAAGAAGTGTCACTTAATTGTATAGGTATATATTTTTTATTAATTGAATTATTTATTTTTTCATGTATATTATTATAAAATAAATTAATAAATAACAAAATATAATTTCCGTCAATATCATATAACAAAACTGTTTTTATGAATTACATTTAATAAAAGTATAACTCTGCTTATTTAATCTACAAAAAGATATCATTTGTATTCAAAAATACTTACATAATGTTCACTATCTTCAGAACAATACAAAAAAATGATACCATTGTTGCTCATAACTGTTGATTAGTTGCAAAGGTAAAATGGATATGCACGGAGGGCAGAGGCCGACTTCACACAGCTCATCATTGTTAACAGTGGAACAAAATGTGTGGCGATGGGATTAAGGGAATATGTTCAGACTGAATTTTTACTCTTGCTGAGGCTTAGTGTGAACTTTGAATTGACTCATGTTTTGATCCAGAGTTCAGAATGTTCCGATCTACATAGATTATTTGTTTGGACTCTGCTCTGCAACAAAAAACAGTGTCCACTCCAAGATTCCTGTTCTGGTTAAGTACTTTGCCAAAGATGATGAAGATACTTGCTCTCTCTCTGGAATTTCTCTTGCTCTTTTTGAATAATTATTAATATAAAAAATTATAGTTTAAAAAAAAATAAAAAAACGCTTTTGTAACAATGTGAACTAAAAGGTTAAAAATAATCTTTAAGTACAAAAATTTTGTTCAACAGTGCTAGGATGTCCCACAATTCAGTATAACTTTCGTGAATAAACTTAAAATAAGAATAAAGTTAACATTAATGTAAAGAAAATCATGGGATGCTAAATATCAGTATTCTTAAATTTTTTATTGCTAGCTGTTCATAAAGGTTGAATCATTATGTACACGTGGAGAATATCAGGACATAGCTATGATATTGTCACCGGTTCCCAATATGTTTACAAAATTTCAAACAATTTGGAAATCTGGAAATGAGTGAAAACTGAATGGAAAGATTCCAATACTTTTCTATTGTTACTGCCAAAGTAATGAGAATAATAGTAAGTTTCTATGAAAATATTTTACTGTCGCAAGTTCTTAACATGTGTGCAAAATTTCAAACCACTTTCCAATTGCTACTGTCAAAGTAATGAGAATAGCAGGATGCTGCTATGAGATTATTATATTGTAACCAGTTCTTAATATGTGTGCATAATTTCAAACAATTCGTATATCTGAAAGTGGGTGAAATTGAATTGACAGATTCCATTACTTTCCTATTGTTACTTTCAAAGTAATTGGAACAGCAGGACACAGCTATGAAATGATTGTCTTTTCACTGGTTCTTTATACATGTGCAAATTTACAAACAATTCGAATGTCAGGAAATGGGTGAACATTGAAATAAAATATTCCCTTGCATTCAAATTGTTTTCTGTTGTTACTGTCAAAGTAATGAGAATATCAGGACATAGCTATGATGATATTGTGTTGTCACCGGTTCCTAATATGTGTGCAAAATTTCAAACAACTCGAACATCTGGAAGTTGGTGAAAATTTAATTGCAAGATTCCGTTACATGGATTCATACATACAGGTCAAGCTAATATAAAGCGTGTAAAAAGACAAAATAGATGGTAAGTTCTCAGATTATTTCATGAGGGGAATAACCTTTTGAACACCTTCGAAATGGATATGCATCACTGAGGAACTTATATACTCCTCCTGGCTGTTTTGGTGCAGAAGATTCTGATTGGAATATAATAGCAGATCATGGAGATCAGAAATTTCACCACCTGAGGCACTTATTGCCATTAATAATGTTCCATGGAGATCAGCAAGCAAATACGAAATGAATTCTGTCATTAATTTGTACCAGGTGAAGGTTCTTTGCCATTGAAAAATAGCTATACTTTTGAAATGTATAATGTTGGTAAGTATGTAGTTATACTTTTTTTACTAGTTGTATTGCAACATTTGTAATGCATTTAATATGGTATAGCTGTAAAGAATTACAATACTATGATCATGTGTGTATTACTTTTCATATTAAGCTTTCCTATCTGTAATTAATTATGTTGGAGGAAAAAGCACTATTTCACTATTTATTTTTAAATATAGGCAATTAAAATATAAATGTAGGTACTCCTTCTTCTTCTCATGTCAATGACAGCATCAAATATGTGGTAATTTTTCTGCCAATGCGATGGCTTTGTCAGTAGCTGATTGGAGTTCAAATCAAGATACAGTTATTCCAATTTGTGGACAAGGCAGCAAATGTACCATGGTTTCTCTCTCCCCTCATGAACATGTGGTATCTCGCTGTTCTCCCAGGTATCCCCAAGTGGCAAGTGTATCTTTACAGCGGCCAACTCCAACTTGAAGCCTGTTTAACGACTTCCATATGGGCCATGGTTGTTCAGACCCAGGTGGTAGACCCTCTTTTGGCTTGATCCACTCAAACCCTTGTTGTAATCTCTTCTCCCAAGCCAGTATTCTTTCATTGCTTGGAGCTCCAGTTGGTGGCTTTGAAGTTTGCATGAAGCTTTAATGGGAGTTTAGTCTTGATGACACTGGTGTATAGCCATGTAGGGGGTGTCGGACATCTTCATTCACTTTAAGCCTTGCCACGCTGGTGGAAACTTCCCGGCATATATCTGCAGGGGCGATGCCAGCTAGTATCTCCACTTTGCTCACAGGCGTGTTGTGAGACAACCTGTGATGAGCCGGCATATTCTGTGGATTGCAACGTCTACTGTCTTAGCATGGCTGGATTTTTGCCACACAGGTCATGCATACTCTGCTGCGGAGTAGCATAATGCTAAGGCAGAGGTGCGGATGACACTAGGGTTAGCTCCCCAGCTAGATCCGGTCAACTTGCTTAAGATGTTGTTACGTGCTGATACTTTTATCTTGACATTGCGACAGTGGCTTTTAACCTCTATCAAGAGTTACGCCCAGGTATTTTGGATTTTCACTGTGCAACAGAGTCGATCCATTCCAGGCAACATTGAGCTTTTGCTTAGCGCATTTATTGCGTAGGTGAAATGCACAGACTGCGGTATTTTTTTGGATTTGGCTTGAGCTCATTCTGCTTGTAGTAGGTTCCAAGGGATTCAAGAGCTGTTGTAAGTCTACCCTCAACAGCCTCAAAAGTCACATATTGAGCAGCTAGGGCAAGATCATCAGTGTAGATAAAGGACATACAATGGTTGTCCAGGGGTTGATAATTGGTGTAGATATTAAATAAAGTTGGAGCAAGAACACTTCCTTGAGGTAGTCGATTTTTTGTTTGCATGGACAGCTTTTTGAATTCTGAAAGCTGACTTATAATTGCCTATTGCTGAGAAGTTCGTAGACTATTTTTGTGAAACCGAAATCCCGGGTCATGTTGTAAACTTTAGGAGGGAGGTTTTTTTATGCTGATCATATCATAGGTTGCTGTCAGGTCAAAGAAGACTATTCCAGTAACTAAACCCTTTTTGAAGCCATCTTCAATATATTGCGTTAGGTGTAGGACTTGGTCTGTGCAGGAGTGGGCTGTTCTGAATCCAGCTTTCTGATGTATCAGTTTGTCTTCAATAACAGGTGAGAGGTGTTTTAGAAGCATCATCTCAAAAAGTTTATAGACGTGGGTGAGGAGTGATATCGGGCGGTAGCTATTGGCATCATCTGGAGGTTTACTAAGTTTTAGTAGTGCTACAACTTGAGCTTTCCTTCAGAGCTTTGGAATCTTACAACTGTGTAAACATCCATTGAACATCGCGAGAATCCATTGTACTCCTCTCTCCCCCAGCTGCTTGATCTGCTCAATGTGGATGCAGTCAACACGTATAGCTTTTCCATTTTGGAGGGCTTCAATGCAGGTTGTTATTTCTTCGAAAGAGAAGGGGGCACTAATGATGGAATTTTCACTAGTGGTGTCATGGATGATCTTGGTTCCTGTGGTCCAGTTCTTGCTTTTGCTGGCTGGTTTGCTATTAAGAAGTAGCTGATGGGCAATATTATCAGGAGGAATGTTGTATAACTGCGTGGTTTGACGAGAGTCGTGTGTGAGTTTTTTAAAAGTTGTCCACACTTTTTTGCTATTATGAGTCACATCAGTGTTACTGATTAGGTCAGTCGACGTTTTTCTTCTCGATGTTCCAGTTGCTTGCATTAGTAATTCCCCACATTCTCTGGTCGCTTCAGAAAATGGATCTTCCTCAAACAGATGACAGTATTGAGTGTACAAGTCGGCTTCGCTGGACTGCAGTCCAGGGATGTAGTTTGTTCTGCAGCCTCGTGGAATGCACTGCCGCTAAGCTTTTTGAATGATTTTTACAAACTGTTCATAATTACGTGGATCTGGAGCTAATTGTGACAATTCCTTATCAACGATTTCTCTAAAAAGACTCCACTGTGCCCTTTTAAAATTGAAGGGTCTCTTGAAAGGTACAGTCATCGGTGTAATAATTTGCTGCACATAATTGTCTTGTGTTGAGTGAAGGGTATCGGAGATAGGACTTGCTTCTTGCACATTTGACTGATGTTGTTACTAACAAACAAGAGATTGGGATTGTAACCTCTTTTCCAGTGGCTGATGAGGAAAGATTCAGATTGTTTTGGGTCATGGATAAGAGTCAAGTTGTTGGACTCTGCCCTCAATTCTACCCCCAAGCCATTATTATTATTTTGTGCGTAGGTACTTAAAAGTAGGAACATACAAAACATTGCTCACTTGACTGTCCTGGTGATGCTGCAGCCATAACTCCAACCTATGATTACATTTTTGAAGTGAAAATTTCTATAGTCGCATTATGCAATGTTTGGTCGCGGGTAAATCTACGAGTTCACAAGAAGCCACCTGTAGCGTGCATCAGATCATGCCCACCTGTTGCACGTATGATATGTATGCAGAACGCTTTTCACAAAATCTTTATACAAACATACTATTTTTGTCTCATTTTGCATACCTAAACTTAAAAACAAATAGAAAAACACTGTCGACGTTTGATTTACAGAAACCTAAACTCACTCTTCCTTTCCCCTCTTACCTTAATTTCTGTCTCTGTTGTTCATAAAAACCCAGGTTTTATCCAATTTTGACAGTAGTTGGCACACATATATTTCCAAACAAGGCAGTCTGGTAGCTCAGCAGTTAAGGTGTTTACTTCCAAAAGTTCCCTTTCAGGGGCACGGGTTCAAATCCTAAGGTAAGTAGACATTTTTAGGAGTTGTGAAATATGCCATGGTTTTGCTGTAATAAATTCCTGAACTGAAATAATGTTCGTTCTTTGATTTTTCATTTTATCCCAAAATACTAACTCCCTAATAAATCTTTTAGCTTTAAAGATCACTTTTAAATCCTAGTTTAATCCAAGATATGACTTTCATCTGTATTTAATAGCTATTGTCCAAAACTTGTGTTTGCAGCTGCCACATGTTCATGGCTTCCTTTAAAATTCTGTAACTTCTATAATCTTTTATATTTTAAATTTAAACTTACATCATTTGTTTATTTAAAAATAATCTTTCTTTTGGGATATAAACTACTTTCACTTAATTAAAAATTATTGAACTTACTGATGATGGATAATGGATTTTACTTGTTATATATCTACTATTTTACCTAAACTATTCAGTAGGTGGTCTATTACACATAATTCATATAGCAAATAATTTTTATAATCATTTTTAATACTAAAGTACTTATCAGCTCAGAATATAACCTTATTATACACCCGTTATCTTGCTAAAGCCATTTAGGAGGGCACCAATCTCATATAGTTGTATAGTAAAGATATTTTATAACCATTTTCCTAACATTAAAGCAATTTCTAAATCGATGCTAAACCATTTTCATAAAAGACATAAGATTCAAATAAGGTTGTTTTCAAGTCATAATGAATTTTGTTGCATTCCTTTCCACTAAAGAAGCAGAGAATGACGATCATTTTAAGGCGTTTCTTTTATGCTTTTAAAATTCATTTAAGGAGATATTGGAGAAATAAAGAATCCAAACTTTTTAGATAAAAGAGCTAGGAAGATAAAAGTAGGCTTAAATGAGAGAGAAAAATTCATTTAATAACAATAATATAACAGTTCAAAGATAACTGGAAATTTGAAGTAAGAAAAATGAAGTTCTAGTGTCGACATGTGATGGCATCACCATGTGTGACCTTTAGAAACTAATAGTTCTCAAACGAGAATAATTACGAGAAAATTTGACATGACCAAAAAGATTGGGAATAAATTAAACTAGGACATATTAAAATTACAGTAAAATCCAAGTAAAATTAGCATACCACGAGAATGTGGGATTTTGGTAATTCACCTGAGAACAGTACATCCCTGCGGGAAAACAACATTGTTCTATGGAGATTCAGCAAAATATTAGCCAAGGCTATAAAAAGCCAACCAGTGTTCCCTTGGGGAGGCAGTTGCCAGCAGTAATTGATCGGTATAGGAGGTGCCTGTATATGTCACTGTAAGAACACATCTCTAGTCAACATGCCGGTGATAGAATTTGGACGATGTGTTCGGGACTTATAAAATTTCCATATTAGGCAATGATGTCGTCTAACATTTGGAAGTCGGGGACTACTACTAACATTATCATGAACTGAAGGAATTTTCTTAAGTTATCACCAAATATGGGGGAGTGGTGAAAGCTTTATCGAAGTTGTGGACTTCAGTGAGCGAGTTGAATCTACCTGCTGTCTTCCATAATGGATGTGTAGATCAGATGCCTTTCCTTAGGCTTACAACTGATACCAGTTAAGCTACAAAAGTTTTCAGAATATACAGTTTCTTCTGAAGTGAAATTTTTATTTGACTGTACAACCTCTTACCTGTTACAGGTTAAAATAACAGCTTGGTGGCTGATTTAAAGAAACCTAGAAATTCACGGGTCCTATTTTGGTAGTATAAACTGTATCAGTACCCGTACCAGATAGAGCTTACGCGGAACCTTGAAGAAACCCCCTCGTCAGGAGAGCGTGACATACTGTTAGTGCTGGAACTTTTTATTTAGGTGCTGAGAACATTGTGTGCTTGTTATGTTTCCATTATTTATTTGAATCAAGGCTGTTAAATTTGTACATCAAACATTATTGTTTAACACCTAATGTGATGTTCGAGCCATTAGTCACTGAAACATTAGACATAAATTTACTTCTTTTAATGAACTTTCTCCATATATAAATCATATATCGAAATGATTGTATTTATTTTTAGCAACTGTATATTTATTATAAGCATTACCATAACTCTCGATACCAGTCCAATTCTAAGCTATATATCACCTGATACAAAACAAGCCTTGTTTCATTATACCACATGTAAGCTACCTTTCGTTCTATTTTCGAGGTTCAGTTAAAACCCGGCAAAGTTTGAGGTTAACATCGGTACACGATACCGTAGTCAAAATCAAGATAACAACACTTTAAGTTCAGAAAAGTAAATAAATAGCACATAACAAACATAAATAAGAAGTTTCAAGTAAAATATAAACCATAAACTTACCTAAATGAGCGTAATCCATAATAATCCTGAAGTAGAAAACACAGGTTTGTTTACCCGACCACAGCACTAATATTCCACTAAATTAAACACTGTAAAGCACTTTCATAATTAGAATTTCACCATCTGATATTAAATTAACTAATAACTCACAGCTCCAGACCGATTTAAAGTAGAAAATATGAAATTTAATGCATCTCCGCATGGAGTGCATTTCGACATTTAATTCCATCACATCTAAACAGTTCAGAGCTTTAGAAGTAGATTTAATCAAGTAAAACAACCTGTCAGTCAATATTCTTTAAGTTTCCGGTAACCATCAACAAATAAATAGAAAATATAAGTAAATAACAGCCAACAGGTAATGGCATCGTAAAATCGAACTTTTAAAATTCAATAACTCATAAACTAACATGTTTTACAGACTAAAAACTTTTCTAAAGTGCTTAAATTAAATAAAGGTTCAATCAAAATTTAGTTTCAGACCATGACCGGCTTTTAAATAAAAAGCGAAATATTTGGTTGCACAACGGAAAACAGTAAAATTTAGAAATTCCATAACTTCCGATAGAATTAACCGATTTGAAAGTTTTTACACCACTGATCTCAGCAAAGGCTGAGGAACACGTTGAAAATAGTATTAACATCAGATTTTCAGGCTTTGAGAGTTGGCATTTTTCCTGTGACGTAGCATGACGTATAACAGTACCCGATTCAAATATGCTTTTAAATTAACCAAACTTTAAAATTAATTTTCACTGGTCTGGAAGCTTCAAAAACAAAACCTAACACACCACTACACTTGTCTCATTACGCTCTTCATTCTGTGAATTTCTGGTAGTACACAGTTAACAGGTTCTTTTTCCAGATAGACTATTGTCTCGGCCAGTAGGTCTTTGATAAAAGGGACTCGGCCGCCATGTTTTTGGACAGTATATCGAAAGTCTTGGTCTAGTGAGCATGTAGGCTCTCGTGTTGCTAGTTTGAGAAGACCGGCTCAAGGCGCGCGGTGATTGATGGGAAGTTAGGCGTGATGGCATGATGGCCGACCGGCGCCATTTCTAAAATCGGCATGACCAACGTAACATTTTCGGACATGTGTTTGTAACAGATTTCAGTTTCATTTTGGGGTGGAGCGGTCTGTTCTGTTTCATGATTTGTAATCTTCGGCAAATGATTTTTCTCCGATTGCCATTGCTAACAGTGACTTTTGTAAATTCTGTGAAAAATTTTAAGAATATATATTTCAGTTATCTGGATGCAGACTTTCATTTCTACTTTAGTACCTTTCTTACAGGAGGTTAATCTGTAAGTGGCGACCGCAGTAAATTTTACAGTTAGCATTCTACATGGTTTAACACGGTTATATAACTTTTTATGAACTTTGACAACTTTGGGATGACTTTGAGTTTAGGTGAAGAAGCCGATACCCCACCCCGACATCGCGCTTCGGCCCTAACACACATCATAATTTCTATATCTTACTAATTGGTTAACATATTCAACTGCTCTTTCATACTACAGACTTACTTTATTTTCAGTTCCAAATTCTGCATTTTTCTTAAACACAATGTCAGAAAATTAATCTTTTTCAAGATAAAAGACATGAAATTGGTTAAAAGTTTAATATTAATGTTAGCTAATTCCTCAACATGTTCAAAATACTTTTTTTTAATCGATCAACAATACTCGTTAAGTCCAAAATCCAATCTACCAAATCCATTAGCAAAGTCATTTATCAATTCTTGTCTGTTTAAAGCAAATTTAAAAATTATCTTTAGCAAATATTTAAAAATTTCATTTAGTATATTTACAAACTTAGTAACTGATCTCATTGACTTTTCTATAGCTTTACACACTGCATCAACATTTTCCTCACAATATTTAAGATATTTCTGCATATTCCTGATTTCCCAATCATAAACTTGATAGCCATCAGCTATTTTATCTGGCAAATCTTCCAAAATCTGCATTAATTTTTTAACATTAAAATTACTTCTAATCGTGCTTTTTTAAGTGTATAGTCATAAAAATAAATTTTACTGGCAAATTTACATAATTTTTCTAATAAAGTTTTTCTTTTTTGAATAATCCTTTTTAATTTTTGATGCACCATTCAGTGATTCTACACTTACTTTTCTTATAAGTCTTGGCTACCAATTTCTGAAGACTTTTTTTTTTTTTTCACACGCAACATTAATCTTCTTTCTCTTTGGTCAACTACTGGTATCAATTCTTGAAATCGGTGATCCAGCTTCAGCTTGTATATTAGTAATTTTAATACCCTCGAAATGGTAATCCAGCATTTACTTGATTCTTGTACCAATTGATTGCATCCTCTGCCTAATTCGTGAATACACCTTCTTCTATTTATAATTTTTTCATGCTTTCATAATCTTTACTTTTATTAATTATCACAAGTATTCCGCAGGTTATTATAAGAACAAGGTACTGGTTTCTCAGATGCCAAAAATCCTGTGAAAAGGGTTGCCCAATACACTGGTCTAACTAATTAATGATTTTGGCATCCCTGTAGCTAGTCAAATGGAAGGTATTAATATGGCATTAATTAATTAAATACTATGCCATTATTCTTACTAATTTTCTACCATGCAGCCCTTCAAGAATTGATTAAATGATAGGTTGCTACTTTGGGAGCGTGCATAAACCACATAATTCCATTTTGGCCTCCTGTGAAACCCCCCCCCCCCACATAGCCTTCGTGGCTTTTGCCTCTGCCCCCCCTCCCCCGCCCCCAATAGCACGTAGCTTTTTTCCCTTTTGATCCCAGAAAACATTTTGTACTGTTTTCTCTTGTCAGACGATTGTAAATTACATAAAGAGATAATTAACTAAGGGAAATAAATATTCACATGCTGTTGTGAGATCTGTTTCTACTTTTAACTGCGAAAAATGTTATGAAAGGAAAGCTACGTGGCCTGGCTCGGAACCCCCCTCCCTCCACGTAGTCCAGCGTAGCCTTCCAGCCAACCCCTCCCTCCCCCCCTGGACTGAGCCACGTAGTTTGTGCACGCTCCCTTTACAACTGATGACTTACAAAAGATAAATTTACCTTCTTCAGTTTATCAAAAGTGTTCATTGATGCTTTAACACACATGTCAGACTAATTATTACAAAAATGCTTGTTGCTAATTAGTATTTCTGGTTCTAATTAAATCAAATTAATGTTTTCCATGTGATCTTGTTTTACTGTCAGCTTCTAAACTGATTACATTATGATAAATCAAATATTCTACCTACATGTTAAACTGAATAATAATATCTATGCCATCATATGGTACCAGAATGTCCTACACCACTGTTACGAATATTTCCACACTCAGCAGCAAAACTTATAACAATTGAGTCTTCTGGAACTCATGCTTTACCCTGACAATAGACTGAACAGTAAATGGAAAAATATTGGTAATTTCTTACACAACACTCTCTATTAAAGCCAAATATTAATTGACATAAGCTTAAAATAATTTTAAATGATAAATAAAGTTGCTGAATGTTTAATTCAAACTGTCAAAGCAATGTGAAATAAGTTCAGTGGTATCATGCAAGCTAATTTACTGAAATCCTCTTAAAAAAATCTGACATAGTTTAACTGACCTTAAAAAGTAGGCCGAAATCAGTGACAGGAAGGTTACTAAACCCTTCTTTTTTTTTTTTAAAAATAAAAAATATTCTATAATGTATTTACCTACTTCTCCAAAGATTTATCTGATGCTTGTCTTGATCATTGTTCTCTGCTTTATCCAAATGTGTGCTGATAATGGCAGGAGTGATGCACTAAGGGATAGATGGATTTGAACCCTGTCTGAAACTGCTTTCTGATGACAAATTAACATACTGGTGCCTTTCTTTGCCATCAAAACAAAAGAGCTATGAATTGTAATTAATATAAAGATATGAATCAACATGAAATATATCATATTTTGCTTATGTGTTTCTTTTCCTTTTGGTTAAAAATGGATGAATTGTTTTTATGCAAAATTCGGTCCCTAATAATAAAAAAATTAAAAAGAGAAATTATTTTTCTGAAAGTTAACATCATGATTGAAATGTTAAACTCAATATTGCTTGCTATTTGACCAAAAGTCCATTGAATTTGATTCGAAGGACATCACCAACCACAGGGCCAGCAGCACTAGGATTCTTGGGCCCCCAGTAAGCGTTCTTATCCCCCCCCTCCCCCCGGAAAAATTTATTACTTTGAACTTTTTTTTTTTGATATAGTCAGAAAATTTTAATGCAAAAAAATCAAATAACTCCCTTTTTACAGAACCTTTTTTTTTTTTTTTTTTGTTAATGTTTTCTATTTAGTTCGACATACTGGCCAGTGGAACACTTTCAGGGGCCTGAGCCCGGGGTACTTTTGTCCCGTTTAACCCCCCTAACGCCGGCCCTGACCAACACCAGTTATTTTCTTCAATATGCAAAAAACAATAATATTCTGCATTAACAGGGAATCCTTGTAGGAACTACTCACACGGCAGAATGCACCAGATTTCCTCTGGATATTGAAAACAGTGATTTAGCTGTATATTCAACCAGTGAATGAATCTATATTGTACTTTTGAAGGTTTAAAACTCAATTATATTTGGTTTCAAGGTGACTTAAAGTGGTTACCAACATACTGTAACAGAAAAGAAGTTTCTTTGCTGTAAACATATATGGTAAGAATTATATTTGAATGATATATTTTCATTTATTTCAAACAGCAGATACAATCTCCATTGTCATAATGATGGTTCAGCATGTTTTCCTTCTCAAAAATCTTTTGAGAATGATACAAGTATTCTTGTATGTACTATGTCACTGTAAGTTTCAAACAGAAAAAAGTCATTGCACCAATAATAGGCATACACTAGTACATATATAATTCAAAGAATTGCCAACAATTGAGATAGCCAAGAGCTGTTACATAATGTAGGAGAGATAAAAATGTTAGCTCTGACTCAGTTGGAGTTTCTTCAACTTTGTAGTGTAACATAAATTTGCTAGACATGACATGAGAAAGAGAAATAAATCTTCTGTTCAATGAACTAACTTAAAAAAAAAATATCAGTCTGTATAATATATTATACTTGTGAAGCATGCAACTGCAAATATTTCTGCTATCACAAGAAATGCTTTCTCAAAAAAGTAAGCCTGCCACAAATGTAAATTTTCAGAAGTACATATCTCCAGAGTTATTTTGTAATACAGTAACCCATTAGCAAGGAAAATATAGCCACAATCACAGATGCAAGTATACAGTGAGATTGTACACATCTATAACAATATGAAAAGTTTAAACCTGAAAATAGTGGCTCATGAAGTGGCATTTTACATAATATATACAGCAGTTCTTTGTTATATATTTTTTCCAGACTCTCAAGTTGTTACCCAATTGTTTATTAAGTGCTCCGTGTTCTTATACTTTGGTAATGTGCTTCTGTAGCTGACAATAACAATATTGTGGTTACTTGGTACTACAGAATTACACATAGCTTGTCACTTAGCTACATTTCTAAACTTATGATTTTCCACAAATATCAACTCACACTGTGCATTTGGTTCCTTATAGTGCCTATGTATTGACAAAGTATTTGTTCACTGAATAGGCAAATCTTTTTCCTTTTGAATTATAGGAA
This sequence comes from Vandiemenella viatica, assembly GCA_031002005.1. Lineage (NCBI taxonomy): Eukaryota > Metazoa > Arthropoda > Insecta > Orthoptera > Morabidae > Vandiemenella > Vandiemenella viatica. The sequence goes on along the minus strand of CM061921.1, from coordinate 100,224,576 downwards.
CCATATTAATAACTACAGTATGCTATTTTCTGCTCTGAAAAACTCTGTTAAAAGCACCATTGAATATGGAAAAATTTAAACTTATTTCTGTACAATTTTGAAAGTAACCATAATTATGGAACCACTAAATGCCAAATCTGACAGTCTTATATTTATAAATATACATCTGATAAAAGGGGTATATGAAAGAAGTCTCTTGGCAGCTTGCTTTATATGTTGGTGACTGACAATCAGGAGTAACCTGGGCAACATCAATATGTGACTCAACATTTCCTGATGGCTGATCATTTCAACTCTTGGAGCAATTCCTTTTGTATTTCTGCAATGGCTTCTGACTCAGTTAAATAACCTTATAAGTTGTGGTGTTTTTGCTAAATTAATTTGAGAAAGTACCTTTTCAGATATAATTTATTAGGGCTAAGCACTGAATTTGATTTAGAATTAAGCAACTAGAACACTGCAGTTTCATTTGAAATAATATTCTCTGGATCATTTATATTCTTCACATGGCTTGAAAACTGTGAAACTGAAAATATTTTTATTATGTCTACAACTTAAACCTTTTCTTATCTATTAATTTCACTTACTCTTGTAATAATAATAATAACATTACTTATTCTTGTAATAATTAAACAAACACATTACAAAAATAAATAAACGTTGAAATGTGGCTGATATGCTATTTTATACCTTCAAATTATTATTACACTTAATAGCAAATTAAGGTAACATTTTGTGCTTGTCTAAAAAAATGCTTGGTCATAAAAATGAATCATATATGAAAGTTCAGTTCTAAATATGTTATCTTTCACAATATTTATCCAATGCTCCAATAATTCAGATACAGGAGTTGGAAGGCGTGCAAAGGAGAGCAGCCAGAGTTGTTTGTGGAAATTACTGCAGGACCTAGTCAGTAACTAATATGATAAAGGAGTGGGATTGGAAGACACTGGAAGACAGGAAGAGGGTCAAGAGAGTGCTGGGAATATACAAGGTGTCTGTTGGTGATGGGGCCTGGAGGGATATTGGTTAAAGAATTAGGAGTAGTGAATGGAAAGGAAAAGATTGCCACTGTCATGAGTTGGCTTTTGATTTCATGCATAAGAGAGTGGGAAAATTTTATTTTCTGGTTAAGGGTATCATGGAAATTACCAAGGGAAGGGATGAATAATTTATTAAAAACGCTCGCGAAATATAAGATTAAATTTTTTAAATAGTGAAAGTAGATGGGTGGAAGAATTTAATACTCAAAACATATTAGATAATAAAAAAAGACAGGATAGGAAAAATAACTCCTCACTTACCACAGATGAACACAGGAAGCTGAGATGAACACGTTAAAAACACAAAAAAATACAAATTGCACAATATCTCGATAAGAATCCTTAGTCACGTGAGAGGCGAGACATATGGCAGGGGAAAGATGTGATCACATCCTGACCCACGACATGAATGAAACAAAGGCAGAACACATGGATTGATGGTGGAAGTGCTGAGGGTGGGAGGAGAAGGTGGAGCAGCAATAAAAGTAAAAAAAAATAATCTCTGCGATTAAAACGTATAATTTTATAACCAATAAAATATAAACAACCAAAATAAAATTATACTTTTTAATTTTTTAAACAGTCATCGCAGAGATTATTTTGTTCCACTTTTATGGTTGCTCCACCTTCCCCCCCCCCCCTCGGCACTTCCACCACCACTCCGTGTGTTCCGCCTTTGTTTCATTTATGTGGTGAGTCGGGTTGTGATCACACTTTTCCCCTGCCAAATGTCTCGCCTCTCACATGACTAAGGTTTCTTATTGAAATATTGTGCAATTGGTGTTTTTTGTTTTTTACATGTTTATCCCACCCTCCTGCCTTCACCTGCAGTAAGTGACAAGTTAATTTTTCCCTACCCTATCTTATTTTTAGTGCCCAATGGCAGTTTCTTTATTTGCATTATCCAGATAATAAAATAAGAAAGGGGCAGTGGCAGATCCAGGGGTGGGCTAAGGGGCTCGAGCTGCCCCTCCCCCCCAAAAGCATCTAGTTCCATCTCTGACATCGTTATTTTGGAGACTTTTTTTTTAGCTCTACTGTTCTGAAATAAAATTGACCCCCTCCCTATTTCAGCTCACATTACCCTCACCCAAGTAAAAGTCAAGCCCCCCCCCCCCCCAAATCAAAATCCTGGATCGACCACTGGAAAAAGGTAATCAGATGATTAGAGGAGTTGTCACTGGAGCATACAATCCACCACAATTCAATACAATTATTTTAAAGTCTCTCCTATGTGATAATTTATAATAAATTTCTCACTGTATCTTGCATAGTGCTTCTCAATATATACATAATATCTAATAATCTAAGAAGATCTGTTTCTCTTTTCACAAAGTGAAAAATTATGCAGAACTGAATTATTTACAATTCTAATATGTTTTCTTAATAGCATTAAAACAACGAATAAAAAATTACTTTAGAATGTTTCCCATAGTCACAATTTATATTTATTTGTGCATCACTGCTTCAGTAAAATGCATAATAGATACTAATGATCATTCATAATGAGAATTGCACATAATGTTATGAGCATCATAAAATATTTTTTTTTTAGTAAATGAGAAACAGATGAAATCCAAATTAATTGCTTTGGCTGAAATAGAAACTATTTTTAAGGCTAGTGATAAATGTTATGATCATGAAAATATATGTTAAAGTCTTCATGAGGATTGTTGATAGTAGAATGAACATGAAATAATGAGTTTTGAAAAATCTATTACTGATGATGTAATACATTCTGTAATAATTGTTTCACTGAACTAGCAACTTTCTGTGCTACTGCAAGTATTACAGATGTTATTCAATTATCACAAATAAATAATCAGACATAATATGTTTTTCACATGTAGTGCCCTTAAGACAGGACATAACAATTTTAACACATTTACTGAATATGCAACTGCTTTACATGGTTTATAAGGCCTCCTTATTACTTAAACTTAAGTCTGTTACCTTTTCATATCACAAGACTTCTGTGAAGACCCATCTGACTGTCATTTGAAAAATAAACTTATAAACTACTGCCATCCTATAGGAAGAAATATAACAAACTACTAAAATTAATCTTTTACTATTTTAACACACAAACTGTTCCAAAAATAATATTATATCACCATTTATTATTGCCAAAATTCACAATACAGTACAAAATAGGGACACTAAAGAATAGAACCATTATGTACTCAACATTAATAATTGGCAAATCAAGCAGTAGATTTTATGAGTAGAACTTTTTGTATGTACCTGTTTTGTATCTACCTATTCTTGACTTTCTGGAATTATGAAGATTGATTAGTGCTCATGTTAAACTGAAGTAGTTATGTTGCTTTTGTAAGATCAATACATTTAACAACAGAAGATACTATTCAATGTTTAAAAAGTGAAAAAATCGCTTAAATCTCAATGTATACTGGTGAGATTACAAGATATAGATTGTCATGTATCAATAACATAGCCCTGTAGCAAAAGATGAATGTGACTGTATAAATGTGAAAGGAACAAAGAAAACTATCTTCAACATATTAAAATAACAAATTGCCACTGATTTACTTTCAAAATAATTGAATTTCTATATCTTTTTGAAACAGTTACTATCCAATTCCCAATAATCTTTGCAGATATTCTCATGTATTGAACTACTTTTTGTTTGTTTTACATAATGGTAAACATTTTTTATTCATGTTCAGTGCTCCCAGATGCTATAAAACAGTGTCAAGAGTCCTGATTAACTAAGCTAAAAGAATTGTTGTTAAGTAAGTGAACAGTCTCGAAGAGCTCTTTGCCAATTCTTAATGCTACTTTACCACTATTTCAATGTACTGTATTGTCTTGATAAAATATTTCCTCATACATAATGAGCGATACATTCCATAAAGCACTCTCATCATCATGTGTATAAACAAGAGTTCAATAGCAATGCTTGAGTGCAGTAACTTCTATTTCGTTTTAATGAAGGTTTTACACTGTTATAAATACCTTCAAATTCTATGCATGTGATTAAAATAATTTCAACAGTACTACTCAATACAACACGTAACATTCAATTAGAAATGTTTTACCAAACATGCCATTAAGTCATATATTTTTTAATAAATTAAATCATGTTATCACTTCTTGGATTTACAAGCAGTAAAAGCAATATATAAAAATAAGCACTGTGACATGCTTGACTCAGTACACCCACATTTGGTGACAATGAAAAGGGAGACACAATCAAATTCTAACACATGGTGAGAAATTTTAGAAAGGAGCAAACATTTTGGCAGATCAGTATTAGAGCAATAAATGTCCTTAGACATTATAATTAAGTGGGTGTCAAATGTGGAATATTTTAGGGATTTAAAGTTTTGAACCATCTTAATAATGCCAATGTGTCTGTTTGTATCAAATATTAATGGGATGTGCAAATACAACTGTGCGTACTACAGCACTAATAAAACATAGCCAAAATTAGTGATGTTTTGAGATCTTTGATACATTTTCTTTAATTATGCAGATATTTTAAGACTAACAATAATAATAAATAAGATTTGAAACAGTTAAGGTAACCAATTTTTTTGCAATACTGACGGAAAAGTACGAACATTCTTCCCTCTGTTAGTCAGATGCATAGAAGTAAGCAAGGAACTCCACTGATAATGTGGGTGGTCTGAATAGATCTCAGTCTTGGCAACAATTGGCAATACTAATTATTTTATTTTGTAATGATAAATAAAATTATAACTGTCATAAGAAAGTAGTATTGAAATTTCATGATTTGTAGTTTGTTGACAGTATGAGGCCAAGAGCTTTCCAGACCACCTTTGTAATACCAGTTCTAATTCCACTTTGGATAAAGACTAATATTGCTCTTCATTTATTAATTTATGCAGCTTTGAAATTAAAATACATTTTACAGAATAGAATACAGTCCTAAGTTTTTGGTATCTCCTACTTTAAGAACTGAATAACACTGTGCACAATATTTCTGTCTCTAAAATGAGGCACATTATTTTGGGCAATTATAATTTTTTTTGGTACCATGTGAGTATCTTCACAGACAATAACCCTCATTCCTACATACCTCAGGCTGCATTCTCTTGGCTCCTTTAATTAATGCTACTAATTCAAATCATATAACTGTATTCAGTGAATCAAGTATTCTTAATATTTTCCTGATAAAACTAAAAAAATTTGATTTCTGTTTGTGACATTGAATTTCCTCATAACTGGATTTTCACTACCATATCTTTTTCATTCTTTCTCTCTATTTTAAAAAAAATAACCCTGAGTGTCAGCTGTATCTGCCATTGACAGTAAGTTGAATTAAGTAACGACAAATTTAAAATAACTGTGTGATACTAAACCTACAATGCTGCAAATAATGCACTGAAATTATGACAAAGCAAAGAAACCAAAATTGTGTTCTAGAAGGTATAGTTAACAAAATGAATGTTTGTAGAACCCTTCTAATTCGGCATGTTTTTAACGTATTATTCAACCTATCATCTATTTTAATGATGGTTCTTTTCCACAAACAACATAGTTCTGAATTTTGGTTTATTTTTAGAGAAAAGGCAGAGGAAATAGCTTTTATCATGCAGTAGATTACAAGGAATTTTACATGAGTAAAAAACAAGTTTGTGGGTGATGCTCCTGTTTCAAATCAGTTGAAATGCAAATTCATGACCACACTGAAACACCCAAAGTGATGACAATTCATTAAGGCATTATGGAAGATTGCCACTAGACCACTGATGAACTAATAGATTTGACTGGGATTTTGTTGAGTTCCTATCAGTGAATCAGGACTTGGCCAGAAAATAAGTTGCAGAAATCTTTGTCTCACTTGCTAATAGCTGACCAAATAGGAAATCACCTGTCTGTGTGCTATCCTGTGAAAATGGCTTGGAAGCTGACTGGATTTTTTGCCAATGAACTCTTAGCAAAAGATGACTCTTGGTACTGAAGTTATGATACAAAAATAAAATAGCAATAGAGCCAATGGAAAAATCTCACTTCTGCTCATCCTAAAAAATACAAATGATTCAAATGTAATGAATATGATACCTTGTTTCTTTGATGTGAAAATAATTGTGGACTCAGAATTTTTATCCACCTTCAGCTGATAATTTTGATAATGCTGAGTCAAGATTTGAGAAAAAAAGTCAAAGTTCTTCTACCACAACAACACACCTGCCGAAACAGCAGTGAGTGTCAAGCAACTTTCAATCAGACAAATTTGTCTCACCCATTACGTTCACCTGCACAACATTTTTCTTTATTTACTTGGTTTGAAAGAGACATCAAAGGAGTTAGTTTCACTGACACTAGAGATGACACAGAAAATGGTAAAAATAAAAATATTACAGGGCATCAATAATAATAATAATAAAATGTGTACGACATTATTGGCCAGGATATCCTTGAAGGATCCAGCCACCAACTGACAGAGTTTTGATTTTCCTCACATGTGCCTCTGGCCTGGTTATGCCAATCTAACCCGGTAATCCTACCAGGTAAAGGGGACCTATTGTTAAATGTGGAATCCGAATCATGGAAGCGTTCTGCTGTACTTCACATTGAACAGCACCTGTTCCAAGGGCCTTTGAAAATACCTGGTGTGATAGGGTCTTTACCTTTCAATCTCATCAGATGCCTTAACCACAAGCCAACAGACTGTTCTACAGCAACAATAACAATGAGTCAACAATGTTGCAAGTAATGAAGAAACATGAGACGCCATTCACCAGTCGGCTGTCTATGTGTACACATGTGACGCCGCCTGGTGCTTCACCTTCTGCACGTTTAAGGCTGCTATAGGCCGAAATATTGCCTTCTCTTGTGTTCGTTTTTTGTTCATCGTCCCAGCTGCCTTCATCTGTGGTAAGTGTTGGGTCATATTTCCCAATCCTTCCTAAGTTTTATTGCCTTAAAGCTTTTTCCTGTTCATTGTTATTATATATATATAAAAAACTACTCTTCAATGAGCCACAAGGCTTTTATTCCTCTCTTGCTGCATGTTGGTACAGTGCCAAGGAACAACATAGGACATCTTATGATTTTTATGTTATGAGTATTGATGAACAAAGGTATGAGGTCAACATAATTGTGTCAACAGTAATGTCTGTTGAACCGGAAAAAAACTTTTTTTTGCCTGGCAACACATGGAGTCTGTAGCAAAAGGGTTGCTTATGGCTTTATGCCTTGTTGATATTGAGGCCATTAGAAATGGAAAAGAACCAGGAAAAATGAATAGTGAAGAATTCGGCCTTGGTAATTTGAAGAAACCAACCTCGTATTTGCCTGGAGTGGTTTTGGGAAATACTGGATACTTCAACATGTTAAGCCTGAGCAGGGCCGGCGCTAGGAATTTCGGGCCCGGGGTAAAATGGGCGACCTTTTTTTTTAAGCTCTACAAATTGGCCGGGTGACAATGGGCGGATCCTTGGCTCCATGGCCCGAGGGCCCCAACAGTCAGTGATTGGGGCCCCCCAACAGCCATAGGGCCCGGGTACTTTTGACCCGCTTAACCCCCCCTAACGCCGGCCCTGAGCCTGAGCATTATTGCTCACCCATCAGGCTCAGTATCTTCCTGAAGGTGTCAGAATTGTCCACAATTTCTTCATACTACTGATTCCACTCACATACACTTAAGTATTGTCAATTACAGCAAACTTAGTCCATGGCCACTATTTAGGAAATGCAGTCCTCATAATTAAGGTAAATGACAGAGTTCCTATGGCTCCTGCCACTTCCTGAAGGATTTACGGAGGTAGAAAGGACGTGATGTCGTCAGCACAACACTCTGGTCTTTATCTTCACACGGAATTTCCTCCACAATACTCGTTGGATAGCGAGCCTAGGGAACCATTCTGGATGCTCAGCTTCGAGTAAAAAAACTTTGGCTTCATTGGGAATTGAACCCCAGTCGTCCAAGCCATAGTCAGATGTTCTATCATCTGAGCTATACAGCCACTGCAGGCTTTATAATAACTGACAAAATTTCAACATGTCCTGTGAAAGTTCCACAATATTGGAACCAGTTGATCAGAGAGAAAAATTATTTTGTGGGAGAATCCTCTTGTTATACAGAGATTACTACCAGGTCCTACTGATTGTGGCACATAATGGCAATGATATTGCAAATGGAAACTAGGTGCATCTGTTTTACACTTGTGATTTCAAACCCTTTAAGTTTATACAAAACTCAACAGCTTTGCCATAAGAAGCTGACATCATTGATTTAGTAAAGATGCCTGGTTTTGGTCAGTATCTTGTACACAGTGACTTGGGAAATAACACAGTTGAACTACCATGTGAAACTATTAACTAAGGACCATCTACTGGGGAAATATATGGTTATATAAGCTCTCTCTCTATGCTATGGCATATAGATGATTACCACTCTTCTGAATGATTTGACCCACTAAAATGTTTATCAGTCAATGTCTGTGCAATCATATACGAAGCAGAGTAAAAATTCAACACAGTGCTGAAGGTTGTCAACAAGTCATGATTTTTCAGTTTTACCACCAAAAGTAGAACTGGGGGGCAGGGAAGGAGGAGTCTTTTGCTGTCAGGAAGTCAAAAAAATTATGATGCACTCTGCCAAAAGAGAGTTGTCTTTCCCTTAAGGTCCACCAAGTTTTGCATGAATTGCATCCAAACTGCATTCCAAAAGCAGTTAAAAAACTTACTATTCCAAAAAGAGTGTCAAATGCTCAATAAGATGCTCATATTGCAAGCATTGGGTTTCACTTCATTATTAACTGCACTGGGGCTTATATCCTAAGAGCAATTTCCCTACACCCCTAGTTTTGCACTGTATGAATTTTTGCTTATAATACTTTCACAGTTGGAGGTGAACTGTCAGCACCATCCATGATTTTTTTATTACAGTCCCTGACTTCCTTACTTAGAAATGAAAACATTCCCATGTCATCTGGCTGAAGTGAATCATTTCTTCACGGTCATGGGCATCTCTTCCCTCCACATACTACTCAAAATTCTGCACCCAATATCCAGCCAAGTCTCACTGCAAATGTATACCTTACATAATAAGTTAGTTTGGCATGAGACTTTAAATCAGAAGAATCTAAATTAACATTCTTACATCACAGCTCAGTAAACTAATCTGACAGCTACAGTAAAAGAAAAATAGAAATAAAGATCTGTTATATAAGACCATTGATCACACTAGTAACAGCAAAACATCCTTATTGGCAGGGGCAGGAATTGAGTGCTGCAATTGAAGAATGAAGAAAACCATTTTCGAATGATCCTATTAAAAGTTGTTACTAAAAGAATCTCCTGTACGCATCATAGCCCTATACAAAATAGCAAAGTGCTGTGTGTTTTTAGAAGCAAAGTTGAATCTTGGAAGTTTAAACAGACAACTGAGTGACTGCACAAAAATTTAAAAAAAGTTTCATACCACTTAATAAAAACTAAATGAGAAAGAGTACATAATGGACCAATCTATAATAGTAAGATAACTCTGGCATAGATTTGTTTCATGATCAGGAAGTTCTGATATGTGTGACCAAGTGTGACACTTGGTCTAATAATTTAAGCAGACATATAAAACAATTTAAAAAATAAATTCATTTTCTCTGCTTTTCTCAATTGTATCAATTAAAAAGTATTGTGAGTTCTACAATCTCGATTGACAATACTCACAATCTGCACTATTTCTTCTGTAGCTACGACTAACTAGCTGCCCACTGTTTTCAGCAAGGAAGGAAAAAGAAAAGCAGTTTCACTAGGAGATGCTTGGTGCGCTTCCCTGTCTTCGCACCTTTTCTCTGTTTGATTATAGTTTTTCCAAATTTCCTTGTGTTATAAGAAGAAAGCAAAGAGTTAGGGTGCGAAATGCAGTATCAAAAGAAGTGGAAGCGAAAATGGGAGAACACTGCTATTCATTAGTCTAATGAATAATTGTGTTAACAGTTTAGAGTCAGAAGTTAGGTTATTTGCAGGTGACATACTGACATATAATAGGATCAAAACTAGAGAAGACTAAATAGTTGTGACCTGGACAGGATATCTAATTGTAAAGGTCCACATGGAATGAAGATAAATTTTCAGATTATTAGTGGTAAAGATTTTTTATGATTATAGAGTGGGGAAGGAATTGCTTGTTGAATACCCAAAGTGTAAATATTTTGGCATAGCATTTGTTGATAAATTCAACTGGGCAGGAAATGTTTGGTGGGTGTTTGGAAAAGGTTTCAAAATCCTTCATTTATTGGAGAGAGTTATTAAGTGATGTACCACAGAAGTGAGGGAACAGGGTTACAAAATGTTGGCCAGACCATTGTTTCAATATGTTGGTTTGGTGTGGGACTCAGATTTTGGGTATCAATATAAGAGTTGTAGGGGGCAAAGGAGTGAAGCTAGATTTGTCTTCTGAAATTAATACAGAACACAGTCATAACAGCTGTGATAAAGGAGCTGAACTGGGATTCATTGGAAGGAAGAGACAGGAGGAAGGTGAAGAGTGTGCTAAGAGTATACAAGGTGTATATTGGTGATTAGGCTTGGAAAGATATTGGTGTAAGAATTAAGAGCAGTACATGGAATGGATAAGATGAAGATGACCACAGGCTGGTACTTCATTTTAGGCATAATAGAGAGGGAAAATTTTCTTTTGCAGGTAAGGAAGTCAGGGATTGCAACAAATTACTGAGGGAAGTAATGATAATTTACCAAAAACGCTGAAAGAATTGAAAAATAAAATTCATATAGGGTAAATTCATACCGGTGGATGCAAAAAGGGGAAAAGTGGATGTATAGGGAAATTGCCAATTGAGCATGCTATCCATCGAAATCAAATTAAAAAATAAAGTTATAATGATCCATAGGATTTTCAATTTGTAATATAGAAAACTGATCACTAGGCAAAGACATTTATCTTGGGATTGATCCAAAAATTGTGATTCATAAATTGTTGACATGAATGTTGAATCCAAACTTCACTAATATGAATGTAAATCAACATGATATTTTTGAACTGAATAGGTTAGCTTGGGAAGCAGCAAAGATGACATTTTTATGAATCTTTTCATTAAGTATTATTTATTATACACTTACCCCTCACAATCATACCATAAAATTGTTAAATATTTTAATGACTAAAGAACTGTATCATCTTTTAAAAATGCTGATGTTTTTGTTTATATCAAGTATTAATAGAATATGCAGTACAATTTATAAACAGCAGCAGTTGTTAAGTATAAAGAAATTATTGATGTACAGAGATTTTCTCTGTGTTTAACATTTTAAGACTAAGAAGAATGGAGAAGACAGCTTGTGTGCTGTTCAAGTCAACTTATCTTCAGTGAGACTTACGGCAAAGCTCACCATCCAACCTTTTTTTAATCCCTAAGCACTACTTTGTGAATAAGAGTGATGTGAAAAGTTTTCAGCTTTGATGGCATACAAAATTACAATTACTGTAAATTTGTCACCTTTGTGTAAATAAGGATTCTTTTTCATTATGCCTTCAATCAGTATAAAAATTTTCCTTTCTTTAATTTTCTTTATGCTTAATAAAGCTAGCTGTGGAATATTCAACAAAAAACTTTGATTGAATATATGATTTCTTCTACGAGTTTTGCTTGATTGATGATTGAATCCATTTTGCAGCAGACCTGATCTGGTTGCTCTGGGTTTAAGCACTCTACACACCAGTAATGATATCCAAGGTTGGCAACTTAATGGGTACTGGTCAATCTTGCACGTATGTCTTGATTTTGTTTCTGGCCTGGTTTGGTATTTTTTATGTCAATAATATGACAATCATGGCAGTATACCATGCAATGGATGATTTCCCTGTATTGTTGGATTTGTAGTAGTGAATGTGTTCATGTATCATGCAGTCTGCCTCTCCAGTGTAAATTTGGTTGTATTGGCACAGAATGTTATAAATGCCAGAGGCTTGTAGCATTTACATTAACAGAAGAGTCACAGATCTAACTGTGTACTTTGTAGATAGGTTTTATATTCACCTTTATTTATAACTTTGAAATTATATCCATTACGCCTTTTATGTCTGGCAGAACTGTCACTTTGTGTTTCTGAGCTATGGGTTGGCTGAAGGCTATGTTGTTCACAGCATTTGTAGCTCTCTGTCCTGTGAAAGTGTGCAGGGCCCATATGCTGAAAAGTTTTGCCTTCAATATGTGCTCTAGTCCAGCCAACTCCGTGAGAAAACTTTTAGAGACACTGGAGCACAAGATCAAAGAACATCCCTTTTTGTTGCTGGGTGGTGGTGGGATGTAGCATGGAGATATCTACTGATGTGTGTAGGTTATTGTAAAACTAAATGCTCCAGGTTCCCATCATCTCATTTTCTTACAAAGACAGCTACAGACAGCAACTGTTTTTGTTACTCAGTTTCCATAATGAATTTGATTTTGGGTGAGCTTTATTTAAATAATTAGCAAACTCACTAAGGAAATTCCTAAAAAATAAATGTGTCATCTACGTAATACAGCCATTGAGAGGGTTTGAGGTAAGCACTATCCAGAATTTCCATTTCTAGTGCCCCATGAAGACACTGGCTGTCATGGGCAACAGTGATAAGCCCGTGGCCTCTCCTTTCATCTGGGCATAGAATATCTCTTCATACTGAAGGAACAGGGCCGCCGTAAGCGGGCGTGCAAGGCGTGCACCGCATGCGGGCGGCACATCGAGGGGGGGCGGCAAAACGAGTGATCGACAGTCGCCACCCCGCGATAGTTGCCACTCCATTGTTGTCGTGACGAGATTTGCGGCGTATTATCTAACGGGCGACCTTTTTTTTTTTTTTTAGCTCAACAGCTGCTCCGGGCGACACTCGGGATGGCAACAATGGGGGCAGCAAATAATGTTTGAAGGGGCGGCAATCTCACAGTTTTCTGACCTGGTTCAGAAATTTCCTAAATCCACCACTGGCTGTAGTTAGTCAGGGGGCAGCATAATCGGTATTGCACGCAGGCGCTCAAACAGCTAGCAGCGGGCCTGTGAAGGAATGTGGATTTAAGGCAAAACTCAATCAAATACGCTCATTCCTCTGAGAGGTTGGGGCCAATACTTTGTTGTACATCAATGCCTCATTCACTGAAACACTTGTACATCGCGCAGTGACACTGAAGCTGACTTGGATGTTCAGTTCTACAACTCGGTGTCCCAAGATGGTTTTGATGAAGAGTATGATGCTGAGGTGATGTATTCTGTCAGGTTATCAGGCACATAATGGGCTAGTGGGTGGGACAAGGATTTGAGTATGCCCCATAATCAGCTACAAAGGAACTTCATATCAAGATGTTGCATTAAAATCTCATTAAGAAATGTATAGAACCATTCATTTTCTAAATTTTTATAAATAAGTTTGCAGTTAGATTGATTAGCAGCTTCAGATTATATCTTGGGAAATCCAAATTACCATATAATACAAACATATTAGATAAAAGAAATACATTTTCTGGATTGACATAGTATGTCAGACAGCATGACAGTCTTTCTGTGTGAACTTACTGATCAATATGTATATTATCACCCTATCAGTTTGTATTTTAAGCTTATGACAGCAATCACCCAATTTATTAGTAGTTTGGTGCCACTTGGGGACTGGAAGGTCTCTGAATCAAATCCCAGTTTTGGCCAGAATTTTTACGAGCTCTTAGCTTGACCTTCACCTCTGATAAAACTCTGCTTTGTCCATGTGAGTACACTAGTGAGCTTTGTGGTTTTAATCCCACGTAAAACTGTAGGTCCTCTAATCCTATTGGGTTAGGTTAGGGTAATCATGACAGAAGTACATGTGCAACATTGAAACTCTGTCACTGAGTGGCTGAACTACCCTTCACAGTCTTCCGGCCAGTAATGCCATGCACATTTGCTTTCTACCCAGTTTATTTGGCCATGGCTAAAGAAGGATGAGATTACAGAAATAAGATCCTGGTATTGATATGTACATTCATTTCTTGTGTATTATGATGGCTAAGGAAGGTGCTATACCCATGGCAGACACAATAATGTGAACAATTGGGCAACCCTGTTGATGAATTTTATTTACTGAGCAGGCATTTATACAATAGTGTGTTTAATTTAATTAATTTAATATAACTGCAATGGAGTACATGCTCTGGTGGCAATTTTCTCACAAGTCCATTTTTCTCCTTTCCACTTCTAATGAAAAGGCCACAAGCTATATCTATTAAATATAACTGTGCTACTGATATGAAGGAGCATCTTCTGGAGTAAAAACCAGTTATTTGAAAAGGTGATTAAGTATCTTCTGTTTGATGTAAAAGCTTTACCAAACAGAAATAACATTTTACACCAAGAGAGACAAATATTAATTACACCAGTTATTAAATTTTAACATTTTCTGGGAAAGGCAGAATGCTCTGGTTAACATAGCAAAACAAAAAGTAATGCTCATATAAGGTGGCAAGTTTGGAGACATCAGACAAGAATGTAATGCTCACTTTCCCTTTTGAAGAATAGTTTGTAAATAAATGTGCAGCAAATCAAAACTTTGTCACTTCTCTGTGTATGCTTGTATACAGACCATATATAAATTACAGAAAGTCATCATTCCCCCCCCCCTCCCATCCCCTCTATGTTTTCTCAGTGTTAACGATAGACCGTAAGCTCTCTGTAAGATAAAGTAGATCCAACTCTTAGCAAAGTTGAAGGAAGGGGACAACATTTCTGGCTATGCCGGATTGACTGGGATTGCACATGCAGACCCTAGCCACTTTTATTAGTAAGAGCAAAGCCTGAAATATTTTTGTATTTGTTTAGTATTTTTTATTGCTGCAGCCTTCCATCCATCAACTTCACTAACTTATGGGTATACTTCTGTTCCATTTTAACAATTCAAGGTTGAAATTTGTAGAGGGAAAAAGTAGGTGGCTACAGGAAAGGGGGAAAAATGGGTGTGTACAGTAATTGCCACCAAAGCGTGCACTCCATTGCAATTAAATAAATTGAATAGAATTGTTTCTGAAATTGTCTGTAGGAAATAATGAATTACTATTGTAATCACACTGATCAAAATTTTGTAGGAATATGGTATATGGCAGCATGTTAAGATGACAGAAAAAATAGTGGGTGATGCTTGCTTCTTCATAATGATTTGTAACTCATCTGCATAGCAAAAATCCACAAACTCTCACAACAAACACCAATAATCCAGCGTAAATGGTATATTAACAATACATAACAAAGCGCTCTTGTTAACTATTAATGAACAGAACATAGGAAAAGAAATATTTTGCATGTGATCTCAGATTTTTTTCTTATAAGCCAGCAGGTACTTGGCGGAATTTTTTTTTAAAAAAAAAAGCAGAATAAAATACGATCACATGGTCAGTTTCTGAAATCTGTTGTTTACTAAAAAATTGCTTTTGTGAAAAACAAAGAACTTTCACATCACAGCAGATATAATTTATGATGTTATAAAACTTTATTTTAAACATGAATACTAACACTTCACAAATTTGACAAATTTCTTTCAAGGTGCTTTTAAATTAGGTTGCACAACATATCATTTGCCAACCTCCATCCAATCAGTATCACAGGAGTCTTAAAATAAGAGTTTCAGAACAGCTCATTTTTTAATTTCAGCAACTACATGTTTGGGAGAGCTAAAAGATTTTCACAGCTTACAATAAAAATTTCCTGATACCACATATCAATTAGTGAAAGAAATATGGTGCACAGTGACAAATCTGCAACAATAAATTTACAAAGGTAGGGGGTAAAGACCTGTATATTATCTGATTACAATATGTTACAGGGAGATTTTAAGAGAATGTGTTACTCTAGATACTCTTCTCATTTTACATTCACCTACATGACAAAAGAATTCAGTGTATTGACACACGCTGTTCATCAGTTCAAGGAGTAGAAATTTTAAGAAGTGTTCTGGCCAGAATGTTAGAAATACTAAATAAGCCATAAGTCAAATTTTACCTACACTGTACAATGCTAGTTATTTACACTCAGCACTATCATTCATCAATAAACTATTGCTGCATTATGTTTCCTGTGAGATGAATTGTAGATTAAAATCAGCTTGGCTGAAAAACAACTTTTTTAAATTCAGTATTCATTATTTATCAACTTAAAATTCTGAACACAGCCATATGCACACCCCACACCAATATATTACTTATCTCATTTAATCCAGTTTCGTAATCTCCAAAATAGCACATTTACAGTGAACAAATGGTTATCAACTTCCATATCATGATAAGTTCTTTGTTAGTATTAGAAACATCAGTAGTAACGAATTGCATACACAATGCCCATATCTTTCTTCCACTCCCTCCCATTTATACTCCCCCCTATTTATATCACTTTATTTACACAGATTTACAATGTCTGAGAATGTGAACATTCCTTTAAAAAAACGTCAAAAAAAAAGATGAGGAACTTCACATCAAGTTTTATTCTCTGCATCAGTCATTTAATAAACCAAACACTTTTACAGTAACCTTCACCTTATTATTTTGATTTCTAGATATAAACATCTTAATCACCTCTCGTTATGATGCCAAGAAAATGTTGAGATACAGACAACAGTCACAGCAAATGTTATGTGTGAGAACCACGAGACTGTTGGATGGGAAGCTGAATTACTTTTGAGACAGCGTCCTGAAACAAAATGAAGTATGACTGCACTATAAGAATCTATAACAACCCTAAAAGAAATGAAACACCACATCATTTTCACATGTAACAGGTTTTATGAAAAAATACACACAATTTAAGTTTTTCTCAAAAAAAAATCTTGATTCATTCATCAGTATTAATTTTGTGTCCTTGAAAGTAGTTCCCTGCCAATATAATACACTTATAAAATCTTCAAAGGACTTCTGGAACACTATTTTGGGTACAAATTCTAAGCACCTTAGAATTTCGGCAAATTCTAGTTTCTTAGCTTCAAGTATAAGGGAGGAAGTAAATTTACAGTAAAAATATAGTTTTCATTGCATATACAGGTTATGGGAGGAACGTTTTATGTAGAAGCTGATACCACAACCTAACTTATTAAATAAACCATTTTAAAAGCAGTAAAGACCCACAATAGTTAATAAAAGCACTAAATCAACTTTTTTATAATAATAAAGAAACTTTTAAACCAACCTGGAATAGGATAATCCATTATTGTACCATTTGTAAACAATTGATTTTTGTTACGTGACCATTTTACTATTTCTGAACACTTTCAAATGAAGTAAAGTAATTTTGAAATAATAATAATTCAAAAGAAAGCTAAATTCACTAAAATTCTGTAGTTTCTGACCGTGTAAATAACTTAAATAAATGCACTTCGATAAATGCACTTCACTTTTAATATTTTTTATCACATATTCCTAGTAATTTCTCGATCTAAAAAGTAGATTTTCTGAAAGAACCAAAAATCTAGTTTAACATATTTAAATTTCAGAATATTTGATGCAGTAGAACAGATTTTATAGACATTTTAAAGATTATTTCATCACTGAACACACGTGGGTCAATTAAGAATTATTTACAACTAAATCAAGTCATCCCCAGAGATAAAATAACTTTTAAAACACGTAACTCAAGTCAGAGAAAATTCTGGAAATTTTACCTTTTTGATAAAAGCAATAGAAGAATAATTATTAACGTAAAACCATATCACTTCCAAACAGTTACTTTACCTAATCTTGTCTAAGCTGTAATTTCCCTATCTTGCTATCGATTTTCGTAAAATTTACACCACTGAACTCAGGAATTAACGTAGAATATTTTGGCACTAATTTCATTTAGATTAATTGTAATTCAGCAGGTGACCTTAGAAAGTACCCAAATTTTCTACAACTGGAGAAATACCCATTTGCTAAAAGACTTGGTATCACTACACAAAATTAAACAAAAATTAAAACTAATCACTCAAAATTTCCCACTAAACATCCTTTAGGCTTCTAGCAGATAAGACTAGACACTGTTAAAGTGTGAACGCTTTCTATATCCCCGATCACTGGGAATGTTTAGTAAATCGGAAGCAGAAAGGTGCTATACAGTTGCTGACGTCATTGGTTTGGGGGGGGGGGGGAGGGTTCTATAAAAGATCGTGCCGCAACCTCACGGTGTCTTTACTCCGGGAGCGATTATGTGAGATAATCCGCACTAGTTGGTTTTGAAGCAGGGAGGCGGCGGTTGGAAACTTGCACTCAATGTTGGCCATGTTGGGTGTCGTTATAATAGGCGGCTAATGTAATGACTACTAAGAACTTTTAATTTTTCTAAAAAGGTTGTTCGGTATGATTTCTCTCCACAACCTACAATTTTCTGGAAACGAGTGTTCGATCGCTTACTCAACTGTTTAATGCAATATTTCGTGAATGTGACTTTGAAAATAAACTTAAATTTTTTTTATTGAAGTGAACTGTTGTGATTTTGGAATAAAACCTTTCCTCAGCTTTGGGTTATAATGCTTTGTGGCGGCCGTTTAACACTTCAGTTGAGTTTCTAAGTAGGCAACATGGTTATTTAAGACTATTAAAGTCAGTCAGAACATTTTCGTCTGAGAACTTTTCATTTCAAGTGAACTGCTAGTTAAGGTGCATAAGCTGATACTCCCACCCCTGGTATCAGCCTAGGGTCTTACAAAATGTTAGTTCTTTTTGTAGTTCTCTTTGTCATTTCTATATTGACAATTCGCTGTCCTTTCATGATTATTTTGTTTTAAACTCTGGAAATAGGAAGTTGTTGTAGTGAAAATATTTCCAGTGAATATGGAAGCTGAGGCATCAAAATGGTGGTGTTTTTGGCCAAAACTTCATGAGCAAGCTGTGAAGTGTGACCAGTTGTGTTATAGTGGTGGAATAGGTTACTTGACTAATTTTGGGAAAGCAGTCAGTATTGTAGCTGTTCATCTACTATACCTAAAAAACAACTTAAAAAAAAACCTTGGAAAAAAATGGCTATCATAGCTATCATTTCATCTCTTCTGACATCTTAGTATGTGCTGCTGTAAACAAAGCATCATTTAGCTGAATTTGTTGATAAAATCAGATCTACCATCTACAAGTGATTTGTGATGCCTCAGTGTGTAAAAACATTTACTCCAAACAGATTGTTTATCTATGTTACAGACCAGGAAAATGTTTCTAAAAAGAGACCAAAACTTGTCTGACAGAATCAAAAGAAGTGAAAGTGAAAATGGGAGTCCCACAGGATAGCATATTGGTATCATTGCTATTCATCATTTTAATGAATAATTGGGATGATGGTTTACTATCTGAGTTGTTTGCAGATGATATAATGATATGTAACAGGATCAAAACAGTAGAAGACTGAACAGCTGGAGGGTGATCTGTACAGGATGTCTAGCTGGGTAGACCAACATGGGACGAAGATAAATGCAAAGAAGTGTCAGCTTATTAGGTACACAGATAAAGAACTAAGGACTGATTCTGATTATGACATGTGGAATGAACTGCATATTCAAGACTTGAAATGCGAATAACTTGACATAACTGGGCAGGACGCATTTGTCAGGCAGTAGGAAAAGGTTCCAAAATCCTTCACTTGTTGGTGATGAGGGGATGTACTGGAGAAGTTAGGGAACTGAGTTAAAAAATGCTGGTCAGAGTGATGCTTGAAAATGTAGTGCAGTATGGGACCAACATTTTGGGTATAAAATACAGGATTTGAAGGGGATGCAAAGAAGGGCTGCTGGATCTGTCTCTGGAAATTAAAGCAGAAACACAAACAGTAACTGATATGATAAAAGAGCTGGAAGACAGAAAGAGGGTAAATAGAGTCATGGAGTGTGCAAGGCATATATTGGTAATGAGGTGTGGAAAGATATTGGTGAAAGAATTAGGAGTATTGAATGGAAAGGAAAAGATGAACATGACCACAACCTTGCACTTGATTTCAGGCATAGGGTGAGGGAAGATTTTATTTCATAGCTAAGGGGGTCAGGCATTGAAATAAATTACTAAGAGAAATTATGAATAATTCACCAAAAAAACTAAAAGAAGTTAAAGTTGAAATTAATATCGGGCATAAGTAGACCCGAAAAGGAAAGGGGAAAGAATGGGCATGTAGGGAAACTGCCACTGGAGCGTGCGCTTGACCACAATTAAATTTAATAAAGGGATAAAGACAGAAGATAAACAACTAAACATCTGCTATAAAAATGAAACCATGCTCTCCAGTTGCTGATAGAAAGAATTAAAACAATCAGAAATTAATATTAACTCAATATCAATTTAAAAAAAAAACAAAGATATTGTTCATCAACAAGAAGAACATAGGCAAGGCGGAAATCAAATTGGATGGAAATATACTCAAAAGAGTATATCGAGGCTGTTAGTTATCAAAAAAGGGTGAGTGTGATGAGAAAGTGAAGTATAGGATCTATATCGCTAGTCGTGTCCTGCAGTTTAGTACTTACTGGCAAGTCATGAAATGTTATATGCTCTTGGTATTACTGTATGGCATCAAAGCTTTGACACTGCAGTCCTAGGCTTTAAAAATATGGATGTACAGCAAAATGGCTGAAAATACCATTAACAGATCAAGTAACCAAAAATAAGTCCTTCACAATGCTGCAAAAAGAAGGAAAACACCATATTTTGGTCACATTTCTCAAACTGAAATGTACAATTTTTTTGTAGTTTGTAGGAAAACGAGGACCTGCAAGAAGTCATGTTTCCTGGTCATGCTTATGGCAGTAGTTTGACAGTTATGACACTGGCTCCTTAATAAGAGCAACGCAAAACAGGGGAAACTGTATCATGGCGGTCGCCAATCTGCTCTGAGAAGACAGCGCAAAAAGAAGAAAGAATTGTACATAATTAGATGCTGTCACTTTGCATTCATACCACTTCGATGGGTGGGAAACTGGTTTAGAGTCATATTCACTCAAGTTGCTTTAAGGCCTCTCTAATGTTAACTAGCTCATTTATGCATATTAACAGAATTTACAACTTATTTCCTACACACAGATTTTTTATTAATTTGTAGGATACAACTATTTGATTATTTAGGAACTTTAGAATATGACTTTGGAACAGGATAAAATACCACAATGCACTGTGAGTGTAGAGGTATGTGAATGGTTAACTTGACTGCATGCTCCTGCAGTCAACTTTCTGTCTTTCCCATTTGAATGGCTGTAATTAAACCCAAAATTTGTGTATATCTTGTTCCCCTCCTAATGTTTAATCACTGCAACCATTTTGTAATCAGCTTTCATCAGCGATAGATTTACTTTCTCTGTCACTAGCTGAATTCACACAACGCAAAATATTACTTTAAAGCAATTAGAATTGTACAACTACAGATATCACAAAACAAATAATTCAGTGCTCTTTTAAAAATATGAGCACATAGTGAAATAACAATCAGATAAACCCAGATGAATGTCAAAAGTTTTATAAATTAATTGCATGAATAAAACAGAAATAAGAGTTTTTCAAACTGCAGTCTTATTAATCATCAATCAGGAAAAGATTGCTAGGAAGGAATCTCCAATGACCTTTATAAGGGGACCATCCCAGCATTTCCTTGGGATAATTTAAGGAGACCTGGAAAACTGGATTAAATCCAAGTACTCCAGAATGCCAGACTCAAATGTAACCACATTCTCCAGGCACATTACAAAAACTGTACAGTTATATCATTTCAATTACAATGAAAATTTTAAAATGAAATAGGGTATGCTACAGACTCTCTAAGGTATAATTTGCTTTATAGGCAAGGCACAATATAATCATAACACAACTAATGCAAATATTAGTAAACTGAAACATGGAAATGAGGGATCAGAAAAATTACATGTCAGTTCTTGCATAATTTCATTGGTTTAAGAATTCTAAGTGCCCGATCCATGAAATTGGAGAAAGCTCAAATGAAAATTATTTTTTCAAATAATTTTAGATAATGTAAACTTAGATGTCAAATATAGTCTTTATGATTAAACTAAGGAAAATTGAAGCAATTTCTAGGCAATATAAATAATAAAGGAAAGGGAAATTGACCCACCACATACCAAAGTTGACGTCTGCGATGATAGAAGACATGAAAGGTGGACAAACCAATATACAATATTTCGGTAATGACCTTCTTCAAGTAGTAGAGAAATAGGCCATTAGGTTCTGGACATATTCACACACAGAACGTTACCCAATGACTAGCTAGGTAGTGGGAGAAATGGTGGGGGAACAGCTAAGGAGTAGACTATCAATATATCGGCAATGTCTCAGATAATATTTTTTTAATCTACTAAACATCTCTCTAACAGCGAGGTCTTTAGAGATGGGAATGGATGGGGGGCAAGGAATGGGAAGGAATTTGGTCATGGCCTTTTGAAGGAAGTATCCCGGCATTTGCCTGGAGTGATTTGGGAAACCATGGAAAACACAAATCTGGATGCCCGGATGGGGATTCAAACCACCGTCCTCCCGAATGCGAGGCCAGAATGCTAGCCATTACACCACCACACTCGATTCAGATAATATATTGCAGGCGATGAATATATGTACCAAGGGTACCTAGTACTGATGCAAACTTAACCCATTACTTTTAAATTTAATATATATATTTAACTAGTAATAACTTTTCGCGTCAGTATTAAGTACCCTTGCTACATATATTCATTTTACCATTGCCTACAATATATTATCTCAGACATTGCCGATATATCGATAGTCTACTCCTTAGACGTTCCCCCACCATTTCTCCCACAACCTCACTAGTCATTGGGGGATGTTCTGTGAGTGCACACGTCCGGAACCTAATGGCCCGTTTCTCTGATACTTGAAGAAGGTCATTACAGAAATATTGTATATGTGTTTGTCCGCCTTTTGTGTTTCCTCTCATCACAGCCATCAACTTTGGTATGTGGTGGGTTAATTTCCCTTTATTTTATTAAATATAGTCCTTGAGTATTTTTATCATAAAAATGATTATTACATAGAACATACCTGTGCTGGTGACATTGAAGGCTAGGGCACCACCAATGCCAGGTGCAACAGAACGGGCACAGCTGTCTGCACTGGAGGAGAAGCGAAGTGTTCCAGCTGCTTCGCGGTACATGAAGCACAAACGACGAGCACCATGCGATGTGCGACTCAGAGGAGTTGTAATGAGGAAATGAGTCCCATTGTCCTCCCACCGGCCATGGCACAAATACGCTGTTCGCACAATGTATCATTAAGAATTAATACAGAACTAATTAATTTTATTTACATTGGAGCAGTTAAGTTTTGCAACTCATAAATTACTCATCTACAACTATTAGAAAAACAATTTTAATTCTTGGGTTTAAGGCTAATATGGTAGTCCAGATAAAAACTAACAAAAATACAATACTGTTAAAATTTATACAATATGGATATCTCTGTTCATTCATTATATTTTTATTTGTTGTAAAACACTTTGGGTAAGCACATTAAGAGATGCATTAAACTATTCATAATTAATGAGAGGAAATTTTATGCCAATGTTTATAATTAGGTTCAAGGAACCCTGAGTAAACTGCCAAACATCAAATTCAGGTGCATCATTCAATAAATTAACAAAAATTATGCCAGGTGGAAAGATCAATCAATTTGTGTCAATGACTGAAACAGTTAAGATGAATGAAAAGCTGATAATTTAAAACTAAAAATACAAGTAAAAATTTGTATTAATTCCTAGTTATCCAATATTGTCAATTTGCACTAAGAATACAATGCTACAAATTTATTGAGTTAGATTTATTTTTCATTTTCACCTATTTAGAAATCTGTCTATACTGGAAATAATATTTCATTTTGTTAACTTATTGGTCTTTTGAAGGATATCTGTGTGAACGCAATATCTTAGTATGGTTATGCTGCATGTCTATTACTCTAGGGGGTTGAAATTTAAGTTTTATTATAATTTTATGACAGAAATGTGATTAATGTTAATCACATATTGCTCATTGAAGTAATCACATCACAGAGAAAGGTTTATACACAATTATAATTTAAGAAAACTCATTTTCAATAAGTAGATGGTATTTAAACAGTCAATAAATTGGTATTCAAAGGATAATCAGTTCACAGGCAAACAATACACACTTTTAGTTATGTAGTTTAATGGGTACAAATGGGATTTACACTAAGTCAGCTGTTGCTGCTCTTCCAACAGTCTAGCTGTCCAAACCTAGTTATTACACAAAGAGATACTGTCAATATTTAATATGTATAATTTTTTTTATTTTTTATTATATGGTCTAGTGGCCAAGATCAAACAGTTGTGAGAATTTTATTATGTATTTTTAGTTTTTACTATGAATACTGTGTCAGAAATGATTATACACAATAAAGACTCTACAAATTTAACAGTTGCAGGAGAGCTACAAAATTCCATTGACAGCGGTCATCACATAAATTACTATTTAACTTCTTGAAGGGACTGACATATTTACAAATAACAAGCATGAAAAATTTATACCTAGTTTTTAGTTGCATTTATTTATTTCATGTATGGATTAAGCAGAACAATGCTGTACTACAGAGTGATGTTGAGGGAGTCTATCCATTTGATTGTGCCACTGGTAGCAGTGTGGATAGCAGAAAATTCATACGGTAAACATCTGGTGGGATAATTGTGCACAATATGCTCAACTGTCTGCTCCACCCTGCAGTCACTGCAGAGGACATCCTTTAAGCCCCAGCAGTGTAACACGTCACAACAACTACCGTGACCACTCCTGAAGTTGTTTAATTGGTGGCTCGAGTACTTCTTTGGATGTCAGCACCCAACAGCTTCAGCATGGGATCAATGACCAGGTGTCCATTCAATGGCAAGTTCTGCCACCACTGTTGTCACCATTCCGCAGTAGGGTTTAACTAAGGGGTCATTCGGGAAGCTCAGTAGTGGGTTGTTTTTTGACTTGTTGTTTGTTGATGGAAAGTTCTACAAGTCAGCCCATAAAGGGATGTCTGGCTGGTCTTTTACCTCCTGCCACTTGGCATCTGATCTGCAGGGTGCAGATGTTTGAAACAAGCCAGTTGGATTACATTACACCACCCACAATCCTGATAGCTCTGTTTAAATGGATGTCCACCTCAGTGTGTGTACTGCACAGCCATAGTGAGGCTCAATATTTGGAAGCAGAAAAGACAAGGCCAATGGATGCTCCCCTAAGTGCTTTGGTTTGTGCTCCCCAGGACGTTTGCACCAGTTTCCTCATTAAATTTATGATGGGTTTAATTAGAAATATTATCTACAAACACTGATCAAGTCTTCAGCCTCTTCTGTAAACTAGTCCTGATGTATGTTGCTAGTGCCATCATTTTTTCACAGCACCCTACACTTGGTCTAAAGACTGCTTGTTCTGGCAACACAGTACCATTAATCTGGTGTTGAAGTTGTGGAAGGATCATCCTTTCCGGCATTTTGGAAGCGGTGCTGAGGCGAAAAATTGGGTGGAAGTGATCAGAACTGCTACCTTCATTTCAAGGCTTTTGGAGACAATATTCTTCATTTTCTAAATGCCTTTGGAAACCTGTCAGTTTTCAGTATCTTGTTAAATATCACATAATGCAGAAAATTCAAGATTTCAGAGTACAACTATCCAGAAATAACCAGGTGTTTGCTGGCCTATAAAAGGAGGCAAAGAGTTGGTCTCATTTGTGATTCCAGAGACAGATTTTGTGCAGTGTACATCAGTGTGGTGTGATGGTGGTGAGAGTGAATTTTTTAAGGAGAAGAATAAGCTGTAGGCTAGTTTAGGTAGCAACAAAGCTTATAGTTGCCATTTTTGATCATAGGATAAACAGTAATAAAATCAATGGACTGGACTGGAATCTTCAAGTTTCTTAATTTATTTTCTTAACTTTTTGGAATATTTGGGGTGGTTTTCAATTTAAATGAGTGCTGCACTAAAAGTAAATGCCATTTTTCCAGAAGTTAGCCTTGCAGTCCAATTCATAATCAGTGCTATGTAATATTTACTTGACACCAAAAGTTTCATCAAAAATAGTTTGTTTTTTTTTAAATTTTTTTCTAAACATTTATTTACAACCCAACTGATAACTTAACTTAGTCTACAACCCGAAGGTTGGTTGGATCCTCCAGAAGGAGGCATACTAAGCCATTGTGTCAGAGGTAGGACGGCCAATTCCTTTCCTCTGGGACCTACAGTTTAACGTGGAATCCGAACCACGGAGCGTCCTGGCATAGTTCATATGATTAAACACAAATCTCAAAATTCCTGCGCCTGCCGGGATTCGTGCCCGCGGCAGGAGCAGCGAACGTTTTGAAAGCAAGCGCTTAGGCACTGAGCCACCAGAACACTCGTAGTTAAGATAATTAAATAATTTAAGGAGTCAGTGACCATATTTCAGACGGAAGAACTAAATTAATAATTTCATTCCAAACTGCAAAACTTTGGACAATTATAGCACTCATATCATGAAAACCTGAATAACGACCAATACTAACCACCCCAATGACTGATTTTAATGTGATAAGTACTGTCATTGGTACTGAATATATCAGTTATAGCATTTTTGGCACACACCCTGCTCATTCAGTAGAATTTCTTATTTACACACACATACATCTGTATCACCATGTTAACTCAATGGGAAATATTGACACAATCATCAAAGATATGTCGACTTGTAGAACAGCAACTGAAATTTTGTAATGATTTTGCAAAACTACATAATGAGTTGCCAGCTCGAGCACGAGTTTGACCTAGCCTTCTCTGCTTGCTGGAAGTCGCAAATATTTGTTCAGCATATTAAATATACAGATTATGTTGTTACCACTTTTGTGTATTAAATTCATACACAATTGTGACTCATATAATGATACTACCCAATAATAAATTATGTACTTTTCATTAAAAATCTAGTTCCTCAACCTCACCCCACACATAAAAAAGAATGCATAGTTACAATACAGCAAAACCTGAGTTTTTCTAATGTTTGTAAGGTTTAAGGGCAAAATACTTCACTTACACAGTAATTATTTTGTGGCACATTGAACAGTATAAAAGGACTTATGTCATCATTGTAATCAAGTGATTATACCATTGAATAGTATGGACTTAAATTGTTAGAACTTGATGGATAGAACATGTGTTTCATTATGTACTTATTATCCAAAAATACCCTAATCTTTATTAAGTTCATATACAGGTTAACCAATCATAATTTATGGCATACTAATATATCCCATTAAAACACACTTTCACCCTCTCTTTCCATCAAAGTAAAGATAAGCATTCATGTATTTAACAATTTGTTTATGTAATGTGTTCCAGGAATGAGTAGTGATGTATTAGGGGATACAGAAAGCTATTTACACTGACAACAGTAAAATAAGAGAACATTTTGTTTATGTTTGTGATATTATTCCTCATTAGATGCTCCCTTTTTTGTTTTGTAGTCTCTTGCCCAGAGACCTTAAATTTTTTTGGGAGGGTGACTCTTCCTGGAAACTAAAGATCCATAATATACAGATTTAAGAGTAATTAATGGCTTCTCATCTTAGAGGATGTTGGACAAGGGCTTAAGAGAGAGATTTAAAGGACTATTGTGAAGAAACACAAAAGGAAAAATATTTTTACTTAAATCCAGAAGCCACTGTTCTTGAATCACAGGGCAGATTTTTTTTAAATTTAAGAATTACTTTTAGCCATCACTAAACCAACACCTGAATTAATTAATTTAACATATTAATGTGATTTTGTTTCATGAATTACTTGATCAAAATGTCAGTGTATATCAGTGGTGGTCAACCTGGTCCATACAGCACACTACTGGGCATTCTAACTTTCATGGTGAGCGGTAAGGGTTCTGTCCAATATTGTAGCACTTTTCTTTTTTTAATTTAATTGACTTTTAAAAATGTTCATAACATTAATTGAAAACCTTTCACTTGATTTTCATAAAATTACCTGTGACAATTCAAATTTCTGATAATATGCTATTTGTATTGTCCACTCGTCAGTTTAGTTCTGGTTACATGAATATTGTGGAATCAGGTTTTAGTGCTGTTAATCATGTTATGACCAAAGAAAGAAGCAGCCTAAACATTTCCAAAAGAGGAGGCCTTACTTTTTATCTTACAAAAATTGAGCCAGTTATCCAGTATGTTGTTTCACAGCATTAGCCTCAGGGATCTCATTAATAATGTAATTAATTGAATGTAATTTCATCAGATTTCATGCTTCTATGTATGCAAAGTGTAAATAAAAAGCTAAATTTAACTGTAGATTTATTTTGTCAAATTTAATTAAAGTCTAACCTAAATTTTACAACTTAAAGCAACTTCCCTTCTTTATAAATTACAGATATTGTGGTTAGAAAATTTTACTACTAACAGAGGCACAAAAGTGGGTGGTAGGTATGAAAAGATTGATTACCCCTAGTGTATATGATGTAATTGTATTGTAACGGAGTTGAGAGTGTGTGAATATCTGACCGAGCATGGTGGTGTAACGGTTAGCGTTCTGGCCTCACATTCGGGAGGACAGCGGTTCGAATCCCCGTCCGGGCATCCAGATTTGGGTTTTCCATGGTTTGCCCAAATCACTCCAGGTGAATGCTGGGATGGTTCCTTGAAAAGGCCATGGCCGAATTTTCTCCCGTTCCTTGCCCCCCCTTCCTTTCCCGTCTCTAAAGACCTCGCTGTTAAGAGACGTTAAGCAGTTAAAAAAAAGTAAATAATAATTAATTGATTTTGTTTAGAAACTTCAATTTTGAGGTATTTATTGGAACACCAACAGCACCTACCATATTTTGATGCATTTTAAGTTGTTAAAGAACAGTTTGTTGTGATCAAAGCAAAGTTGATAGTTTTAAAATTGTTTGTATTGATGCTTAAAATAATTGTATCACTATCTTGAGTCAAATTAATAACATTTAGATTGTTAATTAATTTATCAGTGCTGATTATATTATGAGTTAGATAAAATCCATTTACACTCACTGGAGACAAAGTCATCATCTCTGCAGTCAGAACGGAACTCCATGGTGTGGCCTGCACTACAGCCAACCACAAGGCTGGTGACAGCATCAGGATCTGAGCACGGACTGGCGGGCAAATCCCGCTGCCCAGTCACAGTGAACTCCCCCTGATATGGACACACACGCTGCTCTGGCACTGCCGCTGCAAAAACAAGTCACAAACTGTTATATTTTTTTGCATTACTATGCTTACAGTTCCATTATTTATTTTTATTTTTTGTAGAGGTTTGCAGTAGCCCATAGTGTAACATACTGTTAACAAGTTGCTGTAACAATTACCCATTAATGATAAACACATAGTGTAACAACAACTTGAGGAACCGAATAAATAGCTGAGGCATATCATCATTCACTATGAATTCCCAGGTTACCCAAACATTGTCCCAAGATTACAGTGTTCAGTTATGATACCTGTTATTTTCTCACACTGTGTAAATAATCTTGAGGAAAACCAACATTATAATGATAGTTTTCTTTACAGATTTTAAGTCTTTAAACATGTAGTCTCCAACTACCACTTACTTGAAAACAACCACAGGGAAAGAAAATCTGTCACCTATCAAAGCTGAAGGGAAGCAACGATCACAAAATATAAACACAATTCATTATATTCCAGTATGATTCTTGTAAAGAGATGAGACAAATGACAATGGGGTCAGATATGCCCTCACTAGTTCTCGTCATGTGACTAAGTAACATGTTAGATATCGTGGGTATGGTGGTGGTAGTGTGGGTAAAAAACTGGTAACTATAGGAAAGCATTATCATTAGAAATGAAGGTATAAAGTAACAATAATGAATGAATAAAAATAAATACATATGTATATGTACAAAATAATAAAGTAATATCAAATTAAGAAGAAGCAACAAATGTAGCGAAAAGGAATTAAATTAGAATAGGAAAATGAGCCACCAGTTACCTTTAGATGATGGATGTGGGGCACAAACACACAAGAAAGACAAAAATACAAATGATACAGAAATTTTAGGTACGAGCACTTTGTGAACAGGAGAACATTATGGGAGGTGGGTGATGTGGGGGACTGCCTCACAGAAAGACTGTTGGCCAGGAAAATGGTGAGGGTAAATTCAAACAGAAGACAAGCGGAGGGACAGTGATTCAGAGCTAGTACCCAAGCATAGATAAGTATCAAAACTAATCTCTGGTAGGCGGGAAGAGCAAAATAATAATATAATTAAATCTAATATAAAAAATAATAAAATATATGTATAGATTTAAAAAAAAATATTTTTAAAATTTAAAACATAGACTGTATGAAGTCATAGAGTCTTTGGTTTGATAGATGAAGCTATGAAAGAAGCTTTCTTTCTAAATAATGTTGGTTCAATAACTTTTAATTTGCTGCAGGCGTTAACTCCAGAAACACAGACATTAAATTCTCAGAATGAGGGGGTGACTGTCAGCATATTATCTGAAGGCTCCAAATGTCGTACCAGTCAGATAACATTTCTCCCAGTGCTGAATCAAGTTGGGTCAGTCGCATTTACATTGGCCAACAGACATGAGAGGACTGGTAAAAAATTGTAATTTTAGGTGTTCAAAAAAGGGTGACACTTCTTGAGGACATGGTCATCATTCAAAACCTGAAGGAGATGTTATGTCAGGAAGCCATAAAAAAGAACAAACCATTATTGGGAGAGGCACTAAAGTTGGCAACAACATATGAAATTACTGCTCACCCACTATACTCAGTAGAGAGGAGGTTTTGGAACAGTATGACATGTGATATTGGGTGCAACAGCATAAAACACGAGACACGTTATACTACAGGTGACAAGTTGTAATGTACTCTCATAAATTTTTGGAAATTATTTCAAACATCAATACTTCTAGAGATTTTTGTAAGTGTTGTAAGTACTTACTCCTAATGGGGTACTTGACACTAAAAAGAAAACTATGAATCTTTAATTGAAAAAGATAAAGTTTTAAGGATATCAAAAATCAACTTTATTTGCTCAGTAAGAGCTGGATTTACCAAAGCAAACTGCTCTAATTTGCCCAAAATTGAATTGACGATGCTGGGAAATTTTTTTCTAACGAAACAGTGATTTATGCACACAGAATTCCGGAATGTCAAAATTTACATCGAAGTATATATACTCAAAAAATGAAAGCATAGTTTTATGCTGAAAAGTGCACATATTGTCATTTAATTACACTTTAGACTCAGTTTAAAGGGTAGATTTCAGAAACTTATATAGCCTAGAAAGAATTGTTGTCATCAGCTATTATCGTTTTGTAGAACCAATATTAGCAGAGGCAGTAGTTAAGTTAGCTTAAATGCTGTGCACAAATGTAGTTAAAGAACTAACAGCTAGTGTTCTTCATAACAATATACCAGTATTCTGATGAGATGATATATTAACTGTGGTGATAAAATATAACTAAATCTATCAAAATGTAACTGTACTTATATTAGCCATAGGTTATTAAAAAATAATAAATAAATCACAGAAATTGTTAATAATGAACACTGCACACTCTTAACAGTAGTGGACAAATTTTGACAAGAATAATGTTTGCTAATTGTATTCATTTAAATAATTTATCAGATCATATAGACAATGTCTGACTAATTTTAGCAGGTTACAAAGATGTCGTATTTATGGGAGCACATGATACTCAACTTTGAAAATGATAATTCACTTATCAATAAAAAAGTCAGAACAAAATATTGAGTTACACAGCTTGTTAAACATAATAAAATATTAAGTAAACCCTTACATCAAAGTAGTCTTCACAAAAATATATTGAAGACTTTGTAGACAAATGTGCTGAGTCATGTTGTGCAAGTTTGAGCCATTTTTTCCACATATCTTCCTTGTGTGGAAAGTAAATAAACAATTTGTTTGAATTTTACATGATGTGTTTACACATTGAGGCACTATATGTTCCTTGTATACCGTAGAACACATTTTGTCAAGAAACTAAGCAGACCGCTACTTTGCTTACAGCCACACATCCAGAGATGTGACATCACTAAAGCCGATACGACAGCTGCGGGAATCTTGGCAGTAAATTCAAATCAGCATATAAAAATACAAAATTTTGCATATTTCCATTTGTTTTTTCATGAACTATTTTTTTGGGTTATAGTACAATACTGGCTACTTTCCCAAAATTAGTCAAGTACCCCATTACATCACTACAAGCTGCCTAGCCTTACACTGTACCACAACATATCAGTTGTTTTTCTGTTTCAGACATTGAGTTCCGCTAATATTGCTGTTTGAAAATCAAAACCCCCACCACAAAAAATCACAATACCATTCAGTAATATTTCTTGCAACATGTGACAACCAGTGAGAAATCGAGTGGCCATGTTGTACAACTGCAAAGAACTTATTATTTAATATATTCCTTGACATATATGAAAAAGTTTATCTTTAGTTCCTTAGCTTCTATTCTTCACTACAAAGTGTTAATAGAGCATCAGGACTGTCCACTGCTTGCCTTTCCTGGTAATCTGGAAGAATTAAATTTGGTTACACCGGTGGCCTGGTTGGACCACTTTGATGTCACGTTGTAGTGGTTGTGACTGGCGATCCAGTCTTAGTGGCCAGCTGCGAGTATTGTCCACTGAACTATGTTTATATATGTGGGTTTCCTTTGAAACATGGTTGTTCATTGATTACAGTATAATTGTTGTTGAATGTTGTGAATGTCATATAGCATCATACACAAAATAAAATAAAATAAAAAATCTCCAAAAAATGATTTGCTATGAAAAGTGAAACTATGTAATGTTGCATTTATAATGTAATTTAATGTGGATGACCATTAGGTCTTGACTTTGCTAGAAACTTGTAGTCTCAAGCATATTGGCAATAAAAATTATTATTATTATTATTACTATTAATATTATAGTAGCCATTTTAATTACCAATTATTCATTCTGGCTCCTACTAGATGTCTGGAAGCAGAACTTATCAGATACTATTTAACTTTTCACATGATTTTGAGCATGAATGCATCGTAAATGTGTAGAATTAAAATATTTTGCACAAAAGAATGTTGGGTGTATGTCAAATACTTGAGCACATTCATTTGTTATTTCTGCTAACAATATGAAGTTGTAATCGACATTGTGTACATGACATGTGTGTAATTAGTATGAACGTTTTTGTGGAGGCAGACTTAAATGAGGTAACCTAAGTGAAAAATAGGCGCTAAGGTATTTCTGCTTCCAATCTAGTCGGGAAACAACTCTTTCCAGAATTAGAACAATTGTTCTTTCATTATGACCAAAACTACTTCATTAAATGTTGATGTATGCACTAGACTTCAACAAAAAGTTCTAATGGTCACTTCCATATTTTTTAATTATTTTATTTTATTTATCAATCATGTTCCATGGACCCCTCCTGAGCAAGGACCTTTGAGATGTGAAACATGTCATGGTTAATACACATACATACAATATGAGTCATAATCATAATGAAAACAATTGTATATTACAAAGACAAATAAAGAGAATACATAACTATGGGACTTGTTAAAAAAAAAAAAAAATGGGTTTGTAGGAAAATAGCCACTGGAGTGTGTGCTCCATCACAATTAAATTAAATTGTTTTACTCACTAACGAGTGTGATGAAGGGCAGTGCCGAACTGTTAAAGTGTGAAATCTGGCAGGCATCCTCTGGTCTTCGTGCCTGGCTCCCTGGAACAATAAACAATGGAATCAAGTAGTGACTCATGTTTTTACATTAAGCAGGAGGTGAAATTGTCCACGCCACGCTTTGCCCATTGCTTTCTTTTTACTTATTGGGTAACATCAAATTAAAGAATGGTGGTATTAAGGGTGAGTGAAAACAGTCTATTACAGAGCTTGGGGAAAACCCCAGTGTTGCCACATATACTGTGGAATATCCCAATACTGCCACATGTACCCCTCCCTCATTGTTTCAGTCACTTGATGACTGCATAAATCAAATTAACTGCTATTTCCAACAGATATTATTTATCCTAAAAGGCATTTTAACAATTACTTTCAGTGATAATATATACGTAATGGTGTAGAAAAGTGAAAGATATGTAGTGATAGAGGGCGATCACCTGCCTAAAAACCTCATATTTCCCAATTCAGTATCCAGGGTGGGCAAGCATGAAATAGCTAATCAATGGTATAGTGCCACAACCTGGAGAAGTAGCACGCCGATCAGCAAGTCCCCAGTTGCCAGGGGGCCAGTAATTACTGCAAGCTGGTAAAATGACTTCACACAGCAGAGTATTTCTCTCTCCACACAGCGGTAATAGGAAGGGGAGGTCTACTTAAATCCTCTGGGCAACAACGGTGGGGTCCGACTCTCTCCAAAAGTCTTTCAACATATCACATTAATGCTGAGGGCAGACTATAAGATGATGCCAGACTTCTGATACCAAGGTGGGCTCCACTGTGATAGGGAGATATGGACATCAAATGGTCAATCATGTGGGTTTAGTCTTGTAATATTATCAATATTCCAGTTTCTTTGGGATGCGAGGCGCCCATAAGTTAAATGCTCGCGCTTGAACTTGGCCCTACCTCTAAAGTGCCAGTTAATAACATGACCATTTTGTTGTAAAGCCAACTAAACATTGTATATATTCACTTATGCTATCAGTCATCTCTCTTGTAAATAAATGTGTAAATATGCAATTGTCATTTACAGTAATTTTTCTAGCCTTCTCAGCCATTTATATACTAATATCTGAATGTGCTGAGCCATGAAACCTGTCAGATGTTGCAATAGGGACTTATGACGAATATTCCCATCAAAACCAAGGTCAACTTCAAGGTTCGACACTTATCCATGGCTCCAGTAGAAGCTTACCCTGTCCACTTTTGCGGTTCGGCTGACAGGATCACTACAAATATGTCCCAATCTAAATCACGTGTCATTGAATGTGATTGTGTGAAAACCGGCAGACCTCCTGTGGCTGTGGAAAAAATCCCAAGTGTGGTATTGTTCACCTAAAATTAGCAGCTGTGTCAATACACTGTTTTCCTTCTGTATAGATATTAGCATAATCCATTATAGAGAGCATGTATTTCACCACATCATCTAGCCTAAGGGCACCTGTATGATTTGTCACCCCACAGTGGCTGATTGCAATTTTCAAAGAGCTTTAACAAGCCCTTAACCTCTGAAATAGAATGCTTTGTGTGTATGAAACATGCCAGAACACTTTGGCCGATTTGAGTGTGGAGATTGCACAACTGGTTCTTACTTCTATACTGCATTGCTGAATTTCATAGTCAAATTTTGCTGTTTCCCCATGACAGCCACTCATGGTCAATACAAAACATCACCTGAAATCAATCAACTTAATTCATTCAACTGAAATGGCTGGTAAAGTGCTACTGTTTTCACTGTCCTACGAGTTAAAAAGCAGTGTTACCAAATGGCTCACAGTCAGTTCATCATTGAAACTGGACTTCCATACATCTGTTGCAATTGAGAATGTTGGGTACAATAAAATCATGCTGACAGATGATGAATGGGATGTACTGATTCAAGTGGCCAATATAGTTTCCGTGTTCTTTGAGAACACTGGAAATTAGTGTTTCACTTTGTGACCTCTATCTGTCTCTCTCTCTCTTCCCAAAAAGGGAATGACGAAAAAACTGTGGCTGTTCAGTAGTGCTGTTCCTGTCTGTGCTATGTTTCCTGGTGAATCGATACGAAAGAATCTAAAAATTGCCAGCCTGCAGTGAACGCACCATCGACGCCAAAAAGTGGTGAAGTTATGAAGTATTATAATGAGATTGTGAACATATTATCTGTGAAATGCTTCATGACTATTCTCATGCTCTGATGCAAGAACTAAATAGATGTGCAAATTGAGAATGCATATGTCAATGAAGTGTCTTAAATACTGAATCTTGGAAAGTTAACATTAGTAAATTAAGGAATTTAAAAATTTGTTTGTGTATGATGCTGTTACTTGCAAATTGAGACAATATTTATTTAAAGCGCAATGTAGAAGCAACCAATTAAAAAAATATATAGTTATTGATTGTTGCTTTTTAATTCATTTTACCCACCATTGGATGGTTAAAATTATATTTTCAGAAGTACATATATTAGAGTTTTAGCTGTTTTCTTGCCTGAACTCACAAGCTAAGTGAGACAATGTGGAGATGTTATCTTACTGACAATATTTGCATCCACTTAATGTACCAACTTTTTCAGGTAAAATATGCATTTATTTTGCGTGTTAGTGGACATGTTTTTATTTGTGTGTTGATATCGATAAGTCTTGAAATATGCTGATGGATATCTGTGTAGGTTAGAATTGTGGGCCTTTGTGAGTGGGATAATGTCTATGGTTGTGTATTTGTCATGAAATAGTCCTGTTAGCAGAGAGACTGAATCACAAATTAAGTAAGTACAGTGTATGAAATTTGAACACACACTCCCTCTTTGAATCCAGATATTAATTTTTGCACCTCAAAACACTCAAGCCAAACTCACCACTAAATCTAAGGGCATAGGTTCGAATTACACAGTAACACAGGTAAAACTCCCAAACAGTATTTCTGTTTGCACAGAAAGAGTCTGAGTGATAATTAACGTTTGCATATAAAAACCAGAAATACTGTGACTTTTGCATGGGAAGGAATAAATATGGGAAGAACAGAAAGGAGAAAAATAGTTAGGCTTGAACACAATCTAACTGTTAGCTGTTGCGTAAAAGATGACGGCAATAATGAGCCTAAAAAATGTGAGGCTTTCCAATACAAATCAGTTATTACGGTAGACAATACTTACTGCTAACTTTTAATGGCTGACTGATAAATAATGATCATTAACAAGGAAATCTGATTTATTTTGGTACTTCTTTAAGTCTCATTGATGCCAATGTCATTAGAGAACTGTGGGCAAGGAACGGAAAAAATTTAGCAATGCGTTTTAGAGGAACCAGTCCAGTATTGCCTGGAGTGATTTCAGGAAATCGTGGAAAACTGAAATATGGATGGCCAGATGGGGAATCGAAACTGTGCCATCTCGAATGTGAGGTGGAACATTATCATTCACCCACCATGCTTTGTGGAAATTTGAATTAAACATGTATCACAATGTCATTTTGTGTGATATAAAAACCATAAATTGAGATCCTTATTTGGACCACACCAATGGAATGTGTAATGATGAAACATGCAGGCACACTTGAACTGCATAATAATATGAAATACATTCCCCCTATGACGCATTTTACTGATATCTGTGCTGAAGGTGAACAATGTGTAAACACAGCTGTTAAATTTAGTTGAGCAATACCAAACTTGGGATTTTTTCCTCACAGCCACAGGAGGTTTGCCAGTTTCAAAACAGTAATATTCCATGATGCTCGATTTAGATTTTGGCATTTTCATTCGATACACCATTCAAGTAAATATTATTGTTGAAAGTAACAGTTAAAATGCTCTTTAGGATAAATAATATCTTTGGAAAATGGCCGTTATTTTTATTTACATGATAAAATTGGCAACATCACCATCCGAAGTGAGGTCATTAGAGAAAGGGCACATGTGGCAACATTGTAGTTTTCCCCCAAACTATGTATACAAACAGTTTTCACTTACCCTTAATATCACTACTACGCCCGAATTTTGACTGAAAATTCCAGTCTTAGTGACTGTTTTACAACTCAATTGATATTTCAATTAAAAACCTACCAAAACAATCAGAAAATATGAGGGGAACTCTTGAACATATTGATTTGTTTTCTGTGCTGTAACTATTTTCATGTTTATTTATGCATCTATAAAAACTACATGCTGCTTAAGCTCTGGCACAAAAGCTAATCCTGTAGGAAAACTTTTTCTTCCCTACTGAAATTCCTGAGATTCAAAAAACAGCATATTCAGCTAATAATCTTCAAAATTATACTGTATTAGGATGCAGTAATGTCATTTGAAAAATATGTATGTTATGTGATGTCATTGCTAATCGACTGATTCACTCGTTAATAGAATTGTCAGCAATTAGGAGTCACCTGTGATGTGTCCGCGTCTGTGTCGATTAGATAATTGTGTACACAAAATATCTGACAATTTTAAATAGCATGATCACTTATAGATTGCAGATATACTCGTGCCCAACCAGTATGATTTGTCAGCAGTTATACATAACACAACTGTAATATCGGGCAGGTTGAAATAATCCAATAAAATTCTTGCAGCCAAATAAAATGTTCCAAGATAAATAGCTGCTTTGTCCTACGTGATTGGCTACCACGTAGAATTATTTTATGCGAAAGATAACAGAACTGCTTCTTCCAGTCACTCTTTCTTGTAAAAACATTTTCAATTCAACTGAATTACAATTAATTAGAAAACGAAATCATAAGAATGCTTAAAATAAAATCTCCTTTATTTCCATGAATAGGAACCACAACCAACAATTTGAAATCATTTTGTTTAATAGCTTGAATACCATTTGCACAACACAAAATGCTCTTAAATTATTTTCCAGAGCAGTCTGGTGGACCAGTGGTAAAGTCACCTGACTGGAGATCAAAAATTCCCCAGTTCAAATCCCTGTCTCATCAGGGATTTTCAAAGGCCTTTAACCTGACCTCCACCTATGGAACATACTGAAGTGTAATGTGAAGTTGCCAGAACGCTTCCACGTTTGGATTCTACGTTAACCATAGGTCTCCTTTACCAGGTAGTATTACCAGGTTAGGTTAAGGTAGCCATGACAGACACAACTGCATGACAAATTGAAATTCTGTAAACCAGCAATCAAACCCTTCACCCAAATCCCACCCAATAAAGCCATATGAAATTATCAACCATTTTCCCTTGTTTTATGATTTTTCAATGCTGAGATAATATCTACTGAATTGTCCTACATACCATTTTCTTTCTAAATTATAACATATTTATTTAAAACATTTACTCTAAATTCTGTTTGAATCAGAAATTTTGAAATTCAATGAGAATTGTACAATAAAAAAGGCAATACACTAACTTTCAAATTGTAAACCAACAGTAGTGCATCTAAATCACCAGGTTTGCAGGAAGATACACATTTCGAAAGTGCAGTCAGTTTCTACTCTCTCAGTATGCAATGCACGTCATTTGTAGAAACCACAACAAAGAAGGATTGGAGTACGTGAGTGAAGGCACATATCTGCACCTTCAATATAGCAACTAGTTGTTTTACTAAAATATGTTGCCAGTTGGGCACCAAACAGTATCAGAGATTCCACAAAGAATGGTTTCTATACTGCATATTATTTGAATTATTATTAATTGCCATCTAACTTATATCTTGATGCAAATTTTTCAATATACTTCCCACTATATTAACCACTAAATGGTTTCATTGTTAGTGGTGAGGATTGTGGAAGCCTGGCACTTTCAGAACAAACAAATATTAATACCCTGACATCCTCTCACACACCAAACTCAAATGAATTTACACACAAAACACGCAGGCATCATCACTCACACAGTCATTCACGTGTGCACGGATGCACGCCACCACGCGCACGCACACACACACACACACACACATTCACACACATACACACACACACACACACACACACACACACACACACACACACGCACGCACGCACACACACACACACACATATATTAATTCATGTTCAGTGCACATAACAGTGTACTTCAGTGAGTGATGACAGCTGAGGTGAACTTACTCTAGAATTGATGAAGAAGCTAAAAATGAACCACAAACCTGTTTGCAGCTCGATGACATGTGGATCTCTCCTGTAGAACTGTATACACATGTAGCCACTCATGCTGCAACATAAATGAGATTTGCATTTCAGGGAGTTCTATTAAAACTATTATGGCAATAAGATAATCCACACATCTGCTTGTTAATAAAAAGATATTGTGGTATTTTTATAATGTTCTCATTAAACAAATTTCACAGAAGACTGATTCCTTGCTGAAACTGAAATATTGCCAATTCTAACTTCTGAGCCTTTTTAGAAATGTTCCTTTGTTATTTGTTCACCTGCATAGTCTATAATTATTCCACCTAGGAGAATAGGTATCTAAAGAGCAACAACATGAGAGATGTACAGTTAAAAACTGAAATGTCAGTTTGATTTCTTCCACAAGATGCCGTGGTAAAGTTATTGATACAAAAATATTCACTCCCACAAAAATTGTGATAAAACTTAATATTTATTCAGTTTTTAGTTCATTATCCCAAACTGGTCTAGATGTTATTTTCAGACAGCAACTTGAAGAATGATTAAATAGTACATTTTGGCCTTTTACAAAAATAGCTATATTAAACAAATGTTTCTCTTATGCCGTTAAGTTTTGTTTATTTCAATTTATGTTATTGCTGACTAAGTTTGGAAGAAATTAAAAAATAATTATTGTTGAGCTCTCTGTTATAACATTTTGTCAGAAGGTACTACATCAAAATTTGTAGTCTCATTTTCCATTTGAAGAATTCCATGACTTGTTGGCTTTAATATCAAGAAATAAGATCATTTTCTTACTTCCATTCAGTAACCCCATATCAAATAATTTACCCAAAAGTCCAACACACAGGTAAAAATAGTTGAAGCCATGGTAATCAGGTTCAAGCACTGAGTATGCATTCTAATAAACTATACAAAACCCTTCAAACAAAAGATAACAACTAAATATGAAAACTTCTACACTGTGAAGGAGCTACTGTAAGTTTTTAAATCTCTAGTGTGACAATTATAATTTTTTGGTCATAACTAAATATATGCAGAATGAACTAATAAATAATGTATCAATCCCACAGTAGTACAGAGTGCTATGTAGAGTCACATAATAATTTACGCCATAAGGAAACCAATCTAAACAGCACACCCTCCATTCTAATATATTAGGAACTGTCAGGAAATCTGGCAATCTGTTGCTCTCAGAAAGAAGTTAATTTTCAGAAACTGAATGCTGTCTTGAGTTGATTTGTTCAGAGCTATCCGTGGAGCTGCTCTATAATAGTGGAAATCTTAGATGTTTCACTAATAATGATAGAACGATTGTGCACAACTTAGAATTTGGTGTTATTTATGCAATAACAATACCCTGCATACTACCTTGTGTTATTGCTCTGTACATTGGCCAAAGAATATCTCATGTTAAGAACAAATTCATGGTTAAGAGAACTGTAGTTACAGTCAAATGTTGATAATCTGAACGTCAATTATCTGAACAACTTCTTAATGTTTACAAGTTGTGCACTATTTTACTGAAGTGTCTATTTA
This sequence comes from Vandiemenella viatica, assembly GCA_031002005.1. Taxonomy (NCBI): domain Eukaryota; kingdom Metazoa; phylum Arthropoda; class Insecta; order Orthoptera; family Morabidae; genus Vandiemenella; species Vandiemenella viatica. Next base: position 100,183,311 of record CM061921.1, on the reverse strand, counting down.
CAGATTTACAGTACAGTGTAGTGCACCTTTACTTGTGTTCAGGAATTGCACTTGCAAAGAACTAGGTACAGTGACTTTAATCCTTAAACTTTGTGTTTGTTATCCTATTATCACCACAATATCCTCGTCACCAACCAGACAGTGGCTTTGATGCTGAATGTTTGTTGTAAACACAATGGAACAACAATTTTTTCAGTGTGCTGATAGCTTTGAGATTCTTAGAAATCTGAAACCCACTGTGTTCGTCCTGCACCTTTGTTATTGATTTGAAAGTTTTCAATAATAATGTTTGAAGAACAAAACAATTAAAGAAGGAGTAAATAACCTTTTGCTGTGTTGGTGAGTTCCATTGGCTTTAGTATCTTGTACCAAAATTATATGCATAGTGTTTAATCTTCTTTATATGCATAAGTGTTTGCAATTGAAACTAAGCTTACCATTCTAGACAAAATTTCAAAAGGAGAAAGTGGGTTATCTTTAGCTAAAATTTATGACTTTGGAAAGGTAACCATATCCAACATTAAGATGAAGAAGGAAAGCATATTCAATTTTTCAAAACTGGATTCATGTGATGGTTCAAAGAAAATAAAAATTATAAGGACTGCTAATGACGCTCAGTTTAAAGATGCCATTTATTTATGTTCACACAGAAGCATAGCATAGAAGAACCTAAATCTGGACCATTGCTATGTGAAAAGGCATGGAATTATAACAGAAAACTCTAAGGCCTTTCTGATTTCAAAGTCAGTACAATGTTGGCTGAAAAACTTCAAATCACTTCACAGAATCAGATAACTACAAATTGAAGGAGAAATTTTATCCAATGTTCCTGGTGCAGTACAGTCATTTAAAGAAGCGTTTTTGGAGATTGTAGAAAGTGAAGGATATTTTAGAGAAGGCATTTACAATGCTGACAAGACTGGGGTAAACTTGAATGCATTGATTAGCAAATATCTTGCATGTAGATGTGAAACAACAGCTCCAGGTTTCAAAGTGTGCAAGGAGAGAGTTACCACTATGGTTTATGCTAATGCTAGTGGGACTAACATACTGCCTTTATTGATCATAGGGAAGAGTAAGAAAATGAGATTTTTCAAAAACATTGCCTACCTTCCTGTGTGTTACAGAACACAGAAAAGTTCGTGGATGAATGATGAAATTTATACCAATTGGTTTATTAATGATTTAATTATTAAGATATATTAAAGAGAGGGGCAAAGCTGGAAAGGTGTTACCTATTCTAGATAATTCTCATACAAAGGAAATTGTGTACAAAACACTAGTGTGTCCGCATTTGGATTACTGTTGTGGAGTTTGGGATCTGTATCACAAGGGATTGATCGACACATTGGAAAAGGTACAGAGGAGAGTCGCTCTATTCGTGACTGCTAGTTACAGTCTTTACGAAAGTGTTACAGAATTGAAACATAGATTCGGCTGGGATTGTTTGGCAGACAGTTGACGTTGTTCTTGTTTAAATTTATTGGAGAATATGTGAAAATCTTTAATTTATGAGTGCAATGAAATACTTCTTCCACCAACCTATTTAGGTCGCAATGACAGGAGGGATAAGATTAGAGAAATAAGATGCCGTACTGATGTTTTTATGTATTCTTTCTTTTCTGGTTCTGTTTGGGATTGGAATGCATAGAATTAAAACTGGTGCTTAACACCCTCTGCCACTCACAATTTTTGTGAACTGCAGAGTATGGATGTAGATGTAGATCACATCCTTCTGATGAAAAACTAAACATTATAGATGACAACTTCAAAGTTGTCAGAGTTAGTCTTAATAGAGGGCTGCAAACTTGAAGGACTGTCCCTCAAGACACTGGAAAATAGTCAGTGCTGTTTTAACTTTAATCATTATGCAGAACAATTGCTCAGTGACTGTCTTACAAAGCTCGAAGCAGTAAAGACCGTCACTCTCCAAAATGCACAGCTTCGGGGAAGACAGACGATTGTTTTGTAAGTTTTTAAAAACAAAAATACTCTAACTGGTTGGTAAACAAATCAAAGTGACAACACTTCCTCAAGGGTCTACAAATTATAATGAAATTATATCATCATTTCTGCATGGTAAGTATATACTGTTAAAATAGGGAACTTGTTGCAATTCCTAGTGCTTGGACATACGTTAATGGAATAATGTCTGTCTTATCTATGAGGCCAAATCATTTTCTAGAATTGTCCAGAATGTTCCTCAAATCAGTGATCAACGATTTTGGCTTGGTGAAATGGCGCATTGTTGTCCTGGTAAAGTGCAACATTGTTTGGGAACATAAATAGTTTCCAAGGAGCTGATCATAACCATTTTCAATCAATTGTAGGTTAAATTTGACCGGTAAACACAGTCCATACCAGGATGGAGCTACAACCAGCTTGAGCAGTGATTTCGAGACAACCTGGGTCCATGGCCTAGTGAGGTCTGCGCCACACTCAAACCCTACCATCAGCTCTTACCAAATGGAATCATAACTCATCTAACCATGCAACTTATTTTTCTGGTCATCTACCAATATGTTCATGAGCTCAGGAGAATCGTTACAGGCGATTGCATTCTGTTAGCAGAGAAAATCACATCAGTCTTCTGCTGCCATATCCCAGCAATGCTGAATTTTGCTGCACTATGTGACATATATGTCTAACCCCTGTACAGTATTTTTGATAAGTGAATAATTTTTTTTCTTGCAAATAATATGTGTTCATTATTGTTCTGAGCATAATTAATGCAAATAATTGTAATTAAATGTAATAGGGCTTCCACAGATGGTAGTGTGTATATCGAACGGGATAGTATTAATATTCTAGTTTTTAAGCATATTGATCAAGAGTATCTTTGGTTAAGAAAGAGAGACGTGCTGGAGAGTTCGCGCGGTGAGCTCTCGAATGTGCTCCGGGTGTTTATTAAAAGAGTACGATTAGAATATTTTGTACCAGAGCATGTACCTTGTGTATAAAGTCATGATTGAGTTTAAGAAGCATTAAACTTAAGGTCAACCTATTAATCGGACTGTGTATTCATTCTTTAAAGTTACTTTAAGGAATCCTAAAAATATCATAGGCATGTTTGCCAGTACGATATTAATTATTGATAATTAAAGTAGCTGCCAGCTTGCAGTGTTAGTGGTGGTCAGGGTGCCAACCACCTACAACACACCTTTCATTAATTAGCAGCTCGCAATTATCTGCACGGACACATATGTACCTTATTCAGTGTTGCTGTTGTATGATGCGGATTTACCTGTCGGTCAACACTGGAACCTCAATGCAGACGTCACATGTCTCAGTTATTAAGAACATGGTCGGTTATTGCATTGTCGAGGGCGGGAGGTATTGTCATAAATTACAAATTCACAGCACTCTCTTGACACTGTGCATCGAGGAATGTTGATTTCCCAACAATTTATGAAATGGAATGCCCACTGCATCAAGCGCCAACTACCATCCTGCATCCAAACTCTTTTAATTCATATCGCGCGGCCATAAGCACGCCAGGAAACTTTTCAAACACCTCACAAGAGTACAAATGAAAGACTCGATACTGCACGGCATATCTATAAATTTCTTTCATATCGCTAGTACTGCTATTGGGACATTTGCATCTTCCTATTTCATGATTCTTGGTTCCTCAGTGTACATCAGTACATTTTCTTTACCTTTTTCTCATATACAGCTGTCATTCTCTCTTTTTGAAACAAACTGCTAAAAGTGTGTTTATAACGCAAAAATAAAGACAATCTTCACTTCAACAATTATCGCAAATAACCGGAATTTGTATAAGAAAGAGATTTTTTATTCAAAAACTATTTATACATCTTTATGAATTTTATCCACTTTAGTGCTAATCTGTTTGTATGTCATTTTTTATAATTTTGTAAGAAAATGTTTATTAACAATTATTATGGCAGTATATTTCTTGACCTTTTTTACACACATACCTTTTAAAGATCCTTTATTAAGAGCAGACACTAAAACACATCACCCAGAGTCTAAATCTTATCAGTATATATGGATAGATGCAAATCTGTACTCTATGCTTTTTATTGTTTCTTTCTTTTTAACCAACTGTGACCGTGAAACTGTTAGTCATAATTAACGTCTTTCATAAATAGAACTACTTAGTGTTTACCAATGGAAAAAAGACAAATGTATATAGTTCCATAAATCGTAATATTTGATAATCTGTACTTAGGATGCAAAACTCGGAAACATAATACAGTGCAAATTAAATATTACATAATATATGTCATTCAGTTTGCAACTCGGTATGTATGAAATGTTTTTTGATAAATAACTGTGATAAAAAAATAGAAAAAAAAAGGAAATTAAAAAACAAGTCTATAATACACATTGTGTACCGTATCATTTTTAACTTATACACAACTAGAAATACTGTAAATACGCTGGTGAAAACGAGTGTAAATATTAAAATAAGAATAGATTATACCAGCCGGCAGTGAAGTGGGCGACAATCTGTTGGTAGTCTGCATTGGCCGCTCTCGTCTCGCTACAGACAACTCTCATCTCGTGGCCCACCTGCGTCAGTTCCATCGACAGCGCAGGACCGTTGCCCACAGAAGCAAACCTGCCAACAGCACATCGCGTCGTGACGAAATTATGGCACAATTGTGGACAAAAATGAAACAAATGAAGGTACCAACAACTAGGGTGAAAGGTGTCTTCACGTAGAAAACGTCAAGAATTTGTTATGTGAAACATCTATTCGCGCGCCTGGTGGGCAAGACCAACTAGTATGCCGTGACGGCAAACGGCATGACTAGGGTTGCCAACATTTTAGAAAAAAAGTACATTCGTCTTTGGATGAGGAAGAAAAAACATATATTTTTTTTTAACTTCGATATTTAGTGCACTAAATACATATATTTTCGTGTTATTATTTTTTTTATTTCAGCTCAGAATGTTATTTGGCTGTTACTAAGTCCTAAAACTAAAATTATAAATAAATGAACTACTCATTTTTAATTAAAGGACGCTGTTTCTCCCTTTCCCGCCATTTTGCATTAATCTTCTTTTTTTTTTTTTTTTTTTTTTTTTTTTTTTTTTTTTTTTTTTTAATATCCGATGACGGCGTCAAAAGTCGCAATCCCTATTGTCAGACACTACTTAACAAGTGAGTCACTTAATGAGGTCACGCTGAACCGATAATTTACGACCTCCTAATAAAAGTAGAAAGCTGGACGCAGTGGCAAAACTCCGGAGAAAAGTATTGTAAAGAAGATTTCCTGTTAGTAGGGAAAGCAGCAGAAGGGATAAAACGATTCTTGAAGGATTTCCAGAAACCAGATGTGTGAACCGAGGATAGAGTAGGGGCAGAGTCAATCCGGGAACTTATTAATGCTGTTATTAACTGTTATGCTGTATGTTTCATGTGGGAGCGAATCAATAGTTGAGAATTCCTCGCCTAATTCTGAGGTTGGCAGAATCAGCCAAAACGTGTAAGCAAGAGTTTTCGTGGGCGACAACGAGTGGTGAAGAACACACCCCAAGGAAACTACGGCGGTCGGCTGTCTGGAAACACGACTGCAATACAGGGTTATCCTAACTGATTTATCGGCTTTCAAAATACTGTGTATTGAAAAGTGTACCACCTACAAAGTCAAGTGACATGTGAAAAGACACATAAACTCACAAAGTTTCTAGTACATACTATAAATGTTCAATGTGTGCGCCTTTAGTCACCCGGCACACATCCCAGCGGTAATCCAGTTCTGTCCATAAGTTCAGCATAATGTTTCTATCGATGTCCGTCACAGTAGCAGCGATCCGTTCCTGTAATTCTTGCAGCGTGGTTCGCATTTGGGGTACCTAAACTTGTCCTTCAAATAACCTCACAAGAAATCACATAGAGTGCGCACATAGCTCTGTTTCACTGGCTCCACAGTTTTCTATGAGACACGTGGTCGCCCAGTGCTGGTCCTTGGGAGCGTCCATAAACCACGTAGCTCCATTTTGGCCTCCCGTGAACTCCCCCCCCCCCCCCCCCCGTAGCCCGTAGCTTTTTTTCCTATTGATTCCAGAAGACATTTTTTCCTGTTTTCTATTGTCAGACTATTGTAGATTACATATGAAGATAATTAATTGACATTTACATGCTGTTGTGTGTTCGGTACCTCATTTTAACTGTGACAAATAATATAAATGAAAAGCTAAGTGGCCTGGCTCGGAACCCCCTACCCCCCCCCCCCTCAACCCATTTCCCCTTAGACCGAGGCACGTGATTTATGGACGTTCCCCTTTTACACGTACAACCAGTGTCACTAAACCAACGTAAAATGCACTGGTGACTAGCCGCAGATTTTTCGTATTTTCGTACGAATACACACTGCACAATCGTAACCGAAGAACACTTCGCATATTCTAACACACAAAAACCTTTTTCCTACTTTTCCGCCATTTTGTTCACTGCTGCCACCTAGCGCGCACGCCAGACAACTAGTGAGCTTCTAAACTTGGTGGTTTCACGTTTCATCCGTCTTTGTAGGTCGTATACTTTTCAATACACAGTTTTGAAACCCGACGACTCATTCATGCTAACCCTGTATAATGATAACTATTGTTCCTGAAACAGAAATTTTTGCATCGACGTTCGCCCTGGAAACCGCCCTGAGTTTATAAATCTTTCTCTCCTGAGAAACTTTATGGCAAACGATTTGTATTGTAAATTCTTTAAAGAAAAGTAATCGTTGTTTTTGTACAATGAAATGTTTAATTTTATCAGTAAATACTACCACCAGATTGTTAACCCTGTTTTTCATTATATCCCATCCAGTTTGAAAATACGTATATCACTTGGTTAGGAACTCTGATTATTAAGTAATTCAGAATTATTATAAAATTTATTCTGATAAGGTTAGGATCAAGAAGTCGCTTTCTTCCAACTAAAACACTTCAAGGTTGACACTACAACATAATACATACCTTTCTTTTCTTCTACAATATCGCGATGGGTATGTTACAGCAATGCACCAAGCTCATTTAACTCCTACCTGTGACACTAAACACTTCGTAGTGTAATGGTGTCTTAGATAATTAATTGAAAATGGGTATACTCTCATAAAAAAAGATAATTCACTTTCACTCACACCAGAGTGTGATAAATAATGACAGAATGTCTCTATATACTACCTTAAAACATGCATACAGGACCAAAACAAAGGAAATAAATGTTGCAGACACGCATAATTATTCATTATTCCTGGGGATTCAGGAATAATGATCTACGCTCTCTTTTACACTCAAATTTATGATTAATTGCAGACAAATTACGTAAATTTAAAAGTTAGAATACTTTAGCTTCCGATTTTTTCAACACCAGATTATTTCATGTATTTATTGAGTGTTACGGATCATTAGCAGCATCTTTAAATAAATCCTTTCAATAGTTGTTCTGACTTTCGCAAAATAGCAGGGAAATATATTACACAGCGCTAGATTTCAACTCCCAATCGTCATTTGTTGATGCTATTAACTACATTAAAATGTCACCGTATTTTGATCACATGAATTCATATAATGACAATATGACGAAGCCCATTGATCTCCTATCAGTCAGAACGTAGTTCATATATAGAGGACCACTTCAATGCGGAGGTAGTATCAGTACAACAGTTTGGGGTCACTTTTGGTGCCGGAGGTAGGGATAAAAATAGATATCACACGGTCGAAAATAAACCAGACTAGGCCAGCGTAGTGTGAGGTCACTGACCTCGTGGTCGAAAGAAAATCACTTGTCCTTGACGGTCGAAAGAAAGTCACGAGACATTTGGACGCCAATGTGTCCTCCTCAGTTGAGATGATTATAAAATGATACATCTTCAATAAGCAAACTCCTCCATTTTATAATTGTATAAACCTTTATTTTATATTTATACGTTGATAAGATAGCTCTTTTTAAAACTGTATCTGATGGGGAAGCGGTTAACTTTTGCTCCTGTCAGTCAGCTTTAGCTCTGACTGTATGCCACCAGCACAATTAACCATTAGAATAATTTACCACCCAACGAATTTCCCTGTTTTCGCTTCTTCTCATTTTTTCAACTCTTTAGATTTCCTCCATCCAACAAGTCATTTTAAGCAAATCCCCCATTGGTTTTTACATCCATGTTATGTTATATTTTGTGTGTATGTTCCTTTGGGCCAACTAGGAACACTTTAAGCCCTTGACTGGCTTGAATTTGCTGTGGATGTGTACACATTAGTGTTACAACTAAGGTTGTTAGCCCCAGAGGCGACCTTCACTTTAACGTAGAATCCTAGACACGGAAGCGTTCTGGTGTACTTCACATTACACAGTAAGCCTTACTAGAGATGAAAGTCGGGTAAAGGGATTATGAAAATCCCCACCTAGACAGGGATTCGAGCCGGTGTCTTTCCAATCTCCAGTCAGAAGCCTTAATCACTTTTTTTATTTGAAAGATGGCTTTTATTTTTGCCATCTCAGCCGTCAGTAGGTTTCTTCGAATTTGTCTGTACTATATTATTGTTTTCAGTGGGGACAACACAGGACTCGAAGCGGCGACCCTGGTAACGCGAGGCAAGTTCGCTAGCCTCTACGCTACCAGCCACTGAACCACCAGGTCACTCTACCCAAGTTTATTTTATTTTATGGCTCACAAATTTAAATGCAGGTAACGGTGCTAACTGTGTATTTTTGTCTGCAGGAACTCAATAAACCAAACACATTTATGTTTGAGAATGGGAAAGCTTTTTCGTTATTAACACGCAACATGCGGACAAATGTTAAAAATATTTTGAAACTTTAATGTGCATTATTGTCGTATGATAAAACATCGGTACTCCGACGTATAAATTTATTCTATGTGTTTTAAACAGACCTTTTTCTGTGCGTCAAAATAAATGCTAGCAACAAGTGTAAACAAAAAGACTGTCTTAACGCACTGAATTTTATAATTTCAAAAATTATCACGCCTTTTAGTGCAGCGATACGGAGATGTATACGGGCCACTTGGTTTGTGGAAAATTTATGCCCTTCACTGTGGTGCAAATTTCTGAGATGGAATTTTTTGGGAAATTTATGCCAACCACTGTTGTTGAAATTTACAAAGATCACGTAGTTTGTCGGCTGTTTACATAATTAATAAAAAAATTACAATAACTACTACAAAATTTTTACAGTTTACACAATTCTGTGACCTGAAATCGCGTTTTTTTTTTTTAACTTGTGGAGGAAATTATAAATGAAGTTTATGAGGTTTAAGAGGTAAGGGAGGTGTATGCCTGGGTGGATGTTAGGATTAGCTGCATAAGGATGTTAGAGGTTTTAGACAAAGGGTGTAAGGAATTCGGACTGAGAATCGATAGGAATAAAACTAAATGTATGATGGTGGGAAGGAGTAAGAAATAAATTATCATAACGCTACAAGGAGAAATAATTGAACAAGTGGAGTCCTTCAAATATCTCGGGAATATTGTGAGTGGTGATATGAGTTGCAAGAAGGAGGTGAAAACTAGAATAGCAATGGCAAAGGAAGCTTTCAATAGAAAGAAACATTTATTATGCGCAAGGCTGGATAAAACCCTGAGGGAAAATACTAGCTAAATGTTTTGTATGGAGTGTAGGATTATACGGGGCAGAAACATGGACGCTACGCAAAGAAGATCTAAGCTTTCGAAATGTGGATATGGAGGAGGATGGAGAAAATAAGTTGGAAAGACAAAGTAAGGAATGATGAAGTGCTGGAACGAGTAGAAGAGAAAAGGTCCCTTATAAAAACAATAAGGAACAGAAAAAGGAACAGGACTGGTCATGTGTTAAGGAATGAGTGCCAGCTTAAATCTGCCCTGGAGGGAATTGTAAACGGAGGGAAAAGAAGAGGTCGGCGAAGAAAGAAAATGATTGATGGCGTCATGACAAATGGGAAATATATAGAGACTAAGAGAATGGCGGGACAAAGGGAGGTTTCTAAGGCTGTCACTGTGCATGGACCTGCAGAATAGCAGAAAACCCGTGATGATGACTTGTTGCTTTACGCCTCGTCGACGTCAAGGTCATTAGAGGCGGGATGGGACTGGGTACAAGGAACGGGAAGGAATTCGGCCATGGCCTTTTGAAAGAAGTATCCCGGCATTCACCTGCAGCGATTTGGGGAAACCATGCTAAACCCAAATCTGGATACCCGGAAGGGGATTCGAACCGTCGTACTCCCGAATGCGAGGCCAGAGCGTTAACCGCTCACCCACTACGATCGGTGCGGTGAATCGAATGCGGTGCTCATGAAGTCTATGTTTCTTTCTGGTGGAGCTGTCAACCATCAAAACCATCTAGAAGATAGACACTCTATCATGTCCCAGCCGTAAAAATTGAGGATGCGCCTATTACATACCTTGGCGGATCCGTGTACACACTGGCAAATACCACCACGAATTCTTCGTTCGAAAAGCAGCGGCATTTCGAAATGTGCCAGAAGTCTGTACTCGACAAGCGTGTTCCATAAAACGGCCTTCCACTAAAGGCCTAGAGATGTGGGTCCTGGTTGTATTTCATCATATATGTTATCCTAAATGTTCTGTGTCCATGTACAGATCTGCAAATTCACACAAGGTTTGTGTCTGGAACACCGGCCACAATCGTGTCGCGTGTTCGTAATCACCGTCCGAAACTCCAGACTCCAAAAGCAAACTGTAAAATCTTTACTTTAGGGGGAGCGTGGCGTCGGAAAGCTTATCTCATGAAACCATGTGTTCGAATGAGAAGACTACTTAAGATTAGCTAACTGGAAGTGTATTTATATGCACTAGTTATGAGCATATCGCCATCTTTAAGGATCCAAATTAAATTATCTAACGGGTCTTCAAAAACGACGCGAGTCCAGAAACCGTGTCTATCTTCTGGAGGGTTTTAAAATCGCCTCAGATTCACCGCAGGGTTTTGTTTTGAAAGTAGATCTAACGATTCCCTAGGAGAAACCGGGACCACCTAGAGGAAATTCCGCTATTTCCACACCACAAAGGCAGCCCAGCTTCTACCAAACTCAAGTTGAAGACTAGAGTGGAAATAATGGTTATGTATATTTCCCATTACCTGGGGCGTAAAGTAAACCGCATAATTTCTTTCTAGTGCCGTAATTATTTTATATTTAATCATTGTTTATTTGCCGTGGGTACTATATTGATGTCCTTCCTATGATACATAGTTTTCCTTGTTGAATTTCATCAAGACCAGTTTAGTCATGAAAACGTAACAAAGATAGTTACTTTTGCATTTATAATATTAGTTTAGATGCGCGCGTGCCGTTCTAAAAGCAGAGGTATCGAAGTCGTTATACCACAGAGATAATGGAACAGCAGGCAAATAAGTAAGGAATATGTAAGAAAAAGAGTCTACTTTTACGTTTACGCGATGGAAATTTTCCACCTGGGGAAACGATATCCACCGAACATTCTTTAACCGCAATAAAAAGTTCGTTAGCGCCAATAATTATTGAGAATGCGTTCACCTTTTAGCATAAAATGTCAGGTAACACTTGCTTACTTGATTATACCAAAATGCTCAATAAATTCAAAGTGAAATACTGTTCCATTGTTCAACATTTCGTGCTTATAGTATGCTATGAAACTTAAATATTGCCGTGACTTATTAAATTATTTATGATGATGAATATCTATCTTTAAACGAATCTACATTTTTCGGATGTTAATATAGTTGACTGAATTATCTATTGCTTTATAAAATAACTTTTTTTTTTTTTTTTTTTTTTTTGTATTTACGTCTCTCAACAGCGAGGTCTTTAGAGACGGGAAAGGATGTGGGGCAAGGATGGGGGCAAGGAATGGGAAGGAATTCGGCCATGGCCTTTTGAAGGAAGCATCCCGGCATTTGCCTGGAGTGATTTGGGAAACCATGGAAAACTCAAATCTGGATGCCCGGACGGGGATCGAACCGCCGTCCTCCCGAATGCGAGGTGAGAACGCTATCCGTTACACCGCCACGCTCGGTATATATAAAATAACATCAAGTGGCGAGCGTGTATACTAGTAATTAACATTCTGTATTGTCGAGCTATAAAAAATGACCATCTGTACTAATAAATTATCCAACAAGCAATCAACACGATAATTTAACAGTAACACAGCCACGTCAACCTGCATCTGAACACTACAACCATCGTCTCCACACATTTCAGTATCTTTACAAAGACGAAAAATAACATAAAAGATAATCTGGTGAAAATGCGAATCTCTCACCCATACTACGAGTGGGTGTTAACATTCTATACAGCAAAGAGAAAGCATTGCAGCGCAAATGGAGGAAAACAAAAATTAAATGAACACAATCCTCCACACCAGAGATAAATATCACCACAAACAAGAGAAGGCAATAATATGGAATGTGTAAGTTCTCTGGCCGTTACAGGTACTATGGCCAATGATTACATAATAAGTGTTTGCCCAGTCTCAATAAAAAACAACGTGATGCTTTCGAAGCAAACAGGATTTTTTAAAATTTTGCAGAGTGAACTTTAAGGATTAAATACAAGTTTGTATTTAAGCAATTATACGATTGCGCTATCGTCCCTGTTCGTGTTTAATACCTACCTCTATTAATGCTTCCGAGTTCTTCAAGCTCAAGAGGTTTTATTCACCCTGAAACACAGTTCAAGTTTATATTTGGTCAAACCAGGTCCACCAGTCATAATCTTTCATCCTAAAAACTGGAACTATTCTAGACCCGTGACGATACGCAAAAAAACGGTCACGGGCTTAAACTAGTAGTAAATACGTAGCATATGTTAATGGACAACATTTATATAATCTGGCTGTATTCAATTGTTTTGTTAGTATGTTTATATGATGCACGGTGCTCTGTGTTAGAGGAAACTCAAACTTTAATTGGAGGTCATACGCAGGAAATCATTGAGACGTCTGTGTTTGCCGACCTCTGTTGATGAGTATTCTGTGGTGGGAGGGAGGCTCGTCCAAAAACATAGCGACTAGATTCACTATTTTTCGGACAGATGCATTGCTCCACGCTTAACAATTATGCTGATCAAAATAAACCCTGTCTGGTCAAGCATGCTGTAACGGCAACAATGTCTGTGATGTATGAAAAAAATACCTGTAGCTTCACTGCAAGAGTATTTGTGAAGTATATCTGATGAATATTTTTTTGTAACCCATCGTACACCACAAGATCGCATATTGTTCTATGTTTTCGTAATAGGGTTACTGCGACATACATTCCGAGAGTCGCAGAACCTATTAGTAAATCAGAGTTAGTATACAAGCCATTGTAAATGGTTGTTTCAGTATTGTATTTTAGTACCTTGTACACTATTGTATTCAAATCCGAGAGCAATAACTGCAAAATTGTTTCATTGTAAAACACTTTGTTACACGAAAAGGTTAATTTTTATTTGAGTGAAAAGAGCATTTTTGTTTATGTATATATACAAAATGTTGTGGAACTATTGTTAATCTGTTAACTTTTAAAGAATTCTTGATTTACCTTGTAAAAGATTTGATTATGTTGTAAAGTCACGTTTGTGTGTCTCACCAATAGGAATGGGAAGGAATTTGGCCATGGCCTTTTGAAGGAAGCATCCCGGCATTTGCCTGGAGTGATTTGGGAAACCATGGAAAACCCAAATCTGGATGCCCGGACGGGGATTCGAACCGCCGTCCTCCCGAATGCGAGGCGAGAACGCTAACCATTACACCACCACGCTCGGTAACAATCATGTTCGTCTCGTGACGCCTTCTGTGAGTGTTAGCCTTGTTGCAACTGCTATTAAGTGTCCAGGGCCGGCGACTGCACTGAGACACAATTAACACCGCAAAACCACTGGACATGATGGCCTGCACCCGGAATACCTTTTCGGTACGAGCTCCATTACAATGAAATCGTTGCTTGGAGTAATCAGTGAAATATTGCAGACTTCGCAGTTACTCCCTGCTAAGGTTATTGCAATTCTGAAACCCGGTCAGGAACTGTTTCAGAACATTTAAGACCAATTCTTCCTCTCAGCACAGCGTATAAACAGCTTGAGAGGATAGAGCCGTTAATAAGGTTGTTCCCCCAGAACAGGATGGATTCAGGTCAAAGCGTAGATATATTTAGCATGTTCTCACGCTCATAACCCATATATAGTTACTGGGTATTTGTGCGACATAATAAGGGGGATGAAAAGATTATATGCCGATGATGCTATTATTTATCGTGAAATCACAACCCAGGACGACTGCGCTTTGTTACAAGACGATATTATGAAAATAATTGCGTGGTGTAAAGATTGGCAGTTGGAATTAAACGCTAAAAAGTGCCAAGTCATGCGTGTAAGTAAAAAGGTGACACCATTTAGCTCTGGATATACAGTTAATGGTACTGTCCTTAGAACGGTAGATTCCGCTAAATACGTCTACCTAGGGATAACAATTCGTAATAATTTGTCGTGGAATGAGCATATCGAGAATGTAATTGGGAAAGCAAATCGTATGCTTCGATTTCTAGGTCGTAATTTAAAACAATGCACTCCGGAAGTTAAATCGATAGCGTACAAGTCACTAGTGAGGCCTCACTTAGAATATTGTTGCTCTGTATGGGGTCCCCATCAAAAGGGATTAATGGAGGCATTAGAGATGGTCCAAAGAAGAGCCACCCGATTCGTGACAGGTATATATAGTTGGAGGGAAAGCGTAAGTGCCATGTTGAAGGAGTTAGGTTGGGAAGACCTGGAGCACCGAAGGCGTTGCTCTCGACGGAAGCTAATTGAAAAATTCTCGACTGACGTATTTCGGAATGACAGCAAACAAATATTGCTACCACCAACATTCATATCTCGGAATGACCGCGAAAATAAGATAAGAGAAATCAGGGTCAGAACCGATTCATTTCTTTACTCATTTTTTCCACGAGCGATTAGGGAGTGGAATAGAAAAGATTTACCGGGCGAGTAAACACAAAATCGGACAGGAGTAGCTTCCGATAAAGCACTCCGGCCATCCTGATCTGGGTTTTCCATGGTTTCCCTAGATCGCTCCAGGCGAATGCTGGAATGGTTCCTCACAATAGCCCATGGGCGCCACCTGCCATATCCCGTATATCCCTTCCAAACCATTACCTTTCCTGATAGGTGCAATGCACCCTCCGCCAAACACTTTTAGTGAATCGCGGAGTAATAGTAATAGTAATAGAAGATAAGCTATGTTCGCCTTCTATCAACACCTTATGAAACCGTCTGCTTCTCCTCAAGCTCCTATATAAAGTACCATGTACAATCATAGGCGAACTACTGAACAACATGCTGAGTAATCGCGAATGCCTGGTCCACTGCGGGGCCCAAAAGAGTCGCTGGCATATCCTCCAGCAACGGACTGTCCGTGGGTTCAGTACTGGCCCTGTGCTTTTTAATTTATATATTGCGTATTGCGGGCATACCACAACTGAACTGTATGCCGACGATCTGGATGTTACTTACCAGAGCAGAAACTTCCAGAATTGTGAAGACAGACTCTCCGAGAGTCTTAACCAGCTGTACACATTCTTCTCTACGTGAAGACTGAAACCCAACCTGACAGTCTTGCTGCTTCCACCTCTGAAACCAGCTAGACAATGTAAGAATAAGACCAAATTTCGTACCCCTTGGAAGAATAGAGCACAAAGACCACCAAAAATATTTGGGAGTTACCTCGGACCGAGTCTCATCTTTCGACAGCATTTATCTAACATCTACATATATACTCTGCAATTCACAAAATTGTGGGTGGCAGAGGGTGCTCAGCACCAAAACTAATCTCTTTGTTGTGCATTCCAATCCCTAATGGTACGAGGGAAAAAGAATTCATATAAGAATCAGTGCGGCACCTTATTTCTCTAATCTTATCTTTCCTGTCATTCCGGCTCAAATAGGTTGGTGGAAGTAGTATTTCACTACACTCAAAAGTGAAAGTGGGAGTCCGCATGTTTACCAATAAGTTTAAACGAATCGAGCGGCTCCTATCTGTACTTTCTCTATACCTTCGATCAACCCCTTACGAAACGGATCCCAAATGGCACAACAATAGTCCAAATGTGGACAACACAAGAGATTTGTGCGCTATCTCCTTTGTTTGTTCATTACAATTTTTCAAGATTCGACCTATGAATCACAGCCTAGAATTAGCTTTACCTACTAACGAATTAATGTGTATGTCCCATTTCATGTTCCTTTGAATTGTTACTGGCAAATATTTAATAGAATCGACCATATCAATAACTGAATTGTTTAACTCGTATTTCTGAACAACTGGATTCTTTTTGTTAGTTATGCTCATTGTCTTGCACTTTTTACAATTTAGTGTAAGTTGCCACTCAGCGCACCATGCCAAAATAACATCTAGATCGCGCTGAATTTCTAAGAAATCGGCCAAATTCCTTACTTCCCTATAAATAACCGCATCATCAGCAAACAATTTAAAAATGCTTTTCACTTTGTCTCCGAGATCGTTTATAAAAATTAAGAAAAGAAGTGGCCCTATTACACTTCCTTGAGGTACACCCGATGTAACATCTAGATTAGAAGAACTATCTACTTCAACGACGACATACTGCGACCGACCAGTTAGAAAATCCTTTCTCCATTCACAAAGCTGATCCGATATACCGTACACTCGAAGATTGCAGAAGTGTGAAGAACCTTGTGTACCTTTTAACGAAACTAGCTGGTACGTCATGGGGCGCAAGGGGCAGTCCTTGGCCTAGAATTCTCCGCAGCAGGATATTATTGTTCTTCCTGGCTCGGTAGTGCTGATACTACAAATGTTGGCAGCCAACACAACACCGCCATGAGAACTGTGAATGGCGTCATTAGGTCTACTCCAGTATCCTGGCCTCGGGCGTAGCTATCGGAGGGCTAAGCGGTGCCGTGCACCGGGGCCCCCAAGCGGCCCAGCCCAAGCTCCCTAAAGCTCAAGGAGATCCTGCCAGCAAAGCTCACAAGACTTGGTAGAAGGTAGAGTTCAAAGAAAAAGGTCGCCCATCTGGCGTGAGTACCAAAATATTTTTTTGCTTGCATCAGGGCCCTCACTGATCCTGGCTGCCAGTACTTCCTTCCTTCACCATACCTGTGGAGAAAATCAATGCTGCTTGGTGCGTGGGAAAGAGTCGAGAATCACCATCATACCTCTCCATAGCGACCTTTAGGATTTGCTTCGCACACACTTAAAATCAAGGAGACCAGCCTACATAGAAGCTGCCAAGCTGAGGAATAACAACTTTAACCTGTCGGTGAAGTGGAGGAAGGAGTAGGAATCCAACATCCCACACAACGGTGAGCTTATAAAGAATCGGACAGGCTGAGTCTCAGGGTTAGACCAGCCTAGGCTCAGGGAGCGTCCATAAACTACGTAGCCCCATTTTGGCCTCCCCTGAACCCGCCCTCCACACCACGTAGCCCAGTGTAGCTTTCTACCCAACCCCTCCCCTAGACCGAACACGTAGTTTATGGACGCTCCGTTAATAGTTTTTTTTTCCAATGGCTTTCGGCATCTTAGGCCACACAGCCAGCTTGATGAATTTTTCCAGATGATTAGACGCACCACAGGTCGGACATGACATTCACAGACACAACAGTTAAACACCCATGTCCGCGGCCGGATTCGAACCGGCGACCTTCGGCACGCGGAGCTAACACTCTAGCCCCTACGCTACCGAGGCCGACCTTAATAGGGTTCGCACAAGACATGGAGTGTGCAATGCAACAGCACAGAAGTGGGGGCTACGTGAAGATGTGAGATGCGCTATTTGACTGTGGGAATATTCAGACCGCTGACCGCATTGTAATGGACTGTCCAAACAGAAGTCTGATTACCATGCACCAAGCTGGACCGGCCGCCAGAAGATGGCTCGAATGCCCCGACATAGTCATCTGATTAATACTGTTGTATTTTCTTTGTGCTTTATTACCTTCTGTAAATTGGCATATGATAATAACAATAAAAACCAATAGTAGTCCTTGCGTGGTAAAGACCACGATATGGTTATCCCAGCTGCTCACCTGGGAAGCTGTCGGTTTCAATAGCGTCTGGTCTGGCTGATCCAGAGTTCTCGTTGGCGCCTTTATCCAATTCAGCTGAGGTTTCCTTACTTCGCTGTCGACTTTTATCACAATCAAAGCTTGTGCGTTACCTACATTTTCCAACTGCCTATTCCTTGAGAACAATTCATTCATTTCATCTTTAAACAGACTCTACTCTATGACGAATTAGCTCATCCTGTGAACTGAGTCCCTTCGCTTCACATAAGCTATCATGCCGGTCCAAGGCTAATTTTCAGATATAAAGCAAACCTATTTTTTTAAAATGAATTATCAGATTCTTTCAAGTTTGTTAATTAGCGGTACAGTAATGAAAGGGTCGATACCACAAGCTGGACTGGAGCTGGAAAAGTGACAAGAGTAGTCCCCCAAACCTTTACAAAACGACAGCCTTTTTCGTGGGTAACCTTGGCCTAAAATACACCAAGGTTCAATATAAAAAGTAGCGATACAAAACAGAGAAATAAATAACTCTCGGGTTTTCTGCCGGTTAATTGATTTATTTAGTTCTTTTTCTTTTAACAACGTTTCGGCAACCCGAAAGTTATTTATTTCAACAATACGCCGGGAAAAACTAAAATGTCATAAAACAGAGAAGTTTTGCCTTAGGTTGTAAATAAATTTTCAGTGTATTGATTTTACTGCGAAAGTTCCAATATTTCCTAAAGCGGAAAACAGTACTCTGCGTTCAGTAAGTGTAATTTAAGCAAGAGTTCGTGACCAGTCCAGGAAAACAAAATCACACAACTAAAAAAAAAAAAAAAAAAAACTAGCATTTAATTCATTCGTTCTTGTCATGGAATGAACGCTTTGGTTTGTTACAGGTGCTGGAAACGTGTGAGGGATATGACTAATCAGAAATTTAGAAGAAAGAAATGTTGCTGTTATTACATATTTGTGTAAGAAAGAGATTTCGCCGATGGATATTCATGAGGATTGCGTGACATTTTAGGAGGGTCTCCCAATTACATGAGAGTTAGAAAGTGGGTCTGTTGATTCAGATGGGAAGAAATAACACTAAAGATGATTCCATCCCAGGAATACCAGTGAACAGAACCACTCAGGAATATGTGGACAGGATACATAAATTGGTGATGACAGGAATTCAGCGGGTTGAGGAGATATAGGATAAAACTTTTGACAGCAGATAGAAAGGCAGTGAGGAAGCAACACAATTCTAACTCCTTTGAAGCCAATCCTGTAACTTCTGTAGAACGGTTTGTGGGATTTGAGGGGGAAATATTTCTAGATTTCTTGAAAACGGTAAAATGATGACGTACGCATATTTTGCTAACCTTGTGAAACAACTTCGAGCCGTTGTCATCAAACAGGGCGACGTTCCCAGTCAGCACACTTCCCAAAACTTAAAAACTTTCTCTCTGTATTACATTTCAATTTAGATGAGGACGTAATTGGTTATGTTGCCTTATTTTTTGACACCCTTGAAAAATACTTTCAAGGGTATGGCATAAAATCACTGGAATGTTACTAGACGAACTGAGCGCAGAGGGGAGTATGCTGAAAAATATAACAAACTTTTATTTTACGTTTTACCTTTTTGAAAGGCCACAAACTCATGAAAAGATCCTTTATCTTTTTTATGTGATTATTCTGCTCCACAATAAGTCTACTAAACAAAGCCAACCATGCCAACTGACTGGAAGCAAGAGCATTAGCTAATATACAACACAGGTTCACTAACAAAATTACGGATACAGTATTTTTAACGCCAACAATTTTACCTTGGAATAAAATTTAGTATATTCCTTGCAATAATTTGGTTGCATAGTATTCTGTTACGAATACGGAAACGTATATGTATAGTGAAAATGAAAGAGAAAACGATTTGTATGATTTCATAAACAATCTCTTGAACCACTCCGAGCCAGGTGTTTGAGCGGTAAAGCTTGGGCTGGTAAACGGGAGGACGCGGGTTCGAATCCACATCCAGTCATTCAGAATTCGGTGATCTATGGTTTCGCTAAATCATTCGAGAAGAATCCTGGAATGGTTCCCTCAAAAAGGCCATGGCCGAATTACTTCCCTCTCCTTTCTGTCAGAACTCTCCAACCTCTTATGACACCGATATCGACCAGGTGCAAAACCCAAAGGGGAAAAAAATCGAATCAAACGGTAATTAAAGTTTTTTTTTAAAGTTGTGGAGGAAGTTGATCTCTATGCCTGCAACGTGGTAAACAACTGGAAACGATGTCTTGAGTACAACTGGCTAATACAATATCAGAAACATATTTTTTATTTTTATTATTTATTGCTTTACGCCTCGTCGACGGCTAAGGTCATTAGAGGCGGGGTGGGACTGGGGACAAGGAACGGGAAGGAATTCGGCCATGGCCTGTTTGAAGGAAGCATCCCGGCATTAGCCTGGAGTGATCTGGGGAAACCATGGAAAACCCAAATCTGGATGCCTAGACGGGGATTCGAACCCACGTCCTCCCGAATGCGAGGCCAGAACGTTATCCGTTCACCCACCACGTTCGGTAAACATATTTAAGCCTTTTTTTGTGTGACAATAATAAATTACACTGGTCGACAAGGTTTTCTTCACAAGAAATCTGATTAGTGAATCTAGGGCATTTTTTCATATTGAATTCAAATAAATAGTTAGAATTTTTCTATCAGGCACAACTTTTATGTGACAGCTACTTTTTAAAATTTGATATTAGCATTCTCTTTGTCCTGACATAGGAACCTCTATCTTATATGTAGTGATTTCATTCAAGCTGTATTTGAGAGAATTATATGTAATATCTTGCTGAAGCACCAAAAGACATGACTGTGCAGGTTTATTCATGTTTTGACATGCGCAGACCTGTTAGTCTGGCATTGTGACATGTCATTGTTGAGCTGACTGTGAGCTCGTTAGAAAGAATATCACTACTGAAATATTTCCTTCCTTTCTGTTTAGAGGTGTATTGTGTACGTTGTGTTGTAGAGTTTTCTCTTTTCACTATACCACGAGAGTGTGTAAATCATGAAGATAATTTCTGCTATATTTTGCGGTGAGCTGACCTTCAAGTCTGAGAGGCGAAATTTTACGTGACTTGTGAAACAATGTTATGATTTTAACTTTGGCTGTCAAGTGGGTGATTTTGATAAGAGCTGGGCTCCAAATGTATGCTGTATTTCGTGTGTTAGACTGTTGACTGGTTGGAAAAATGGAACACGTCATATGCCATTTGCAGTTGCAAAAAACTATCGTGACATAGAGGCTGATATTCTGCATTCTTATCAAGCTATGGGATGCAACAAGTCTTTAAAAATTCACTTCTTGTTCTCTCACTTCTTCCCGGAAAATCTTGGAGCTGTCAGTGATGAGAACGGTGAGCGCTTTCATCAGAGATACCAAGGGAAGTGGAGTTCTAATATGCTGGCTGACTTCTGTTGGACCAAGAAGAGAGATTTTTCAGATGCAAAATATGCCCGAAAATCACTATCTACCAGTTTCTAGGCAAGTCAAAATGAGTAGTATATCATTTAAAGTTAAAAACTTAATTACTGATTTTATTACAAATTATAAAAAAATCAAATGAATATCACAAAAAAAACTAAAATGATATTTGAATTCAGCATGAAAAAAATACTACAACCTCGTATTTGTATTCTTGTGAAAGAAAAAAAGTTCATTTTTGCAGACCAGTGTTATTTCTCAAGGATTGTTTTTATTTTATTTTAATGTTTTCTCTCACTTTAATTACAGTCTTACAGACATTAGTGTGTTTGAAGCCGAGTATGTATTTTTGGTGAGGAACGGGAAAGCTCTTTTTCTTGCTTATGGCTTTATACCTCGTCGTCGTCCAGGCCATTACGAACTGGAAAGGAATAGGGAGAAGGAACGGGAAGGAATTTCTTTCGAAGGATCCATCCCGGGATTCGCCTGGTGCGATTTCTGGAAACCATGGAATCTCGATGACCGGGCGGGGATTCGAAACTGCGTCCTACCGAATCCGAGGCCAGAGCTTTACCGCCCACCCAACGCACTCGGTGTCAGCACCCTACTTTATGCCGATGACCAGATTGAGATGATCTACAATATTCAGTACATAACCTCAACTTCACAGCCAAACATTTTAGTATGGAAATTTCAACCAAGAAATCAGAAATCATGGCATCTCCCGGAAAAGAGCAAATCCGAATCAAAACAGTCCTAAATAAAGAAATTATAGGACAGGTAAACACATTTAAATATTTGGGTTACCTTCTAACAAGTTTGGAAGAAAAAGACATTAAAAAAAACCCACTGAGGATAATAGGCCAAGTGTTCAATCTGAATAAAATTGGAAAGCACACCAGAATCAAGGCATTTAAAATTATGGCAAGGCAGATTCTTACTTACGGTGCTGAAGTCTAGACCATAAAAGCACAAGATAAAAGACGCACACTGCTATATCATATCAAATACGAAACAATAACGGATAAATTGACCGGTGTAACGGTTAGCGTTCTCGCCTCGCATTCGGGAGGACGGCGGTTCGAATCCCCGTCCGGGAATCCAGATTTGGGTTTTCCATGGTTTCCCCAAATCACTCCAGCAAATGCCGGTATGCTTCCTTCAAAAGGCCGTGGCCGAATTCCTTCCCATTCCTTGCCCCCATCCTTGCCCCCCCATCCTTTCCCGTCTCTAAAGACCTCGATGTTAAAAAGAGACGTAAAGCAGTTAAAAAAAAACGGATAAATTGAAAGTAACACCGGTAGTGAAAGGACTGGCGGCAAGGAATTATACCATGGCCTTTTGGAGGAACCATCCCGATACTTGTTTTTAGTGATTTGTGGAAATCTGGATGGGTGGCAGGATGGGGATTCGAACCGACATCCTCCCGAATGAGAGGCAAGAGCGTTGCCGTTCACCCACCACGCTCGGTGAAAGAATAGTCAAAACAAGAATACCGCGGCGGGAACTGTACAACATCCCCAGTGGCTGGGAGATCGTAGCAGGCCGCGAGTCTTCTGTGAATGACCGCAAGGAGAGGTCGCACCCGTGCAACTGGTTTCAGTCCCGCGGCCGTGATCCCGTTTTTGCAAGCACGGCCGCAGTTTCACAACTGCCCTTCACACGCACAGTTTCCGCTTCCAAGTTCGTAACTGTCACTGCTGACTAGGATTTCTTATACTTGCTTATTAACTTAGAGAATGGTTACACTGAAAGAAACAGACAACAAGTAAAAATAATTTCTGTTATGTATCAAGACGAAACAGATAGGTGTGCTCATTCATAACTACTTCTTCACCATCCTTTTCCATTTTGGGGTTGGTTGACTTTGATGAGTTTTCCTCTTCATTGTCATGGTCAGATATGTAGTTTCGGGTTTATGCCCTTCCTGACGCCAAGCATATCATACCAAATGCCAGGTCGTACTACGTACTGAATGGGAAGTGTTGCCAACTATCTGTGATAAGTGAAACTATGTTCTGTGTGTTTTTTGTTTGTGAAATGTGTAATTTATGAGGTGGAAATTGGAAATTGTCGCGGCATTCACCTTGACAGCTGCGGAAACCACCTAAAAATCGCAGTCAGGACGGCCTGGCTTCGTGCCTGGTCCCGTTGTACTTCCACTGAGCCACACTGGAGGCTTATGCTCATCTATAACTCATTACTGATTCTTGCTTCTTAATGGATTTCAAACTTACTAAAGATAAAATGTCAGCGCACCAATGCTACTTTGCGCTATATCTGTCGCTACTAGGGATTGCAATCCAGCAAAGCGGGATCCCGCAATCCCGCGGGATCCCGCATCATTAGACAATCTGGGGGATCCTGCACAAAATTAAGCGGATCCGCAATCCGCAAAATCCGGCGGAAACGTATGTCAGTCTGCGTGACTCGCTGCCCCACTCGGTCTCTATCGGATGTATTGTACTGTTTGCCTGTACCCTTGCAGTTGGCATTTGACTCATGTGAACAAGCGTTTGTTTTTGTTAATCTTCGTCATTCGTCTAAGAAAATAAATACACTTTTACGTATTCATCAAAACTTACGTTTGTTTGGAGTACACATTACTGTAATTTGAGTGATTATGCGTATTTAGTACGATTTTCTAACTATATAATTATTTTTTAAGTGTCGCACACGTTATCTGAACTACACGGTTACAGCTTTTTATTCACGGTTTCATTATTCCCATTTTCTGTATTTGCAGATAAAGTAATTGTGAAAATTTTCTAATTTGCGGCTGAAAATTTGATTATTCGTTGATATGAAACTAATGTTATCGTAATTTTAACGATCGCATACCTATTTATTTAACAGCTATCAAAAGGAAATTGTATATCCTTTGACTTATTGTTGTTATGGCCGCTGCATCAATGCGTTTCTTTGACGAAAGTCACCTGTTTACATGTGCCGCTCAGGCTTTCGATTAATCCCTCTTCTCCTCGTTATTATTTCGACTAAAGGTAAAAAAAGTTATAATGAAATTTTCACGGGTGTATCGACGAATTGTGTTGTAGGTACACCATACTTCGACGGCTGCCTCCGCCGTCTTCCTCACGTGTGTAATTTCGTGTGTTTGCAATGAAATCCGGAGATACAACCTATGAGGACTTCACTGCAATCATTCGCCGAGAAAGTCTCCTTTCTTACTAAAAAATAATAATTTCCACTCTAAAAACTTCGTTACGCCAAATAAGTAAATCTGAAATACTTGACAGTTTACGTGTTGGTGAGTAGTTTCTTTTAATAACATTGAATCAACTGTAATACCAATCAAGGAATCAGGTGATATAATAATGAATCACGCAAAAAAAGGCCAAGTCTCGTGCTTGTGCAGTGACAAAAAGTTATGAGATCTTGTTCTAAGCCAAGTCTACACTTTACAAAGTATATTCACTTCACTTTGTGAAATGGAATGCTTTTCTCGGTGTGATGGAATGTTTATTTAGATTTTTTTTTTTAAACTCTGGTAACTTGGCCATAAGCAAACGATGTTTTTAAACTTATGTGATGTATTGTAAGGCACATAATATGACCTAAGACTCAATATTTTCCATTTTTATTATTTATTTAAAAATTGGTTTAGATTAAAAAACAAAAATGTAAAACCTCGAAATACACTTAAGACACGCTAAAAAGTTTTAATGTCATTTTGCCAATCAAAATATTGTTAATTTTTATTATTTAACATTAAAAATTATTTATTAATTTAATTATTATTTAATTTATTAACGTTTTAAGTAACTACGTTTTAAATATATGCGTTAAAAAACTGTATGTACCAATCCCGCACGGATCTCGCGGGTTCCCGCGGGATTGGCGCAAATCCCGCGCGGATCCCGCGGGATTGCAATCCTTAGTCGCTACCATGGATTAGTTTACAAGGCTGCGTGTACTGTAAATTAGATTTGATTGTGAAACACTACTTAAATCTTGTGATGTTCCACGCTCAATTCATTTGACTTTTTTTTTCGCTGGTATTCTTAGCGAGTTTTACGAATTAACGTCCTGCAATACCAAGTATTGTTTTTATTTGCTTCCAGTAACATACCTTTTTGGTAGATATATTATATTTTTTTGAGTCTGTTAAAGTTTTTGTGAAGTGAAAACTTCTACAGTCGTGATAGGTGGTGTTTGGACGGGGGTAAATGTATGCGTTTACGACTTCCCGTCACCAATATGCAATGACTTTCTGCGCGTATGATACCATAAAAGTGATTAATTTTATCAATAAAAGTGATTTTTTTTGTACAAAAATATATTTTTTTTCTGATTTTGATGGAACTTTGCATACATATACTTCAAAACAAATATAAAAACACTGTTTACGTTTGATTAACAAAAACCTAAACCCTCTCATCCTTTCCTCCCCCCCCCCTCCCCCCACCTGTCAATGTTGTTCATACAAACCCAGAGTTTTTATCCGATTTTGACAGTACTTAGCACACATATAGGCTACTCCAAAACAAGGAACAAGTTTCTCTCTCTGCTCGCAGGTTCAAATCCTGTGGTGAGCAGAAATTTTTAAGAGTTGTACAGTATTTGATTATATGAGCTACGCCAGGACGTTCCGTAGTTCTGATTTCACGTTAATCTGTAGTCCCCAGATGAAAGGAATTGGCCTTCCTGCCTCTGACACAATAGCTTGATACATCTCTTTCGAGAAAATTAAGATTTTAAAATGGGTTGACAGCATTATAATGCCTCTTATGTCATCGGAGTGACGGTACTTTTGGCAACATTCCGGCTTTTCTTACCGAAATTAATGGTTCGATTCTACATGCATGTGATTTCTTTTCAAATTTCTATATTTCTTTGTTTCATTTAAAGTTTCTATTTGTTGAAAATTATATTCCTCTATAAATTATTTTAAGAAGGAAAATACTTTTGTGGTCTTGGTGCAAGAAGCGAATTGAGGGGGGGGGAAGTTTATTTTTATTCTTCGTTTGTTGAGCTGCGTTACGTCCGCTAATTTCAACGAAATTTCACCTGAAGCCTCCGGGCACCTTCTAGGTAGAATGTACATTACTGATAAATATATATTAGTTGTATCATAGGCCGAATGCAGATTAACTGCTGACTGTATATTAAGATATATCCTAGGCCGAATGTAGATTAACTCCTGACTGATACGCGCCTGTAGATCCGAAAGAGTAGTAAAACTTTCCATACTGTGGGTAGAGGTACGCCCACAGCTTTTTCTATTACACAAGCACCCAGTTTGCACTAACTGAGTACACCATCTGCAAATTTAACTGCTGGAAGATTAAATTTTGAACGAAAGTAACGTTTGACAAAGTTAACAGCCCGAGTTTGATGAAATTCGAGAGTGAAAAATATTTTCTCCTGACCGTTAGCCACCATATTGCAAACACTGACACCTGGCAGCGAAAAACGTAACTTCTGGATCTTGCGCGATCCAAAACAAAACTGAGAATTTCTTGATCATCCATGAAACAACCACAGTCGTATGTAGAATGCATAAAAACTCCTAACAATCACTCGTAATAATACTGTATAACGAAACATCTGTATTATTATTTCAACACAAAGCAGCGATTGTTTATTTTATGAGAAGAACGTCACATTAACAACATTTTTAGCAAAACGAGTAAAAGAAAAGTAATCGAAGTCTAAGTATCCAATACTTTTCAGTGATAATAGAAATAATAGTGTACATTTTTATCTGAAGAAGCTTAATTCAATGATACAAGGACGGCAAAAAAATATATATCTTTATTAAAATAAACTGCAGCTGTGACGCAAAATTCTGTTTATTCATGTCTACAGGAATATTCAGACCTTATTAATCCAGTGAGATGAACTACATCATCAATATATTCCAGTAAAATACCCTGATCAGCGTATAAATGAACTAATATATCAGTATTGACTGGAAATCTGATGGATGTGTGGACGTTTTTATACTTATCAGCTCAGCAGGTAGAGTTAGATACTCATTTTGTGTTAAAATTAACGACTTAAATCGGCAGCGAAATAAGTTTTACTATTCTAGAACGTTCAAGAATGTAACAGACTTCTAAAAATTTTTATTTAATGCGGAATAAAATTGCACGTGTAATTTACTTTTACATATATAAAAATTTGAGCATGTTACACTTGAGCCGATTTAACGGGAGGGTGATCGCAATCTTTGGTGGGGCTGCTGCTCACGCAAAGCTGCTTTCGATCGATCCCTACGCGGAACAGGTCAAACAGATTCACTATATAACTCCGACCATAAATGAAGCTGACAGTACTTTTTTCTAATGCAGAAAATTATACGAATATTTTACACGTTGTTATTTTTAAATTCTCTTGTGATTCGCTAGAATTAAAAAACGTTGAATCCTACGAAGTTGGAAAGTATTCTCATTACTGTAAGCATCGGAGCCTTGGCATTCAGGAAGACTCAGCAGGTTTTCCATGGATTCCCAAAATCACTCCAGGCGAATGCCGGGATGCATCCTTCAAAACACCATGGTCCAATTCCTTGTCCCCAGTCCCATCCCACCTCTAATGACCTCAACGTCGACGAGGCGTAAAGCTATAAGTAAAAAAAAATATTTTCTTGCCTTCCAATAATTCTTCGTCTTTTCGCTTTGCTGTTTCCTCCTTTCTTAGGTACAGATGTAATAATCATTCCCTTTCTATTCCCTTGAAATTCTATATCAATCTTCTGAAATTTTCTCTATCTTATATTATTTCTTCTGTTATTTTGCTCTCTATCATATCTTTCTTTCCTCCTTGGATTCACTGGTTACCATTCTTACTATTATAAATGTGGTTGAAAATTCTTTTTATAAGTCTGCTGTTATCCATTCTCATTATCTGACCAAATGAACTGATTATCCTCTTTCTGATCCTGTCTGAGATGCTTTCATATTCTTCTTCCATATATAGATTTTTATTGTCTTACTACCTGATGCCCACGACGTCGCTCGTGATTGTAAAGGATTTTGATTGACAGCTACCGACATGTAACCACCATAGCGCACGATGGGGACACTAGAGGCTAATACCACACACAAACATCAGTTATCCGCGCAGTGTACTTATAGCTGCAAAGTGAAAGATAGGGACACATATGCCATTGGTAGAAATATGAAATTGCCCTCCGTCGACCAATTTTCAGCCACCATAACTCCGACACCCCGATAGCTACCAACATGAAACCACCATGTTGCACGGTATCACACACAATCACCGGTGGACAGCGCTAGGTAGATATGGCTGTGAAGTGAAATATAGGGACACACATGTCTATTTTTTTATCAGCTCCACCACTTTCAATCACCATGTCTACCATAGCCCCCACAGCAACCGACACGAAATCACAATTGTTACCGAAATTGGGTCAACGTTCTGATCGATGGGTGACTCTGTGCTACTACCACACACAAACACCAGTGATCTGCGCTAGATAGTTTTGGCTGAAAAGTAATACACCATGACACATACGTGTTTGGTAGAAATGTGAAAGTGCCGCAGGTCGACCACTTTCCCACACCTCCATAGCTGCCGACATCTAACCAGCATAGTGCACGATGGGAGTTTCGATGCTACTACCACACACAAACACCAATGGTCTATCCTATGTAGTTGTGGCAGGAAATAGAAGAATTAGGAGACACAAGTCTTCGGTCGAAAAATGAAAATGCCCTGCATCGACCACTTTTAACCATCATATCTCCCACACCCACACAGCTATCGGCATTCGGCCAAAGTTGTGCACGATAGGAAACTCCATGCTACTTTCACACACAAACACCTGTGATCTGTGCTAGGTAGTGGTGGCTGAAAAGTGAAATATAGGGAAACAGACGTCTATTTATATATATATGCATAAGATTGTTCTATGATAATCATAAATCTGTTTTAATTCCATTTGATATTGCAAACAGAGTAATTACCATTATTCACAGCAAAAGACACTTTGAGTCTACCTAGATTTACAATGATTGCACCTATTTGGGTGTGACTGTAAGTACCAATTTACAATAACTCAAGATATCTGTTAGTATTTAAATAACATCAACAAAGATTGATCATAGAAATGTCTAAATCACTAGCTTTTAACATACCGCGCGCGGATTTGAGAAATTAAATTTAAATGGCTATAACGTTACTTGGGGTGTAAAGGATTTGGCACAAACCATTAGTAGCACCCTCCAACTAAATTTAAACTCCCTTACGTTGTATACTGTATTTGCGACTAAATGATTCCCAAAATAAGGTGTCACCCAATGCTTCCTGAAAGGAGGGCGAAATAGCGGGGAGCGATCCAGGGAACACTCTTGCCCTAGGGGTTGAAAATGGCGACTGAAGACGGATGAATTAGAAAGGATCAACGGTATGGGAATACAGAAGGCAACGGCAAGCCACTGCATTAAAGACCAAAAGGGTATCCTGAGGCCATGTGATCCTGTAAAGTTTCACATGAAACTATGGCGTCTTTCTTGGTGAAATAATCCTCCAACTGGATCTCTTGATGGAAATTGCTAAGGAATCAGTCATCAGAATGGACAGAAACATTCTACGAGTCGGAGTGTGGAATGTTAAAAGTCTGAATAGGGAGGTAGATCAGAAAACTTAATAAGAGATGTAATGAGTAAAGTTAAATATTTTGGGATTATTGAGATGAAGTGGAAAGATCCGCAGGATTTCTGGTCTGGGTAATATAGAATGATTGCCACTCAAACTGTCAGAGGAGTTACTGGGGTGTGATTTGTAATAAACAAGAGTAAAGAAACAAGATTTACTGTGAACAATTAAGTGGCAGGATTAGTCTCATGAGGATAGACACTTAGCCTGCGTCAATTACATTCGTACAAGTATCTACAGGAATATTATAAATGCGAAAGTAACTTTATCCCTTTGCATGTTTGTTACGATCTTGATGAAATTTGCCAAGTAAATACTATGTATCATTAACATGGACAAGGTATACTTTTTCGGGATAAATAACATATTTTCTAACGAAATTTTGAAAACTAATCGATGACAGACAGTCGGATAGCGTGTTTATGTCCAAGACCACACTCAAATCTCTCCAACACACGCAGTCTTTTTCTTGAAGGCTATAAAAATTAATTATTAAAAGTAAACCCAAGTACAGTAGAAATCTAGGGGAGAAACTGAAAAGATCCGTTTAATATGTGTTTGCTGTACTCACCCTGCGCTGGACACGTTTGCGATGCGCAGCGTGGTGTTTCTGTGATGGAAGCTGTAGGCGCGCCGGTAGTCCAGCGTATGCCAGTGGTGGGAGCTGGTCAGCCACGTCGCGAAGCGGCACTTCGCCGGGGACACCGCTGCAACCACCAAACAACAACAAATAACTCTCTCTCCATCGCGAATACGATGAATAGTAATAGGACGAAAGAAGAACCACCTGACTTCTGTCAATTATTTATTTGTTTAGTGTTATAGGTACTTTACAGAAGTCGACGCCAGTGAAGCAGTCTGTGATATGTACTGCTGTTATCTAGCGGCTTGGTTCTGAACTGTCTCATACGCGCGACTTTCTCAGTTATTTTTTGTCCTTCTAGGGTCAAGCTCCGAAAAATTTCGTTCTTATTTTATAATGAAACCTGAATCTTTTAAATGATACCTCATTTATCGATTTCGGTTAAGTATCAAGAAAGATAAATGGCTCGTAACAAAAAAACACGTTATGAAAATAATGATACTTTGCCTTTTAAGGGTCAAATTCAGAAAAATTCCTTTCTTAAAATATTATGCCTCCAACGCAGAGCCCTTAATCCCTAAAATAATAGCTCATTTCTCGGTTTCGGTTAGATATTAAGGGAGATAAAAAAAGTATTTTATGGAATTAGCAATACTTTTGCTCTTTAAGGAATAAATTCCGAAAAATTCTTTTCTTAAAATATGTTGTGACCACAGCGGAGTTCTCAATCTTTAAAATTGTACCTAATTTATCTTTATCGGTTAGACACAAAAAACGTGTTGTAAAAGTATTAGGGACGAATTCCGAAAAATTCATTTCTTAATATACGATGCCACTAAAGCGGAGATCTTAATCTTTAAAATGATACTTCATTTATCGATTTCGGTTAGAGTACAGGGAGATAAATGGTTCGTGGTACAAAAACCCGCATTTTAAAAATATTGCAATTTTTTCCCCTTTAAGGATTGAATTTGGAAAAATTACTTTCTTAAAGTATGATGTAACCAAAGCGGATACCTTAATCTTTAAAATGATACCTCATTTCTCGTTTTCGGTTCGGTATAAAGGCTTGTGACCAATGGCTTGTGACCAAAAAACATTTTATAGAAATAATATATATATGATGACTGTGATAAGTGCATGTATCGTATCGCAAGGAAAATGTATGACGAAAAAGGAGGGAAATGAGAAGACACTATAGTTCAGTGCATGGAAGGGGAAAGATCACCATGACCACAAACTGGCACTCGATTTCATGCATAAGGGAGTGGGAAAATTTTCTTTTGTGGGTAAGGGTTGTCTCAGGGATTGGGACAAATTACCAAGTGAAGTGAAGAATAATTTACCTAAAACGCTGAAGGAATTTAAAGTTAATATTCGTAAATCGCAGAAGTAGATGGGAGAGAA
Source organism: Vandiemenella viatica (assembly GCA_031002005.1). Lineage (NCBI taxonomy): Eukaryota > Metazoa > Arthropoda > Insecta > Orthoptera > Morabidae > Vandiemenella > Vandiemenella viatica. The sequence goes on along the minus strand of CM061921.1, from coordinate 100,151,216 downwards.
ATTTAACACTCGAATTATATAAGATAATATACAAAAATAAAATAAAAATGCGTAATTAGGTGACAGGGAATTGCTACCGGAGAGTGTGTTCCATCGCAATTAAATTATTAATAATAATAATAACCGATGCTCTCACTGTGGAAGGGCTTAGTGTTTCATCCGGCCGAGAAAATGGATGATGAAAATTTCTTCCATCGTCAGAACTCGAACTAAATAACTTTGAGCCAAACGGCCTCAGTTCGAAGTGGTTATCATATTGTACAAATACAAAATTTGTATTTTTATATTTGAACAGACCTTCATGTTTTAAAGTGCTCGGTGCGATATAACTGTTTCTTACTGGTATTCGTAAACTCGATAATTAATTATTTATGAACTTAAAAATACGGAATTTCGCTCATTCAGTCACAGTTACAATTTCTGATTAATTTTGAGGACTTCTAATAACTTTCTCATCCTTTTGTTTTGGAACCTTTTCATAATACATGTTTTTTTTTTAAATAAACCTTATAAAATGTAGAAATTACATCCAAAAAACGTTGAGCTTGAAAATAATTCGGTAAATGAAAGCTATATGTCATAGCTGGAATGGTAAATTATTTTGAATTTTACGCATAGGTTTCCCAAAAATTTTGTATGTAAATCCTTCTGCTCCTAGTTTTTACCTACATAATTCAAAATACTAGTTCAGGTCCATTGATTTCAATTCGTTCGTCCAGGATTACTAAACTTTTTATAACTGAAAGCAATGACCTGAAGGTCGAAACTGTTGGTAAATGACGGTGATAATTAGACAGTATTATCATGTGAACATTAAAGGAAAATTCGCTAATACAAAAGCAAACGAATGTGAAGTACTCTCTTGAAATACACAATCTACCGAGTCGTTGATAGCAAATACTAGCTTCGGAACTACCTCGATGTTAGGCAATTAGAAATGGAGAATGAAAACTGCCTCCCGCGTAGATTGAAGACAAGAGACTGATGTTTGTGGTATTTCTTTTTCTAAGCTTAATGCCCTAATCGCCTTTTAAGTGAATAATGTAGTGGTGCGGTCACGAGCAGCTTCATGTCTAAGAACTTTGTTTGCACTAGAAACAGCGGTCTGGTGGCTCAGTGGTCTGAGTGGTCTGAGTGGAGATCTAAAGGTCCCCGGTTCGAGTCCCGGTCTTGGCTGGAATTTTCAAAGGCTCTTAACCCGACCTTTCTGGCACATAATGCTTACGTAAGTCAGATTTCACGTTAAGCTGCAGGTCCTCCATACCTGGTAGGAATACCGGGTTAGGTTAGTTAGCCACGACACGGGGTGCATTACGAGGTGAATCTAAACCCTGTCATCTGGTGGCCGAGCAATCCTTCCGAATCTCCCGATTAACAAAGCCTTAAGATGATTAGAATTGATGTATACTAGAAGTTGGATGTGATTAAAGATCGCGATGCAGTTGGAACTAATTAAAGTATGATGAAGTATCGACAATTAACCTCAACTTCTGCTAATTTTGCCTCTGGAAAAATAGCACTTACAAGTAAGAACATGTTTTCTATGTTGGTTGATTTAAATAGCTGTGCTTTATGCCGTATCAGGAGAATGTCAGCTGTAATCAAACAAAAGCTTCGTTGACTAGTAGGCAAGAAACTTAGTCTTGTACGTAAAAACATGTCACATACATCTAAGAAAAATAAAATCCCAGTGCTATACTGTGTAGCGACGACTATTAGCTGGCATTCTGATCCAGTGTGAATTTCAAACTATGCTCAACTTTCGCTAATTTTATTGCTATAAAGTCACAGCTTGCAACTACAGACATGTTGCCCACATAGACGATACTAATGCAAATCTGACTGTAGGTCATCTTCCGCATTCGTTGGATAATAGATTATAAATCAAAATTCCTTCTGGAACAACTGTTGATGTTACTGTTTTCTTTATTTCCATACGCGTTTCGCCCTTATAGTGTGGGGCATCGTCAGTGGCTGTGAATTTGTTTTTACATGTGATATGTTACATTTGACAGAGGAATTATAAATTATTATATACATATTTACATTGTACTTACAGCTAGGGTGGTGGTATTTAAATGGCGAAACAAGAAGTTTGCAGTTGCAATGGATACAACGCCAGTGTTTATTCAGTAATATGTGTAAAACAGTTTTTGTAATTGTGAAATAGAAGATCTGTAAGATGCATAAAATGCTGTTCCAGATCGCCATGTAAATACCACCACCCTAGCTGTAAGTACAATGTAAATATGTATATAATAATTTATAATTCCTCTGTCAAATGTAACATATCACATGTAAAAACAAATTCACATCCACTGACGATGCCCCACACCATAAGGGCGAAACGCTTATGGAAATAAAGAAAACAGTAACATCAACAGTTATTCCAGACGGAATTTTGATTTATAATCTAGACGATACTAACATCACCGTGCCCTCCGCTACACAAAAAGAAAGTGATAATTTATTTGTAACTAGTAAATATCGACACTAAACATAATAAAATCTGTGCAAGCAAACAAACGTGTTGATTGTTTTTACCTCAGCAAAAGCACTTTGTTTTCTTTTAATTTCATATACACTTACTAGCCAATGGATGGTAATATTACCATTTTATACTCTGTATCAGTGGGTTCAGATCGCACAAACTGTAATAGGCTGATTCTGCGATGCAATCAAGACAAAAATAATGGTTATTTTTACCTTTTATAGTTACTTAAAGTTATCTCATTCGCATATCCAATGGATGGCAACACTGGCAATACCACTTCAAATACTGTTTACATAGAAGCTTTACTAACAGTATTCAAAGATATCTAAAATTTTCTGAAACAGTGAAAGTTGTAACCAGTGGCAGAAACAAATTATTTTAATAAATTTAAGTACAACAGAACTACAAAATGAAAAGCAGGGAACAAATAACGAGGCGAAACAAGTGCTGATCAAGTTTTCTCATGGTATACACCTAGCCAATAGCTCGTCAGTGATTTTACAACGAAAAACATAAATTTAACGTTGAAGAGGATGTGCAAAGTATTTGTATCTGTGGAAGAAAATTATTTAAAAAAAGAGTAAATGCGTTGGCCGGATGATTCAGGAAAGTAAAACCTTGAGAAATGGTTCTGCAAGCTACTCTCACGTTTATGAAGGCGAAAGTCACGTGATACTGGGCAGTGCACTCTACCTCGAGTATAGCGGATGAGAAAGGACCCAGGCGCGTCGAGGTAACCCTCACATAAACGTCTCTGGTCCACCAGATTAGAGGTCTCCCAGCAAGCTATCACTCATAACTATACAAAAGCATTGCACATGGATGGCTCACAAAAAGACCACAAATATCGAATATGAAAAATGACAAGCGATATGGAATTTTAGAAAACTTACTTGTTGCTGCTTGGAATGTCAGAATAATTAGAATTAAAGAGCTAATGATATTACAAGAAATAAAGATGAAGCGCATAAATGCAGATGTGATATGTGAAACTAAGAAAAAATATTAAAATCACCTTTATACAGAACTATAAAATGCAGTAGCAATGATAATAAAAACAATGTGAACAATTTAAATGACGGGTTTCTCACTATTAGGGAGCCTATGAAAATCCCCGCCGAGACAGGGATTCGAACCAGAGACATTTTGATCTCCAATCATTTGCCTTAACCACTGAGTCACCAGACCGCTCATTGAAAAAATAAATTACACAGAAATGTGGCAAAACTGATGGTGTACCATGCTCATAAAGAATCAATGGAACGATTCCTCAGTGAAATAAAAACGTGTTTTGTTATTGTTTTTGATTTTGCCAAGGGGATGTAGCCTACAGTGTGCTGAAACACTTAAACTGAGAAGAAAAAGACACTTTATAAGAATTACCAGCAATAGTTCGACCTCTATAGAAGACGATGGTGCTCAAATGGAGAAGAAGGTCGTCAAATACGTATTTGAAAATGGCCCTCCAAAGGAATAGATGATACTTCTCATTAGGAATTAAAGCGATCCCCAAGAGAACAAGAAAGCAACAGGCCCAGACGGTCCTAACATAGAATTATTTAAATATGAGATTTCTCCGGCCTAAAAGAAAATACTGTTGCTGGAAGGAAAAGACAGTGCCAGCTGAATGGAAAGAGGTGTAAGTGATACCTTCCTTTAAAAATATAACACAAAAATATGCTCTAATTTTAGAATTATAATTACTCTGAACATTGGATAAAGAAAATACTCCAAAATAATAACAAATCGCTTTAAGCCCACTGCCGATTCAAAGTGGTTTTAGGCCAAGAGGATCAAGCATAGATAATGTGTTTGTCATAAAGGAAATAATAATAATAAGAAAAGGAAAAGAACTTCTGGAGGCTGACACAGCGTTTTTGAATTTGGAAAAGGCATTTCATCGCATGACAGTCTTGAAGCTGAGAATTTTCCTTTAACATCTAATAAACGTAAAGCAAGGTCTCTATAACAATACGTAAGCATTTAAATCGACGCGGGAAATAAAACCTTAAAGAAATTTTATATTAACCAAGGGGTACGCCAAAAGTGTAAAACATGCCTGCACTTATTAATAATTACGTAGACAATCTTGGAAACCGAGATCTAATCCTCTTTATAGAGGACCAATTAATTACACATACCCCAGCGATCTTGTAATGTAACTGTTGGAATTTTGATTATTTCGAACTGATTTCGCCTCTTGCCGAGGTACTCTCAGAGATCCAATTTTCTGTAATGTGCAGTTGATAATTTTGTACACACGTTTTTTTTAATGTTGTTACAATTACATCTGTATATGGTACAGTATAAGAGATTACGTACAATTACACGTCTGTCGTCAGATTTGGTAGTTGCTTACCTGTATTTTCAACCAACATGCCACTTTCATGTTATGCACAATTTGAGGCGCATAATCACTAATTATGTCACCTTTGCTACACTGTTTATATCTCACACTCAGAATGATCGAAAGCAAGTAGCTTTTACGTGTTGTTGTTGTTCAACTTGTTTAAGCGGGGATTTTGTAGTCAGAAAATGTTTGTTTTTTTTTGGTTTGCTTTATTACGAATTGTTATGTGTGGGAGAGGAAGAAGAAATGTGAAGAGATGTTAACTTATGGTTTGGTGTGTTGATGGAAATTGTATATTAGTAGCTTTTTGTGTGAGTTTTTTGGGGATTATTAATTTGAATACAGTTTAGTTTAGGTGTTCATCGAGTGCGAATCCGAAATCAAATTTCAACAACAGTTATACCGGCGTTTCTAATAAATAATAATTCATTACTTTAACGAGTAACTACAGAAGAAATAGACTACAGTAATCAGCTTCAGTTTGAGGTATTCAGTTACTTTATTGATTTATACGCCAAAATAATTGAAGGAATCAGGTAATATCGTGTGTTGCTCATATTCTGACAGGAGGATCTAAGGTCACACGAGGTTGATTAGCCAGTGATGAACGGCGCAGCGGGATAGAAGTCAGTCTGCACGTGACGATGGGCAGAATGCCTCCGTCACGCGACGGAGGTAGATGAATTACTATATTCCGCGCGGAAGAAAGAAGAAGGTTTTTTTTTTTTTTTTTTTTTTTTTGCTAATGGATTTACACGCTTCATCGACATCGCGATCATTAGAGGCGGTTAAAAGGACCGGGGAAAAGGAATGGGAAGGAATTCGGCAATAGCCTTTTGAAGGAAGCATCCCGGCATTCGCCTGGAGTGATTTGGGGAAACCATGGAAAACCCAAATCTACATGCCCAACGAGGATGGAGATTTTGATGTGCTATTCGATTGCATCATGAGAAGAGGTTTAATGCGTAGGATCTGAATTTTATATTAAGGGTTTACTGGTTCACCTGCTTAATATCGTGTAGGGCGCCCGCGAGCACGCAGAAGTGCCCCAACATGGACTCGAATAATGTCTGAAGTAGTGCTCGAGGGAATTGACACCATGCATCCTGCAGGGCTGTCCATAAATCCGTAAGAGTACGAGGGGGTGGAGATCTCTTCTGAACGGAACGTTGCAAGGCATCCCAGATATGGTCAATAACGTTGATGTCTGGGGAGTTTGGTGGCCAGCGGAGGTGTTTAAACTCGGAAGAGTGTTCCTGAAGCCACTCTGTAGCAATTCTAGACGTGTGGGGTGTCGCATTGTCCAGCTGGAATTGCCCAAGCCCGTTGGAATGCACAATGGACATGAATGCATGCAGGTGATCAGCTAGGATGCGAACGTACGTGTCACCTGTCAGAGTCGTATCTAGACGTATCAGGGGTCACATATAACTCCAACTGCATTCGCCCCACACCATTACAGAGTCTCCACCATCTTGAACAGTCCCTTGCTAACATGCAAGGCCCATGAATTCATGAGGTAGTCTCCATACCCGTACACGTCCATCCGCTCGATGGAATTAGAAACGAGACTCGATAGACCAGGCAACATATTTCCAATCATCAACAGTCCAATGTCGGTGTTGACGGGCCCAGGCGAGGCGAAACGCTTTGTGTCGTGCACTCAGCAAGGGTGAACTAGTGGGCCTTCGGCTCCGAAAGCCCATATGATGTTTCATTGAATGGTTCGCACGCTGACACTTGTTTATGGCCCAGCATTGAAATCCGCAGCAATTTGCGGAAGGGTTGCACTTCTGTCACGTTGAACTATTCTCTTCATTTGTCGTTGGTTCCGTTCTTGCAGGATCTTTTTCTGGCCGCAGCGATGTCGGAGATTTGATGTTTTACCGGATTCCCGATATTCAGGTTGCACTCGTGAAATGGTCGTACGGGAAAATCCCCACCTCATCGCTACCTCGGAAATGCTGTGTCGCATCTCTCGTGCGCCGACCATAACACCACGTTCAAACTCATTTAAATCGTGATAACCTGCCATTGTAGCAGCAGTAATCGATCTAACTCCTGAGCCAGACACTTGTTGTCTTATATAGGAGTTGCCGGCCGCAGCGCGGTATTCTCAAACTATAACATTGCTGAATATAAATCTGGAGAGCTGAAAGTGATAATAACAAAAGGCTGCGAGAAAGCGAGAGGGAAGGAGAGTGTTGAGAGTAGACTTGCTGTGTGACAGTGTATTTCTTGTGTACTATGCTGGACTGTTTATCACTTGCACGTCTCAGGAATGATAGCTCCATAAAACCATGCTCCATGCATGTGGTGTGGTCACAAAAACGGTGTTAAGAAAAAATTAAAGTGTGTTTTTACTGATCTGGGTTTTCCATGGTTTTCCCAGATCACTCCACGCGAATGCGGGGATGGTTCCTCACAATAGCCCATGGGCGCCTCCTGCCATATCCCTTATAACCCGTCCAAACCATAAGCCCTTTCGATAGGTGCAATGCACCCTCCGCCACACACTTTTAGTGAATCGCGGAGTAATAATAATAATAATAGACTGTGCCGAAAAATTATTTAAATAAGCTCAATAGAAAGAAGACCGGCACATCAGAGTTACTGAGCGTGGAGGGTGAGCGATAACGACCAGGCTTCACATTCGGGATGTCGTAGGATTGAATCCCCGCCCGGCCAGTCAAAGCTTTTCCATGGTTTCCCGAAATCACTCCAAGCCAATGTCGGAATGTTTCCTTCAAAAGATCACTGCTGAATTCCTTCCCGTTCCTTGCCCCCAGTCCATTCCCGCCCTAAGTACGTGCTGTGGTTGACACGTTAATGTCACAGACCACCCACCCCCACCCAACCGCTGCTATCTACATCTGTCGGCAATTAACCTAAGCCAGACCTCGTTTTTTTCGTTCCGGCAATTTTTTTTGTTCTGTCGGTGTTGAGTCCAAACATCTGTAATTAATTATCTCACGAGCGAGCAACACTTTTATTTTCTTCCCGCTTCATCTGGCTGTCGCACGTGCGCTGCCCATCCAGGCGCCAAACGGTTTATCGCTTCCGGCCGCCGCGCCGGCGATAAACAAATGATACTACGTAACTTTACGTATATTTAGTCTACGGAGCGCTTAACGGTGTGACGGGCAGTCTTTGAATTAGGGCTTAAATTGGTAGTTTCGATGTTTTAATATGTGAATATTGTAAGCTGCTTCGAGCGAGAAGATGCGTACGTGCGTAAAAGTGCAGACTTGCAAGTTGGCAGTCCAAGGTCTGCAGCACAGCGCAGCGTAGCGCGCTATGCATGTACAGTGCACGTGATAGCTCACGCATAAATACGCGATCGTGGTGTGATCTCGTTCTATTCTATTCTATTGTATGAACGATTCTGCAGCAGCCATGTGAGAGGTAAGACTTGTGTCTTGTCTGTGTGCCTTCGGCACTGGGCAAGCATATGCTTGCCCATAGTCTTGTCTCGCGTTAGTTAGTATTTGGTTAGTTAAAGTAGTTTGATAAATTATTCAGTCAGTGTAACTTAAATGAGTTGTTTGCCGTTGTCGTAATGTTGTAGCCTCGTTATAATCTTATTTGGTAATCTCGGGTTATAATCAGGATCGTTAATTATTCAGTTAGTTGCATTTAATCAGTAAAGACATCTTTCCATTATGCTCGTATGAAGAAGCTATTAATTCATTTAGTAAGTTGTTAACAATTGTATCAATGCTTGCGTGTCATTTCCCTTCCAGCATAACGTTAGGCAGTTTTGCGGATAATGTATGATTAGGTTTTTATAATTAAATTATGTTTAAATTATCAGTATGAATCGCCCCTAACCATTTACAGCCGTCATTTTAAACCCTTTGTAATTTCAACTCAAGTTACAATTGGTGCCAGAAGAAAACGGTTCTTTAGAAGTGTCTTTTTTTCGTAATATTTCGCTAACGTGCATGTTAAAATATTCGGTAAACTTTTTGCGACTGTTAGAAAGTATGTATGATCTTTATTTTTTTTTCTGAGACAATTCGAGGCTTACAGACATGTCACATGCTCTTATCTTTTACTATTAAGTTTGAAAATTGTTAAATAATATTTTATTAATGTGAAATTTCGTTTCGTATGTTTTGAGTAAATGTGGAGAAAAGTACCAAGTTTCGCCATAAGAGGGCGCTCTTCAGTTGCAAACGCACAAGCAGACGACACGTATACAGCAGCTGAGCAGCCAATCAGGGAAAACCGTGATGCATGATGGGATGGAAAGCTTGGCGCTTTCAAGTTTTGGCGGTGCAAAGCAGACAAAACGTATCAACCATATGGCAGAAATCCAGAAAATAAAGTAAGCATTCAATTTTTCTATTTTGTCAGCATATGGGGGCATCCTTAAAAAAAATTTTATACTATGTAAACTATGATTTTCTGTTGAGAGATTTGTATTAAGTTATAAGAGAAATATGCAGTTTGGTTAAAATGTGGCAGTGTTTTGGTATTCTGGAAAATGTTTTAAAATCTGTGGTATTTGATTTCATTCATTATAAAAGATCTGTTAAAGGGTAGACAGTTTTTGAATCATGTGTTTTTGTCGAAATACAGCCTAACAAATAGGTTAAAAGACATTTCACTGCACAAAACCTGTTCTGTTATTTGATAACAGTATCTTTCTTATGTAAAGCGGCTTAATTTGAAAATTAGTGTTATTGGTGAAATAAACATCTTTAAAGTGGCATAGTAGGAGTATTCTTTTTTTTTGTAACAGTTGAGTGTTTTGGAGTTAATGTCAGTAACTGTGTTAGTGGGTTTGAAGCAATATTACTAAGTTCTGAGGACCATCATGTGGACCCAACTATAGTAATTTACACGGCGAAATACGGATCTAGAATGGAATTTGAATTAGCTACTCAAAGTTCACTCGTTATGCAGATTCAGAAGTCGTAATTGTCGATAATCTATCTTCACAGAAAACTTTCATATCAAAATTTGGTTGTATGAGGTTGTTAGAGGGAGTGAGAATTAAAATATAGAACAGCAGCAAATGAAGCCTTATCTTTAGGGATCTGAGTGTGAAATGTTGCTTTGAGTCTATTGTTTAGTTCATTTATTTGTTGTTGATATGAGAAATGTGATAATGAGGCATTTTGAAGAAGAATTGTGAGAATTATGTGATTTTTAGTTGTTTTATGGTTATATGAAGTTATTATGTGGTTATATGAATGTGTAAGTTATGTTGCAACGTTTTATAAAGATCAAGTATTGTGATTTATGGAGTACGGAAATGAAGTATTTGAGATTTATTGTTTTATGAAGTATAATGATGCATCAGAAGTATTTTTTTATGGAAGTCATGTTGGATTATGAGAAGCTACAATGACGTGATAATGTGTTGTGAAATGAGATGATATGCAGTATATTATGATTATGTTGATAAAATGAAGTAAACAGTAATAGGTGAAAGTATATCATAGTCACTATTGAAATAAGTATTTTACATCAGATAACAAGCCACATGTATAAGATTTTGTAAAAAGGAGTTTAAAATTGTTATGAAGCCACAAGTGAAATTTTTTTTATGTTTTAATTGATCTATCAAGTTTGTTAGTTTAAAAATATTGTATCCAAAGTTTCTTTGAGTTTTTATGGGGAAATACTGAAATAATCTGAAGTCATAAAAAAAAAAAAAAAAAATTCTTCCTTTGGTGAGAAAATAGTTCACTGGTTCATTTTCTTGGAATTTTTCTTGGTAATAATGTCAAGCATAATAACGATTTGTCTAAAACTGCATGTTGAATGAATATGGATTGTTTTTAAGTTGGATTATCAGGTCAGTTAACATATGTTACACAGCTGAACCTAGGAATGTCGAGTCCTCTTAAGAGGTTACCTTAGGGAACATAAAAATGCTCGAATGATAGTTTATGAGAATGGATGCACATGTATATGATGAATTTGTTGGTGAAATGACATGATACTTAAAAATTCTCATGCTGTAAGCAGCAGTGTTCTTAAATTCAGTTCTGCATTAATATGTATTTTTCTTTTTTTTCTGTGTTATAATTTATGAGTTGTAGTTTTAACTATTCTTGTTTCTAATCATGTGATAAGTCTAAAGAAAAAGTAATTATTTTCCTTATAAATCTGTTTATATCTGATTAATTGTGTTTGTGATAAATTCTTAGAAAGTGAAGAACCGGTAAGCATCTGAATTTTAATGCAAATTAACAGAGATGATGATTTTAATTTTAAACCAATGTCTGCAAGTGATTATTTGAATTTTGATGTTCTATATAGGCTATTGTATTTTGAATTTGTAAAAGGATGTCCTCTTCTTCTTCCCCCCCCCCCCCCCCCCCCACAGACTTAAGTATTGAGCAGTATTCATTTAATTGCATTTATTTCTCAAATTTTTGAGCTAATGTTGATAGTTTCAAGTTTCTTTTCCATTAAAAGCCTTTTCAATTCAATTTTTCTTAAAATAAAATGCTGACAATTAGAAAGTAGAATAATTAGAAGGTTGAACAGTTAGAATGTTTGAACAAGTGGAAGGTTAAACAAGTATAAAGTTGAACAAATAGAACATTGTATATAGAAAATTGAGATAAAGTTCCAAGTTGATCCCTGACCAAAGCAGACAGTTGAAAGTTGAACTTTAACAATGAAACATTTTCTGTGAGCAAAAGTTTAACACGGCGTTTACTAAAAGTGCATAACTAATTAAATGTGAAATAGTGAAGAGCAAATACTGGTCCAGGTTATATGTTACAGCAATTTCGAGGCGATATGGACACGAGGACTTTATGCAGTTACATCAAGCAGACGAAACATCAAGACAGAACATCTTTTCAAGACATCGACGGCAACAACTATGAGTACACTAGATCTTAGATTTTAATTTTCCTTTGTATCTGGATTTTTTCTTTCTTTTGGGACGGTTTAGTTTCATTTCATGGTTTTGTTTCAATGTAGGAGATTTTATTTTATTGTAGTTATACTTCATGTGTGCATAACTAATACGACGAGACATAAGCAATTATGAAGCACTCTAGCCTACTATGGTTATTATTTTTTTCCATTGATCTGACATAGTTCTTGCTTTATACTGTTAGATAAATCAATATTGATCAATCCTTTTTTCAACACCTCATTTGTGAAGCAAAAGCCGAGTTTTTCATTATTTTGATTTTTTTTTACTGTGAAGAGAATCTTTCTTATCGAGTACCAGTAGTTAACTTTTCAAATATGTCAATGCTGTTTGTATGAATGGAAACTCAGCAGTTTAAGTAATGGGATTAAAATATTGTTTCAGTGGGTTTATGTGATGATATTTAATTAAATGTTTCAATGGAGTTTCAAGAAGTTATAATGTTACAACGAGACTATAAGGAGATATGTTCTGATTGCCAGGGAGAGCAGTCGATGTTTTAATGAGATGATTTGATGATTGCCAGGGAGAGCAATATGTTATTGAATTGGGAGAATATGTGAATATGTTGTTGAATAAGAATATAGTTAGGAGAATGTATTGCGGTATGGATATTGGTTCTTAGGCTTCAAGAACTTCTCTCTTTAGTCAGAGTTTGGATAGACGGTTGCCAGGTAAACCACCATACGCGCATGTTAGGGTAATGGAGAATGGATATAGCAGAACATGCAGTGGTACAGAAACACGAGAGTGTACGCTAATTACTGTCGTTATATGGCTGAAATACAAGCTCATGTCTAGCGGATGGAATCCGGAGCCTGATGCTGACAGTTAAACGAGTTTATAAGCCTGTTTGCTTGTCCAGGTCTCTGAAAGAAACAAAAACTTCTTGAGCAGAGAGAATTTTTCATTTTTTTTTCATTTTGGGGAACTAAGCAAGGAGCATTTTTAAATTTTGAGGAGTAAAATTTTGTTTGAGTGAAATTCATAATGACATGCATTGCAATTGAGATCAGTAAATTCTTGCATTAAAAGATTTGCTTAAACTTTGGATTAATATTTTGCTTTGTGATATGAATTTAAAATATTTTGATTTGAAATTTGAGAAAAGGAAAGAATCTTTTTCTATTCTATTCATATACTGTCTTTACACTTTCTTCTTGTCAAGTAATAAGTAATTTATGTATGAATGATCCTAATGTATGATTGTGAAACTTAAATTTTGGTTGGACTTTGTATCGAGTAGTGTGTAACAGTGGATTCTAAACAATGAAAATAATTTATGTTGATTCATAGGTTTATTAAAGAGTATTTATGATGCTTTCTGATGTGATTAAAGAGTATAAGTATGTTGATGATTTATTGGAGATGACGCCTTAACTTTTGACAGTATTTTGTTTTTGGGAATATTTAAGATTTTGAAGTTTATTTTTCCATGCGAGTTATGGCAGTTTGAACGATTGTTGATTTTGATTCAAGTGTATTATTTTTTTTAATCAGGAGAATTTAGTTTTGGGATTAAAGTAGATTTATTAATGTGACTTTTTATGATTTTTTTTTTATTAGAACAAAACTTTGATACTTTCAGTTGTATTTTTGTTGTAATGTTAAAGTAGTCAACTACCAGTTGTATATAGGTGAATTTTAGAAAAAGAAAAAAAAAACAACGAATAACTCTAGTACATTCAACGATTCATCGAGTTTGTAAACACTGATTTTAACTTTTTTTTCTGATAACTTGGATCAAAATTATGTTTTCATTTTGATTTACGTTTTGACTTATTCATGATAACTGATTATATTATTTTCATATTTTGCATTTATGCACAATTTTTACTTTTTCATTTGAGTTGAAATCTGATTTTATTTTTCAATGTGATTTGTAACACTGATTTACACATTGATTATACAAGATTTGTTTGACACAGATAATTGAAATTTCTCATAACATTTATACAATTATAATTTTGACTTTATTTTGGTATTTGATTTAATTTTGTGAATTTACTGTCTGAATTTGACACTTGAATTTTATATGATCAACGAAATCCGCTAGTTAGATTTGATTTGAAGGAAGTGACATGCATAGCAAGCATAATTTTTCAGTGATTCTTGAGTTATTAAGATTTTGATTTCTAATGCTTCTTCATACGATAAACTTTCAGATAATTTGTTCTATACCATATTTTCAATTTTACTTAAATTTTGTTGCATCTATACACTGGAGTGCAAAATCATTTGGCGGTTAGGTTTGGTTTTATTTCCGCGCTCCGGGAGTAGCGCGTTTTCGAAAAGGCGGGGATATGTGACGGGCAGTCTTTGAATTAGGGCTTAAATTGGTAGTTTCGATGTTTTAATATGTGAATATTGTAAGCTGCTTCGAGCGAGAAGATGCGTACGTGCGTAAAAGTGCAGACTTGCAAGTTGGCAGTCCAAGGTCTGCAGCACAGCGCAGCGTAGCGCGCTATGCATGTACAGTGCACGTGATAGCTCACGCATAAATACGCGATCGTGGTGTGATCTCGTTCCTATTGTATGAACGATTCTGCAGCAGCCATGTGAGAGGTAAGACTTGTGTCTTGTCTGTGTGCCTTTCGGCACTGGGCAAGCTATGCTTGCCCATAGTCTTGTCTCGCGTTAGTTAGTATTTGGTTAGTTAAAGTAGTTTGATAAATTATTCAGTCAGTGTAACTTAAATGAGTTGTTTGCCGTTGTCGTAATGTTGTAGCCTCGTTATAATCTTATTTGGTAATCTCGGGTTATAATCAGGATCGTTAATTATTCAGTTAGTTGCATTTAATCAGTAAAGACATCTTTCCATTATGCTCGTATGAAGAAGCTATTAATTCATTTAGTAAGTTGTTAACAATTGTATCTCGCTTGCGTGTCATTTCCCTTCCAGCATAACGTTAGGCAGTTTTGCGGATAAATGTATTGTTCGGCTTTTATAAGTAAAATGTGTTTAAAGTATCAGTTGTGTCGCCTCAGTCATTTACAGTCGTTAGGTTAGATCCCAAGTTATTTCAGATAATAATGTGGAAGAGTTTGTGATATATCGGCAAGGTAAGATCTATTATATCACTGTTAGAGCAGTTCGGGATCCCTGCTATATCAAAGATCGCCCTGGTGTCAATATCCTTATCCTGACAAATAACATCTCGGTGCCCACAAGTAGTTAATCTGTTATAATCTGGAAGATAGCCTAAAATCCTAAGATACTTCTAAGAACAACCCCCAAATCAATCTAGACGCTCACAAGTGGACTGCGCGGCCATAATAACCCCCTTGATCACATAGATATAACCCACAGAAGTCACAACGGATTCATTTTTCCGGATAAAAAACCGATCAATTTTACAGAGATAATGGTATTACGAAATTTGTGGGGAATTTGATGAATGTTCTTGAAATTAATCATCCTTATGTAAAGTATGCGTCTCTAAAATATACTTACAAACCTGGTGATAAACGGGTTAATGCTTGTGACTAGCATTCGGTAGGACGCTGGTTCGACCCCCTATATGACCAGCCTAGGACTCAGTTGTTAAGCCTGTCTGAGAACCCGGGACCACGGTCAATGTCCAATGGTAAATAGCCAGTGGTCAGACATTAAAGGTAAAAGGTTACGTACCACACTCTTCGCTCTAGTGATCACAATATGTTGCATGCAGGGTGATAGGATACCGTAAAATATACACTGAAGTGCCAAAAGTCACGGGATATGTCACTAGTATCGTGTAAGACATCCTTCTGCCAGGCGAAGTGCAGCATCCGGACCTGGCATTGACTCAACAAGTCGTCGGAAGTTCCCTGAAAAAGAATTCAGCGATACTTGCTTTACAGACATCCGTATCTTTTGGTGTTGCCGGCGCAGACGTTGGACGAATTGACTTTCGATAGGGTTCCAGAAATGTTCGATTGGATTCATGTCTAAGAATCTAGGTGGCCAAATCATTTGCTGGAATTGTCCTGAATGTTGCTCAAACCAATCATGAACGATTTTGGACCAGTGACAAGGAGCATTGTCGCCTTAGAAAATTCAACATGAATGGCTGCAAAAGGTCTCCAAGTAGCCGAACATAATCATTTCCAGTCAATGGTCGGTTCAGTTAGACCAGAGATCCCAGTCCGTTCTGTGTGACCGCAGCCCATCGCAGGATAGAGTCACCACCAGCTTGCACAGTGCCTTAGTCTATGGCCTGGTTGGGTCTGCATGTCGGTCTTATGCTGCCATATCCCATCAACTCCAAATTTCGATGTGCTGTCCGCACGGCCCCATCTGTCGTACGTTCCACATTGAGTGTTTTTGTTCTTTGACGTAGTGTTTCCTGACACCTCGACGCAGACTTCACTGGTCTCGGTCAAGTAGAGGTGGTCGGCCACTGCTTTGTCCGTTAGGTAATAACATATTCGTGGCACACTTTTGACACTGCGGATCGACGAATGTTCAATTCACGAACAATTTCCGAGAATTGCGTCCAGCGCCAACTACCGTACCGTATTCCAAGTCTGTCAGTTCTTGTTATGTGGCCATAATCACGTCAGAAAACCTTACACGCGAGTCACGAGAGTACAAATGAAAGCCCCGATACTGCACGACGCATTTATACGTTTCTTCGGCTGCGCCATCTGGATATTTGGAGCTTCCTATCCAATGATTTTTAGTACTTCAGAGCTCCCTGTAGAAGCGAAAAGATAAAAACACGTCATACATATTTCTGATACAATGTGTTAGGAAATATATTGAATCGTAGGTTACAGAGGGAATATGTTGATCATGAGGCATTTGTGATTAATATAAATAAAAACCTGAGCCACAAGTTGGATGCAGCGTGTCCTTGAAAACAAAGTGTACGTTACACGTAATAAATAATCCAAGTTCCTTATACAGGGTTAGACTAAATGATTCATCGGGTTTCAAAATACTGTGTATTGAAAACTTTACCAGCTACAAAGGCAAGTGATACATGAAAAGCTACATAAACTCATCAATTTTCTGGTACATACTATAAATGTTTAATGTGTGCGCCCTTAGTCACCCTGCACACATCCAAAAGGTAATCCAGTACCGCCCATACGTTCGTTAGCATGGTTCTATCAATGTACGTTCATGTATTTTTTGGAATGTTGATGGCATTGGGGGTACATAAAATTTGTCTTTCACACAACCCCACAAGGGGAAATCACATGGGGACAGATCGTGCTACCTGGGAGCCATGAGAACAGAGGAACATCACTCGGACCAGCGCGTCGAATCCAGCGAGGTGTCAGTTCTCTGTTGAGAAAATCGCTGACATTTGTTCATTTGCAATATATCCAGGTACACTCATCCTGTCGCAGTCTGCTCGATGAAGAAATATGGCCTATACAACATTCGTAACCGAAGAACACTTCGCATATTCTAACACACAATAATTCTTATCCCTCTTTTTCACTGCTGCCATCTAGCGTGCACGCCACACACCGAGCGGGCTTTTAAACTTGGTTTATGTAAAATATAGTCTTCGCGGGTTTTCCGCCGTATATTGTTGAAGAGAGACAACAACGAGCTTTCGGCGGCTGGCTCTGCCGCCATCTTCAGGTTAGATGTGTGCTGCAGGGAGTACCAGCGCTGGTTTATGTATCACTCGTCTTCGTAGGTCGTATTCTTTTCAATACACAGTGTTTTGAAACACAATGAATCATTTAGGCTAACTCTGTATTTCTATAAGATTTCGGTTTACGTGCGTACAGGGAACCAGTGATGTTCTTGATACGGTCATTTGATCTTAATGTATGGTAGTTGCGATTTGTCACTATACTACGTTCGCTCTCATCTGGCGCGTCAAGGTCGTGTGCCCCTCGCCCCGCGCATCACCTCACCACCCCCTCCCGTTGCCTTCCCCTCCGAGCAGACCGCTGCCTACAGGCAGGCATCAGGCATTGTCTTATGGCGCAGTATTGTCCTGTTTATTACGATACACCGTTATAAAACGCTGTAAGTGAAATGGCGTCAGGTAGTTGTTACATTAGGCGACAGTCAAAAACAATTATTTTTTATGTGTATGATTTTTTAAGACGTTAGAAAACTCTGAAAAGAAAGTTAATATACTTTTTAGGGAATCGCTAAAAAAGACGGCAGAGGCGTGTGGCGTATCGTTACGAACAGTGCAGCGTGTATGTAGCGAAGCCCAGCTGAGTGTTCCAGGACCATCCTTTTCTTCTCCAAAGAAAAACATTCACGGAGATAAACTGGTCACGGAGATGGATGACGTTCAGAAAGATGTCATTCGACGTTCCGTTCAAAAATTTAATGACCGAGGTCAATACCCTACCTTACGAAAATTGAGGGAGGTACTGAAAGAGAAAATTAACTACACTGGAGGCGTATAAATTATTAAAAGCACTCGACTTAATATACAGAAAATTTAATGACGGTAGACGTTTTCTGATGGAAAGGACAGACATTATTGCAGCAAGGGCCTCATTTTTAAGAAAAATGCACGATTTAAGGAAGGAACATCCTCTTCGACCTGTCATCTACCTTGACGAGACATGGGTAAATCAAAATCACGCAAGGAAGTTTATCTGGCAACACACTAAACGCAATGGTGGTCTCATCAACGATTTCTGTAAACAGAAACTATCGCTTCGAGTAAATATCACTTTCATTTCAAAATTTAAACGTCGGGTTTAGAGAATTAAGTTCCACTGGGAAAGACATCTAAAAATTGGATTTAATCGTCGAAATGGCTTGCGCAGCTTTTAAAACTAAAAATAATGATTGGAAGCAGTAAGTTTTATTCATTGATATGTAAATAATTTTTATATTTATTAACATATGAAATTGTAATTGATAAACACGAAATTTCTATGACATACGATTCACTCATTTTCGCCACGACAAATAGTTCGATTTTACTGAAGAAATCATCAAATTAGATGCAACATGTTGTACCACATACGTCGTGATGACGTTTGCGCATGCGCGGCAGCTGTTTCCCCTTCGCCTGTAGGCCTGGGGCAGCGGAGTGGGGATATAGCAGAGTGACCTTGGCCCGCCTTTCCTGTCTGAACAGAGTATAGTAACAAATTACTGAGAGAGCTAGCACCTGCGATTTTAGGGCATGGAGCGGGTAGGAACCAGGCTATTGATCTATAATGGAACCAAACTTACATTGGCCTGCAGTGATTTTGGGAAATCACGGAAGACGTAAATCTGTACAGCAGGACTGCAGATCTTCGTGACCGCCATGCAGGCTCGGTAACATGAACTGAAAGCATCAGATACCTTTCTGGTTGACTGTCCTCGAACTCACTTTGATAACACAATGAACATCAGCTTCTACGTTAAGTAATGATATAATATTTAAGACGGCATTACCGCCTTTTCCTTACCGCATCTGCAGTCAATATAGACTAAGAGATATTTTGGTTAGCAATAATATATATGTATATGTAATTGCAGTCAGCTCCCTACCAACGAACAGTGTCTATGGAAAAGAATATTCAGACACTGATGACCAAGGGAATTTTGATAACTATGAAATGAACTGCCACGATTATGATGCAAATGTTTTTGCAATGCCATTACTCCAGCTTCAATGATGTCCAACCGATACAGGAAGATATATATGAAGGGCCCAAAGCTTTTTCAGGATCCTATAGTTTTAAACGTTGACGTCTGACTACTGACCGGACAGAACACGTGCGTAAGTTCTCAACGGGCTTAGTTACTGAGTACCGGGATGATGGTATAAAGGATCGAATCTACGTCACATCGAATGACAATTCCAAGAATAAACCGGTTTGGTAGTAAAGTTTAGAGACACAACCGTAAGACTGAATGACTACAGGAAAACTAGAACTAACCGACATTAGGCTACGATTCGAAAAACGCAAAAGAGCTTACATATGTCACCCGGAATTTTTCAAGGCAATGACAGTTTTGATGGTCTGAAATAAAGCTGTTTTGATTAGGAACGCCCGCGTGTGACCACTTCGCTCGTTGATAAAATAATTTTAATTTTGTTCTACCAAGTTAATTTCAGGGCAACTTTAATTATAGTGCTCTCTGAAGCGTTATTTCAAGTTGAAAGTGTGCTGTGAAGTGGCGCTGTCCAATGAACTTTACGAGGCAACGAGTTTCTATTATACACTGAGTTATAGGAATCTTTTAAGTAGATTCAACAATTATTCCTGGTAATTTAGAAAAAAAGGTGAAGGAACTGCAGCAAAAGAAAACAAAAAATGAAGCTCTTCTTAGTTTTTTACGAGACATGTATAGTTTATTTTATCAATTAATAAACAATTAATGAACAAAAAGAATTATTTAGTAACACCTCAAGAAGAAGAGGATGCCTGACTGTACCTGAGAAAGAAGTTTTCCCAATAATTGATTATTTGCAGGCGTGACTGGTGTCACCATTTCATTTAGAATATTTATACTTATAGAAAAGTACATAACGCAAATATCAGTTCATTATATACCAATAATTTTAACGATAGTCTATTAAGAGAAAACAGTACAAAATGTTTTCAGGAATTAATAGGGAAAAATGCTACGTGCCATTAGGGGAGGGAGGAGGGGTAGGCGGGTGGAGGGGTGGGTTCAAGGGAGGCAAAAAAAAAATATAAAATGGAGACTCGTAGTTTATGGACGCCCCCTTATTTGCACGATTGCCAACTGCATCCATGTTAAATAAAGCTTCTCGGGCTTCTAGCTGCGTCAAGTTCGCCTCGTCTGGCGACGTTTCGGAAGCTAGCACTGCTTCCATTATCAAACCATCTCTCAACATCAACAGATGCTGGCCACCCAGTAGTCCGATTATATACAGTTGCCCCTGCTGGAACCTTCAAAACGTCGCCACACTATGCGAATTCCACGCAGCTAGAAATCCAAGAAGCTTTATTTAATAGTTGCTGCCACGAAAGCGTTCACTGTAATGTAATTAATATTTCCGAGGGGTATTTAAAATGATTATGGTGCTTGCCTTAAATACTTAGGGTACGGGGTTTGAATACCGATGAGGCCAGGCTCTGGTTTGTTCGCTGCGCGTTTCAGATTCCACTTAATATTGTGGGTTCAGCACGTTTCGTGGCAAATCGAAACTGAGTCTGCACCCTGAGACGCTGTACTCACTTTTTTACTGAATAATTTAGTTTATTGAAAACAGCATCACAACAAAAACATAAAGACAATGTGACTAACATTGTCCAAAATGGCGAATGATTCACAGACCAATATTTCCTGTGAACTTGAGTTCAGAGCAGCCTGGTTGCTGACCTGCTAAAGCACTTGCTTTCAAAAGTTTTTGAGTCTGCTTCCAGGTTCAATTTTTAAGAGTTATGAGCTACTCCAGGACGTTCCTTGATTTGGATTCCATGTTAAACAGTAGGTCCCAGAGGAAAAGAACTGGACGTCCTGCCTCTAACACAATGGCATAGTATGTCTCATTCGGGAGGATCGTACCAATCTTCAGGTTGCGAACTAAGTTATATTTTTAATTGGAGTTCAATATATCTACCTGAGTATTAAGTTTTGGTTAAATACACTCCTGGAAATTGAAATAAGAACACCGTGAATTCATTGTCCCAGGAATGGGAAACTTTATATACACATTCCTGGGGTCAGATACAACACATGATCACACAGACAGAACCATAGGCACATAGACACAGGCAACAGAGCATGCACAATGTCGGCACTAGTACCGTGTATATCCTCCTTTCGCAGCAATGCAGGCTGCAATTCTCCCATGGAGACGATCGTAGAGGTGCTGGATGTAGTCCTGTGGAACGGCATGCCAAGCCATTTCCACCTGGCGCCTCAGCTGGACCAGCGTTCGTGCTGGACGTGCAGACCGCGTGAGACGACGTTTCATCCAGTCCCAAACATGCTCAATGGGGGACAGATCCGGAGATCTCGCTGGCCAGGGTAGTTGACTTTCACCTTCTAGAGCACGCTGGGTGGCACGGGATACATGTGGACGTGCATTGTCCTGTTGGAACAGCATGTTCCCTTGCCGGTCTAGGAATGTTAGAACGATGGGTTCGATGACGGTTTGAATGTACCGTGCACTGTTCAGTGTCCCCTCGACGATCACCAGAGGTGTACGGCCAGTGTAGGAGATCACTCCCCACACCATGATGCCGGGTGTTGGCCCTGTGTGCCTCGGTCGTATGCAGTCCTGATTGTGGCGCTCACCTGCACGGCACCAAACACGCATACGACCATCATTGGCACCAAGGCAGAAGCGACTCTCATCACTGAAGATGACACGTCTCCATTCGTCCCTCCATACACGCCTGTCGCGACACCACTGGAGCCGGGCTGCACGATGTTGGGGCGTGAGCGGAAGACAACCTAACGGTGCGCGGGACCGTAGCCCAGCTTCATGGAGACGGTTGCGAATGGTCCTCTCTGATACCCCAGGAGCAACAGTGTCCCTAATTTGCCGGGAAGTGGCGGTGCGGTCCCCTACGGCACTGCGTAGGATGCGACGGTCTTGGCATGCGTCCGTGCGTCCCTGCTGTCCGGACCCAGGTCGACGGGCACGTGCACCTTCTGCCGACCACTGGCGACAACATCGGTGTACTGTGGAGACCTCGCGCCCCACATGTTGAGCAATTCGGCGGTACGTCCACCCGGCCTCCCGCATGCCCACTATACGCCCTCGCTCAAAGTCCGTCAACTGCACATCCGGTTCACGTACACGCTGTCGCGGCACGCTACCAGTGTTAAAGACTGAGATGGAGCTCCGTATGCCACGGCAAACTGGCTGACACTGACTGCGGCGGTGCCCAACCGCTGCGCAGCTAGCGCCCTTCGACGGCCAACACTGCTGTTCCTGGTGTGTCTGCTGTGCCGTGCGTTTGATCATTGCTTGTACAGCCCTCTCGTAGTGTCCGGAGCAAGTATGGTGGGTCTAACACACCGGCGTCAATGTGTTCTTATTTTAATTTCCAGGAGTGTATAAGACAAAAATTAGCAGCAATACCATAACGTGGATGGACTATATAATTCCGCCATCCCTCGTTTGCAGTTATCCTACAGCGCGTAGAGGTAATAGTATTTAGGGGTAAGGTAAATGTTAGGGTATTACAACTACTCCAGCCGCTTCCCGCAGGATTCACGGAGGTAGAGCTGCGGATTCCCGTTCCAACCTTTGGAACTGGAAGAAAGTTGATAGGGTCAGCGACATTATTTACCTTTCCCCCACGGTACGCGTTGGATGGCAGGCTGAGTGGGCCTGGGGAGCCGTTCCGGACGTTCAGCTTTAAAGAGAAATCTTCGGTTTCATAGGGGCTCGAACCCCGATCGTTCAGGCCGCAGTCAGTTCGTATGTGGCAAGTAAGAGGGTCACAAGTTACACTTTTAATCCCCTTTGCATTCTTCATTCATTGAGTGTACTTGCTTGAACATTAATTTCGTTTCTTAAACACGTTATTCGAGCCGATTTGCACTGAACAGGCGTTCATTGTTCCGGCAAATCCGCTTCTAAGTAAACACTCCCGTGCAGCGTTTGTTAGACCTGTTGTTTTGTGAGCCATGTGGTGTCTGACCTGCATGTTTACAGTTTCCTAGCCTAAGTCGGAGATTTCTTTGATAACAATGCATCAACTTACTTTTTTGTTTTTCTGTTTTGTCTTATTTTACGGCGTCGAGGTTTTTCGAAGCGGGAGTAGACTCGGCACAAAGAACGGGAACGAATAATCCCTGCATTCACTTGAAACCAATGAGAATAGCGGCACCTGGGATAAAGCCGTGTCAGACCGCAGTATATAACCTCGAGAGACTGTTGTTTCTCATATACATTAATGATTTGTGCTACATAATAAGGGGGATGAAAAGATTATTTGCCGACGATGCTATTATTTATCGTGAAATCACAACCCAGGACGACTACGCTTTGTTACAAGACGATATTATGAAAATAATTGCGTGGTGTAAAGATTGGCAGTTGGAATTAAACGCTAAAAAGTGCCAAGTCATGCGAGTAAGTAAAAAGGTGACACCATTTAGCTCTGAATATACAGTTAATGGTACTGTCCTTAGAACGGTAGATTCAGCTAAATACATCTACCTAGGGATAACAATTCGTAATAATTTGTCGTGGAATGAGCATATCGAGAATGTAATTGGGAAAGCAATTCGTATGCTTCGATTTCTAGGTTATAATTTAAAACAATGCACTCCGGAAGTTAAATCGATTGCGTACAAGTCACTAGTGAGGCCTCACTTAGAATATTGTTGCTCTGTATGGGGTCCCCATCAAAAGGGATTAATGGAGGCATTAGAGATGGTCCAAAGAAGAGCCGCCCGATTCGTGACAGGTATATATAGTTGAAGGGAAAGCGTAAGTGCCATGTTGAAGGAGTTAGGTTGGGAAGACCTGGAGCACCGAAGGCGTTGCTCTCGACGGAAGCTAATTGAAAAATTCTCGACTGACGTATTTTGGAATGACAGTAAACAAATATTGCTACCAGCAACATTCATATCTCGGAATGACCGCGAAAATAAGATAAGAGAAATCAGGGCCAGAACCGATTCATTTCTCTACTCATTTTTTCCACGAGCGATTAGGGAGTGGAATAGAAAGGATTTACCGGGCGAGTAAACACAAAATCGGACAGGAGTAGCTTCCGATAAAGCACTCCGGCCATCCTGATCTGGGTTTTCCATAGTTTCCCTAGATCGCTCCAGGCGAATGCTGGGATGGTTCCTCACAATAACCCATGCGCGCCACCTGTCATATCCCGTATATCCCTTCCAAACCATTACCTTTCCTGATAGGTGCAATGCACCCTCCGCCACACACTTTTAGTGAATCGCGGAGTAATAGTAATAGAGAGACCACATCAGTTGAAACTATTTGTTTTTTACTTATGGCTTTACGCCTCGTCGACGTCGAGGTCATTAGAGGCGGTATGGAACCCGGGACAAGGAAGCATTCCGGCATTTGCCTGGAGTGATTTGGGAAACCATGGAAAACCCTAATCTGGATGCCCGGACGGGGATTCGAACCCGCGTCCTCCCGAATGCGAGGCCAGAACGTTAACCGTTCACCAACCACGCTCAGTGGGTAGAAACTAATTACAACGGTCTGTGAATTGAAATAAGTAACTTCAGTAATGCACGCCTTGTTTCTAAATTTTGTTTCATAATATCGTGTACATCTTGTTAGTACTAGTGTCTGGTATCAGCCACTACGTTCTTACATAACAGAGTGCTAAAAGTTGTAGACGTCCTCAGCCGTATTTGTTACGGGTAATGCCACGTAACTATTACTTTTACTAATGTTTTTCCTGACGTCTTGCGGCTTTCTCACTCTAACAAAGACCACAAGATGTCGCCCAAAAACTTAGCACAAGTAAGATTTACTCTGCATACCCGAAGAACCAACTCATTAAGAAGAACTATGTTTTCTATCAGTAACTAATACTTCTGCAAATTAAACGACGAAAATTAATTCAATTGCAGTAAAGTTACCGGTATATTCTCTCCAGTAAGGGTGGGAACATTTAGAGGACTGAGCATTGATTCTTTATGACAACTGGAACATTTATAGGGTAACGAAAAATTGTTGCCATGAATGTTGCAACGCGGAAGGAGAGCCAACTTGGGCACGTAAGCAATACTTGATAGTGGCATAAACTAAACGCCACACCACGTCTGTTGTAAACAGTCCTGCAGCAAATCTATGCTAAAATGTTAGCACGAATTACGGCTGGCAATAAAAAGGAACATACGAGTTGATGGTATTCCACGGTATCTTGGTAGTCAGCTATGTGACTAACTGTGACAAACCATAGGGTGGAACTGTGAGATTACCTGTCATTTGGTTTCTTATTGTATTCTGTTTACTGTTTCGAAAAAATGAGCTTAGACCGAGTACCTTAAATCCGAAGAGGAAATGGTTGGATATTTCATGGAGAAACGTAATAATTTTAATTTGTTAAATTACTTGTGATGAAGTCGATTTGGTGGGAGGAAATGTCTGCTATTACAACAAATGTCGTTTCGAACCTTTAATTTATACCATCAGACCTCTGACCGCCTTAGAACATCGCAATTATGTGAGTATATAAAATCCTCCACCGACCGTAACTTGAATTATTTTCCAAAAGCAGATGGAAATGTACTGAAGAAATTGGCATATTTACATAATGAAAGGCCATTACCCACTCTGTCTTTCTGAGCTGTGAAACACTGATCATGTCCAGTGCCGGATCTAGGGGGGGGGGGGGGAGGGGGAGTGGGGGAGGGGGGAGTGGGGGCAAACCGGGGCTCTTGCCCCGGGCGACAACTTCAGGGGGGCGCCAAAATAATGTGTTGGTGGCATCTTTTTATAAGCGCTAGAGCGAAATATTCAACCCTTTTTTTTAGGTATAGTGCAGTGGACACTGACTGCGGCGGAAACTTGAAAGGACGGAAAATTCATTGTTCTGTGACAGAGCGGTCTTAAAACAAAGCTCTACTCACGAACTGGAATTCATTCCATCATTGTTAGCGGGAACTCCCGATATTCTTGGATTTATAAATTTTTCCATCTGATGTTCGCATTCTTGCAGCTGCGTTCGAGTGATTAGCCCAGTTTTGTTTTAATATCTACTTTTATGCTGAATTAGTTATATATTTATTACTGGAAACGAACCATTAACAGGTAAGGAAGAATCTATCGTTATGAAATATCTCAGCGTTTCTCATCTTTTGTCAATCCGAGGACCAGTAAAATGTCAAAAAAATTCGGATCATTAACTTATATGGGCCTTATTTCTTACCTCTGTATATATTATGAACCAAACCTAATTGTTATTAGCTTATACCGCCGTTTCTCAAGACATATACCTACAATAAAGTACTCATAAAACGTAGCTCTCCGAAAACGTATACAGGGAATAGGCTGTTAAGCAGCCATATCTTGAAAATACCAGATTTTTGATGGTAGTTGAAACATTGTTTTTAGAAAGTTTGGATTACTAGCTTATTCTCGCTTACAGTCTTATGAAGGACGAGACGATATCCTTTTTTTTTAGTCTATTTGGACTTGTACAAAAAATTTATTGCTCCTTCGTTTGATCAACTACACGGTGGAAAATAATGAAAAAATTTACAAAAACCAACTTAGTAGTAATAGCCAGACAAGATGGTCGGCCAAACACCTTGCTGTTACAGCCCTATTGAATAATTTACCTGAAGCTGTCAAAGCACTGGAGGAAATTGAAGAATCTTCTCTGACTGCAAGAAACTAAGTATGAATCCGCTCATCTCTTACATGATGTATTGGATTTTAAATTTATCCTCAAATTAACAATTTGGGATAACCTTCTTCGAGAAATTAATGGAGTAAACGTGGAAATACAAAAGGAGGACATAATTCTTTCGCGTTCTGTGTCACTAATGAAAGGGCTTATTAAGATATTGCAAGAAATGAGACTAAAGCCGATAGAATATTGGATCAAAGAAGCTACACCTGTAGCACAAAAATTGGGAATCGTTACGATACTCAAAAGTAAACGAATTTCCAAACGAAAGAGGTGACACGACGAAATCTGTGAGGACGAATCAAGAGCATTAGACCCCACACAGCTGTTTACCAAAGATATAAAAGCTGTATTTGACAGAATTTTAACAGAAATAGGAATAAGTAGAAAGTGCAATAAAACTAAATGAAAACTTTGCCTTCCTTGTTGGCCACACGTTAGTAAATATGTCCACAGAAGATCTCCAAGAGAAAAAAAAAATGGATCCGTTCTAGCAAGCAGATACTCCGAGCAATTGGTTTCTGCCAAGAACTTACCGTGTTTAAACAGCAAGCTCCATTTTTAATTGGAATCCATGAAACAACTATTCCATTCCAAATGTTGCAACACATGTGTAAAAATGACTTGCAGGAAGCCTTTCTTTCCTAATATCTGTATAGCTCTGAGAATGTACTGCACGTTACCAACGACGTCCACAAGCTGCGAGCGGAGTTTTAGTAAACTAAAAATCATAAAAACCTACCTGCGATCAACAATGAGCCAGGAACGTCTTTCTAGCCTCGCGATCTTATCAGTCGAAAATAGAACAGCTTTTGAGCCGAATTTTGATGAAGTTATTGACTCTTTCGCGGAAATGAAAGCTCGACGAGTGAAGTTATAGGAACATATAGTGCAAATTTTGCTAGGGCCTAAGGACTGCAATTGTGAGTACAGTCTGGCCCCTGCGTTATGTATTCTGATTGTGTGTATGATATATAATGCAAGCAATAAAAGAACTCATTTCCAATTATGTCTTTTTTATCACATTAGTTTAATAGTACCAGTTTTTGCCCCGGTTCGGAAAAATCCTAGATCCGCCACTGATCATTTCAATAAGCAGGCTACACATACTAAAGATTGTTATCACAGCGTCAAAATTAAATTGCAAAAACAAGACACCATTCAAACAAATAATATTTATGGTGTCTAATTTATTTTTCAACATACAACAGAGCTTTTATTTACCTCTGCTGAAGCAAGTATTAGAGTAATTCGAGCAACTGTTCTGCTTCACAACTAAGTATCATAAAATGACAGAAAAGTTTAATAAATTATCTGTGGTAGGTAAAAATAATGGTTATAATAAAAGAATGAGAGAGGTGTGTTTTGATTTCTTTGAACTCCAAAACTTGAAACCGTTAACTGAAATTCGAGATGGATTTGCTTTTCATTATTATTATTATCTTCATTATATCACAATTAATATAGTTTTTATTTGAATCTGTCTTCGACGCGAGAAGAATATTACTTTACAATTATTTATATTATTACTAGCTGATACCCGCGACTTCGTACGCGTGGATTAAGAATTTCGTTGACAGAATTGAATTCAGAAAGCTGTAGCTAAGGGAGCGTGCACAAACCACGTGGCACGGTCCGGGGGGGGGGGGTTGGCTGGAAGGTTACACTGGGCTTCGTGAGGGGAGGGGGGGTTCCGAGCCAGGCCACGTAGCTTTCCTTTCATAACATTTTTCACAGTTAAAATGAGGAATAGAACACACAACAGCATGTGAATATTTATTTCCCTCAGTTAATTATCTTTTTATATAATTTACAATCGTCTGACGAGAGAAAATAGTATAAAATGTCTTCTGGAATCAAAAGGGAAAAAAGCTACGTGCTACGTGGGGGGGGGGGGGGGGAGAGGCAGGTAAAAACCACGTAGGGCTACGTGGGGGGGAGGGGGGGTTCACAGTAGGCCAAAATGGAGCTACCTGGTTTGTGCACGCTCCCTAACGTAGGATTGGTCGCAAACAACACCGAGTCGGCATAATATGACAGGAAAGCCATCACTATATCATTCTACCATCGAACCTGTCTCATGAAAAGAATCAATTTCCAACATATTTTTTAAAAAAGAAAACGAACGAAGGTGCGAGGATGTGGGGGGAGGGGGGGGGGGTTTAACTAAGGGTAGCTTTATTTCAACTTGGTCTTTTCTTCTTTCTTCAGCATGAGAATCAGATTCTTGGGTTCGAATAACTTTAGCTGCTCGTGCTCTGCTAGAGAAATACCTTAGGCCAGTTTATGCCCGCAAGGAATGTCAAAAAGAAGGCAAAATAAACTGCTGCCAGAAACATTTAAACAGACACAAAGTAATAGAACAGAGAAAATCGACATCTATACTAAATAATACGTTTTATCTCTAAACGAAATTTATTAACAAATCATACATCAACATAATGCGCGAGAAGCACAGCTTGAGCAACAAACGTTAGGCCTCGTATCCACTTGACCATGCTCAGGCGAATGAGTCACTCAAGGAAATTTGGTCGAAAGAGCCTGGTGCCAGTGCTCAGAAAACGCTCGGCTATAGACGTATCATCACATGTGCGTGTGGCAGCCGCGACCTTTATTATTATCCATACGATGCCAAAGAAGAAAGGAAAATTAAAAAGCTGGTGGATTACAGAAGGTTATCGGCAGTGAAGAAATTTTCTTAATAATTTAATTCGCGAACTGACTTTTGAAGGAGATAATGAACTATTTTAAAACTTTACGAGATCGATTTAGAACATTTGCTGTCATTATTTGTATCTCATATGCGCCTATGCGTGAGGCGATCCCACCAGAAGATAAATTAATAATAACTTTGAGATTCAAAGCTTCAGGAAGTTCCTACACAAGTCTGCATTATATGTTCAAAGTAGCTAAACAAAGCATTAGCCGTTTATTACGGGTAGTCTGTGATGGCACTGTTCAGTCACTCCAAAATTATATAATTTATATTTTTTATTTATGTTTACAAATATATATTTAAAGATAATTTTTGTGGTTTTTTATTATGGCATTGATTTAAAGTTTTTAATAAAAATTAGGTAAAACAATTATATTGTCATGAATTAGCCTGGCACAAAATCAATATGTTTTTAGGCATTTTGGATCTGAAGTAGGTAAACACCAAATTCCATCAAAATCCGTTCAGTTGTGAGGAACACTATTGAAAAAGACTTACTAGTTCCCGTTATAGAAGTTCTCTTCTGTTTTGATCGTTCTCGCCTGAACGACCCTTGTTTTCTGGCTTCTTATTTTTTTCTTTACATCATCAATACTAAAGTTTAATATCTCGCTGATTTCACGCCAGGCACCTTCTTTTTTAGTTCGATTATAATACTGTTCATATGAGCTAACTCATAACACTCTCTTTGATTCATACGCATCAGAGTTAGGCAAGTTTCATTGTACCACATGCTCGCGCTCATTGTAGAAACCACCAAATAGCGTCCACACTGAGCGCCGAACACACACTGGCTCGCCTCTGAGCATTCCAAAATACCGACACACGATCGGCTCGCTTCACTTAGCGGCTCATTCGCCTCAGCGTGCTCAAGCGGATACGAGGCTTAACATCACAGGCTCAAGGTCTGGCCACGCTAGACCGCACATGGCCCGCACCGTCATCGCACCGTCATTTTCTTATTGTTGTCGCGCACTCGATTGAAGCGAGTTCAAAAGACACCGCATGTCGTCCGACACTCGGCCGTGTGTTGGCCGTGATTAGTTTGGTTTACTTTTTGACGGTGCGGGCCGGTGTTGGGCTGCTGTCGGGCTAGTCGATATGGAGAAGCTTATAGAAAGAGTTCGGAAATTTCCAGCCCTTTACGATTAAATATTGTTTTAGTGTTACTGATTGCTTCAGAAAAGTGACATTTTTTTCAGCCTCACTTCAGGTTCATCAGATTTTCGTAAGATGTAGGTAGAGATCTTCCATGTTCGCATTAACAAATCAAAGCTTTGCCAGAGGTGAAGGTCGATTTTTAAGGCCTGTTAAATTTGCATCCGACACCCGGATTTTGAACCGGGAATCTTCCATACGCAAATCACACGCCGCAAGAATCTGAATCTAGAAGTATTGTAAAATGTGTATTTAATCATAAAAAGTACATTTGTGTTTTGGGATAACAAAAATAAATTATATAGAAAAAAATACGTTTATTATGTTTGAATATTTATTATTCAGTACATACAAATTTGTCTCTTGACTCAGATGGTTACGGCGTACGATTGGCGTACTGGAAGTCCCTGGTTCAAATCCCTGTCTCAGCTGTAATTTTTATGGGTCTTGAAATTGACCTCTGGCAAAGCTTTGATTTGTTAATGCTAAGATGCTGGGACGCTCCGTTGTTCGAATTTCTCGTTAATCTGTAGGTCTCCTTTTCAAATGAAGTGAGAACAATAGAAGTGTACTGCGCGGCTGATAAGAAACTCTGTGACTGGAATTTTTAGATTGCATGAAACTATTATTTAACAAAAAATTTTCAGTATGCATTTAAATTAAAATATATAATAACCTTATTCTTTTTTCTGAGGGATCAATATAACGTAAAAAAGTGTACACCTACAACATTGCTAGACCACCAACGATTTGCCTCGCATTGCACCCCTAAATTTGTGGTATCTACAGTTTAACATGAAATCCGAACAACCGACGGTCCAGGCGTGACTCATACGATCAAAAACAATTTTTAAAAATCTTTGCTTTCACGGGGATTTGAACCGGAAACCACGCTCTAAACATCAGTAGGCAGGCGCTTTAACCACTTTTTTCCCCTTTTTAAAATTACATTATGCTATTCAGGTAGTTAGCATAATTTTCTTTGTTATATCGATAAGACATAGCTTGCATGTTTTCTGTTATTAAGTAATACCAGTATTCTTGTAGATTGGCTGTTTCTTTGTTGTGTATTATGATAGGTGGTACAATGCAGCCAGTTAGTCTGTGCTCTATCTTTTCCTGTTGGTTGCATTTGACACAGTTGGGAGAGTCAGTGAGATGAATTGTATATAGACAACTGTTTGTTGTTATACAGCGATTGATTACTGTATACCTTGTGGCTCTTACTTGTGATTGTAAGTTTTCGTTTTGGACATTCTTCCATATTTTCTTCCAGTTAGCTGTTGGCTTTTTTCGTTCTATATTACTATGGTATCTATTGTTCATCAAAAGAGTGTATATTTCTTCGTTATTTGTGGCAGATATATTTCGAATCTTGTTATACGTATACTGTATATAACTGTATTCCATAATAAATGTCCAGAATTGTGACAGTGTCGGGTTGATGTGGCGTATGTCGATCGGTGGTTCTGTACTGGCGGGGAGTAATTGAGCTATTAAATATGCGGTTATGCTGTGTGGATAATTTTGCCAGTTTCGTACCTTGTCTTTGATGAATATACACAGACGGAAAAAAAAATCCCAACACCAAGAAAGACTTGTGTTAGATAAACGAAATTTGGTAGGCGTGTTTATACATCTGAAAGATGACATCGATTCAAATTTCGCGCTTCGCGCATAAGTGTGGCGCTAGTAGCGCTACTCAGAGCTTGCAAATCAGGTTTGCTTTAAATACGCGCTGTAAAGTTTGTGAACGTTATTTACCGCTGAGATTTGACATAGTGAGTTGAGGTTAGCCAAGAATGCCTTTAAGAAGACGAAGAAGCCATTATCAACAGCTCACCGAGTTTGAACGAGGTCGTGTAATAGGGCTACGAGAAGGTGGATTTTCTTTTCGCGATATTGCAGAAAGACTTGGCCGGAATGTATCCACTGTGCATGATTGTTGGGTGCAGTGGTCAAGGGATGGTACTGCCTCAAGAAGACCGGGTTCCGGGAGGCCACGTGGCACTACTGAGAGGGAAGACCGCCGTATTCGGCGTACAGCTGTGGCGCATCGTACTGCGTCTGCGGCAGAAATTCGAGCTGCAGTTGGTACCACAGTGACACAACGAACTGTTAGAAATCGGTTACTTCAAGGACAGCTCCGAGCCAGGCGCCCTGTAGCGTGCATTCCACTGACTACAAGCCATCGCCGTTTGCGACTCCAGTGGTGTCAAGCCAGAGCTCATTGGAGGACGGAGTGGAGATCTGTTGTGTTTTCTGATGAAAGCAGGTTCTGCCTTGGTGCCAGTGATGGCCGAGTGTTGGTCAGAAGGAGGCCAGGGGAACGCCTGCAACCAAACTGTCTGCGGCCTAGACACACTGGACCTACACCTGGAGTCATGGTCTGGGGAGCAATTTCCTATGACAGCAGGAGCACTCTTGTGGTTATACCAAACACACTGACTGCAAATTTGTACGTCAGTCTGGTAATTCAACCTGTAGTGCTGCCATTCATGAACAGCATTCAAGGGGGAGTTTTTCAACAGGATAACGCTCGCCCTCATACCGCTGTTGTCTCGCAACGTGCTCTACAGAGTGTCGACATGTTACCTTGGCCTGCGAGATCACCAGATCTGTCTCCAATTGAACACGTATGGGATATCATTGGACGACAACTCCAGCATCATCCACAGCCAGCACTGACCGTCCCAGTATTGACAGCACAAGTACAACAAGCATGGAACTCCATACCACAAAGTGACATTCGAAACCTGTATGACACAATGCATTCACGTTTGCAGGCTTGCATTCAAAATTCTGGAGGTTACACCGGCTATTAATTTAACAGTATTTCACATTTGAAATGCATTTTCTTGAGCTTAAATTAACCTGTGATCTTGAAAATTTAATCAATTAAACATGTTAACTTGACAAATGCATTGTCCAAAATTCATTACTCTACAATAATTTTTTCTTGGTGTTGGGATTTTTTTTTCCTTCTGTGTAGCTAGAGATTTATATTTAACATCTTGTAGCTCAAGACCTCCTTTGCTGAAGAGTAGAGTCAGGGTTTTGAACTCTATTTTAAATGTTTCCTCTTGCTATACAAACCATCCTATTGCCGACTCTATATTCTTTGATTTCTCGATGGGCATGGGCAAGATGTGTGAGGTGCTTTGGATAGTGCAATGGAGTTTACAAATCTCACCTTTTGAATCATGTTCAGTTCTCTTATTTTATTGTTGTTGATAAGTGCTGTGACAGAGTTCAGTATTTGTTTCCAGTTTAGCGCCATCATGCTCTGAATGCTGGGAGTGAAGTCAATGCCAAGTATTCTCATCTTTTTACTTCTGCCCATTTAGATCACATTTCGTTAATACCTCGCCCAATGTTCATTACTTTTGTTTTCTTATTGTTGATTACTGTGCCCGACGCTTTACAGTATGATTCTAGTATATTTTCCACGATTTTTAGTTCACTATTATCTTTAATCAACACAGTGACGTCATCTGAATATGCTCGGGTGGTAATTTTTTCCCCACTTATAATGATTCCTTCCACGTGGCGGTTCAAACATATTATTAGTGGTTCTATTGCGAGGACAAATAAGTCCATAGACAGAGGGCATCCCTGTCTAACTGATCTGTTTATTTCTACTTGCTTAGATAGTTTTCCATTGATCAGCATTCGTGATGTTGCACCTCCTAAGATAGTTTTTAATAATTTTATGAAGGTACTATTGTAGCCCATGGTTTTTAGTGTTCTGTAGATGTTTTCATGACTAACCATATCAAACTCTTTTTGGAAATCTACGGAGAGGACTGCTACTTGACATTGCAGTCATGGTGTCTCTGATGTCCATTAGCATATGTATTATCGACCGTGATTTTCCAGTGCACTCTTGGTGTTCGCCAATTACTTTCTTGATATTGTTTTTTATTCTGACTGCTATTATTCTGGTAAAAAGTTTGTCGTCAGTGTTTAACAAAGAAAGTGGCCTAAATTCGTTGGCGTTGATAGGTTTATGGCACTTAGGTATTAACACTATCAGGCCTTCCTTGAATTATTTCGAGATTGTCACCATTTTTAATATTTCATTGAAGACATCTGTCAGTGGTTCCTTAATTTCATTCCAAAACGTCACGTAAAGTTCTACTGGAATGCCGTCTATACCGGGGCTTTGTTTCTTTTGCTCTTCTTTATTGAACTTCATATTTCATCTACGGAGATATCTACAAGGAGAAGTTGGTTGTCTTCTTCAGTGATTGTGTTATCCACATATTCCAATATTTTCTTCGATTCGAACGTATTAACTTCTTTTCTACTGTAGAGTTCCATATAAAATCTATGGAGGTATTCCGTTATTTGTTGCTGGTCTACCAGTAGGACATTGGATTCAGATTTCATTTTAGTAATGGTCGTTGCTTTTCCCTTTCGCTGTTCTGATAATACATGATATACGGACGCCATTTCATGGTATTTTAGAGTTTGAGTAGTAATGTCTTTGAATCTAATCTTTAGTCCTTCTAACTGTTACCTTATAATCGCTGTTATTTTCGCCTATATTTTCCTGATTTTTTGAATGATTTCATAGCAGTCACACGATCAGTGTAGAGGTCTCTTAAACATCGGTAATAAAATTCTTTAGTATTATCTTGCCATTTTTTCTGGATACGAGAATAATTTTTTAGGCTGTACTGGATCCTTGATTTGTGGCAGTGCGTCCACCATGAAATTTTGTCTGTATAGCTGACAGTTTTACGCAGTGCTGTTTGGATTTGGGCACGGATCTCATTTTTGAGGTCATCACATTTCAGGATTGAAGTATTCAATTTCCAGCATCCTGGGTGTTTATATATCAGTTGTCTTGGTAGGATTATTTTCATTTGTACGACATGATGATCTGAGAAGTGAATTGGCCAGATCTCTATATTTTGCATTTGATCTTGCAGCGTTTCAGTGACATAGAATCTGTCCAATCTACTTGCTGAGATGTTGGATATAAACGTGAAGCCTGTTTTAGATGGATATTTCATTTCCCAAGCATCTGTTAGATGTAATTTATTTACTATCTCTTTTAGTTCATTACTGGAGTTGTAGTTGGGTATTTGGTCACCTGATTTCAAAACGCAGTTGAAGTCACCTCTTATTATTCTTTTTGTCTTATTATTGCATAGTAGGCACGTTATTTCGGATTTGTAGAATATTGCTCTTTCCTCTCATTTGGAGTTCCCAGATCGTGCATATATATTAATAATGTATCATCCACTGAGCAAGCCAAACCGCAACCATTTTCTAACATTTCGACTTGTTTGAATTCTATTCCTTCTCTCAGCAGTATTGCCGTGCCCAATCCAATATCTGGTCCCGAGTTGAGTAGAATGTTAAATCCTGTGATTGTTTTCAAGAGACCGAGCGTGGCGGTGTAACGGTTAGCGTTCTCGCCTCGCATTCGGGTGGACGGCGGTTCGAATCCCCGTCCGGGCATCCAGATTTGGGTTTTTCATGGTTTCCCAAATCACTCCAAGGCAAATGCCGGGATGCTTCCTTAAAAAGGCCATGGCCAAATTTCTTCCCATTCCTTGCCCCCCATCCTTTCCCTTTCCTCGCTGTTGAGAGACGTAAAGCAGTTAAAAAATGTTTTCAAGAATTGGGGACGCACCTCTTGCAGCAGAGCAATATCAGTATTACTACTGTATATAAATTCCACGAAACTTCTCATTGTAGGGTGGCTTTCTATAGAATTTATGTTGATTGTTGTTACGTTATATAGATGTGTCATCTTTTTTATGTAGTTTCATTTCCACTCCGCTTTATTTCATTTAGATTTAGCGTGGTCACGCAGTATGTCTGAGCGGGCGTTGTTCCAATTACCGTCTGCCATTTGATCAATATTGTCGCTCAGTGTTGAACAAACAGTTTCGCATTTAGTTTAATAGCAATTAAGACCTTGCTCATCTTCTTATTCGCTTGGAATATCCTCTATGTCCCCGATGTCGTCTGACCAAAGTATTTTAGTGTTTCCACTGACGTTTTCTATTTGAAGTACCTCACTGGTCTTATTTTCATTATTGGATTCTGCACTTTGGGGGGTTTCAGCAGCATTTGTCTCCATTTGTAGGGTGGTACCTTTTCTGGATTTTTCAGCAAATTCTTCCGCTATGGAATCTACTCCCCTCTTATCAAGTCTCGGTCTTTTGGTGTTGGATGTGTTTTTATGCTTGCGTTCTTCCATTAGTTTAGTTTCTTTTTTCTCAGGTGATGGCGTTGTCACAGGATGTTGTTTAACATTTTTCTTGATTTCTTTTTTCTGAGTTGATTGTATTTCCAGTGAATGTAATTTAGCAGTTTTGTTGTTCCCTTGTTCTGTTATATAGTTTTTATCTTTTTCCTTCAGTGGTTCTTGAGGTGCTTCGTCATTGCAAAGATTCTCTGTTTCCATTCTGATATTCGACAGGTCATCCGTTTCCATTCTGAGAGCATGTTCATCATTTATATTTATATTGATTGAGGAATTACTATTTGCCACGCGAGCATATGATGCTTTTAAGGGTTCTCCACTGAAAGCTGTATCAGGGGCCAAGCGCTCAGATGGTAACTGCAGATGTCTCTTTTTGGTGCATTCAGCCTTGAGATGTTCATTGGAGTTGCATATCACACACGTACGTGGCTGTCCGTCGTAAATAACGAGTGCTTTAAAACCGGCAATATTTACATAGGATGGTACGTGGCACTTCAGATCTATTTTCACGGTTCTAATGCCGCTGTCTACCACGAATCTTTTGCTACCATATCATTTATCAGAGGGTACGCTCATAATTGTTCCAAATTTATCCAAAGCTTTCCGTATGATATCTGTACTGATTTCGAAAGAAACGTTATGTAATTTTACATGTCTTATTCCGAGACCTGAATGTGGTATAGATACGTTGCTTATCTCGCCATTGCTGTGTACACATTTTATTTCTCCGCTGGTTTCCTTCAAAATTCGGAGGCATTCTTCTTCATCTCGTAGCTTGACGTATATAACATTAGCAAGGACGTCCGCCTGGATACCGTACACATTTTCTTCTCGCAGTCCAATTTCACTATATAGCCACTCATCAATTTCAATTGCTTTTCGACGCATAAATCCATACGCAAAGGAGAATTTTAGCGTGGACTTTCGAACGAATTGATTCACTTCCATGACTGTTGAATTTCACTAGACTTTGCTTTTATTTACTCCGGAGGCACTTCACCTCGCAACACACCAGGAAAAGAGCGAAGCGACCGCTCGCTACAGCTGGCCGCGAGCGACTGAACCACTGAGCTAACAGACCGCTATGTGCACAGGTAGTACAGAGACTTACACATCCTACGTGTCTGTCTATCGCCGTTCCATAAATTTTATAAATTATATGACAATATGTATTATTTATACAGAAAAAAGTATGCCATGTCCATCCTAATGCCAAATAGCATCTCCTCGTCAAATTTCATTACGATCGGATTAGCCGTTAAGCCCAAGAAACGTAACAAACAGATGGAGAGACAGATAGCGTTACTTTCGCATTTATAATATTGGTATAGATACACAGCACACTTATAAAAATGATAACACACGAAAAATTCAAGAAACTTGGTTATGTCGTAAACATAACCACATAAGGCGTGGAATAGACTGTAGCATAAAGAAATGGAAACAAAACGCCAACTTAGATAACTAAGCGTTGTGTCGATAAATTAACACATCGCCATATGTTAGAAACTTATTTAATTATAATAATAATTTCGTGTGGTCGTAATGACCTAGTGACAGGGTTTCTATTGGCTGCGCATTCGGCCCCTGTCGTAGCCACCTTAACCTAGCCCGCCAATCCTGCCGGGTATAGGGGACCTACAGTTTAACGGGGAATCTGAACCACGGTACCGACCTGTTGTACTTCACATTACATAGCAAGCTGTGCCAGCGGTGAAGGGCGGGTTAAGTGCCTATAATAATCCTCGCCGAGACTGGGTTCGAACCGGGAACCTTTCGATCACCAGTCAGACGCCTTAACCACTGAGCCACCAGACCACTCAAACTTCAGTAACTTAAAATAATTACAAACCATTGTCCTATGGCAAACATTTAATGAATATGTAATTCGCCATAATAAAATATATTGAGGTAAATGTGAAAGATAAAAACTATCCTATCTTTTAAGTTGGACCAAATTACACACAGTAAGTCAAATTCCATCACTGATCATTTCATGTTTGTGGTGGTGAGGTGAACTTTGTAACATTAAAACTTTTTTTAAATTACCTACCCGTCTCTCGTGATATCAAGATAAGCTTTCAATCCAAATATTATAGGGTAAACAAAAAACAATGGGTTAGTTTTCTGAAACACGGAACACGTTAGATGTAATTAATTTACAATCCACGGCTTACGCAACCACTGGTACTTCCGTTAAAGTCCTGTTTATTTGCGCTTAATCGAGGGGTTTATTTGCCATACAATGCTATATGTGGTTGAAGCATAATAAGATGTCTGCACTCCTGAGCTGGAAAATTCACGGCAGCTCCTTCAAAAACTCTTATAGGTTCTAAATTTATCACTTCAGTGTAGTTGCCAATGACTCGTCATTTGTTAGTGGGGCAATCAAGTGTCCTTAGTTTATACGGACGTTGCAATGGCTTTCAACGTTGGAAGATAAGCAGTGAGACTACTAAAAATGAATCAATTTAATTATTTTAACAACTCAGTAAAGGCAACTTTCTTATTCATTTTTACTGAAGAAATCTTCTTTTCGTTTCTGTGCGTTTGCGAGACTCTAGCATCCGAGAATATAAATACGTTTTTATTCTTAGATAAATTACTGGGGACAGATAAATGATTATTTCTCGAATTTAGTGTTCTACTTCCCACTTATGCTTAGCATAGCTAGTGGTGACTGGAGTGAAACATAATCGAAAGGCGAATAGTCTCGGAAATTTTTCTTTGACTGTACATTTAGAGGGCATAAACACTTTGACTGGAATTTAAGTTCTCCGGGTACGATACGCAACTCATTTTAAAGGCATTAGCAACTCTCAACGATTACGAGATATGTGCCATCCAAATCTGAACAATAAACATTGATTGGCTGGAGGCTTCCAGCGGAACATGAAATCGGAGAACGACTTGGAAAAGTCGTCTTTACTGATTGAATAATTGTTGAAATAAGTAAATTAACGCGCTCTCTCTATGGGAGGTCCGAGAACGTTTTATGCAACAATGTATTTCATTTTTTTAAAAAGATAAGAAACAAATTTAATACGTTAAGGTTTCTGGATCTTATCGTTTCTCACAAGGGAGCGTCCATAAACTATGTGTCTCAATCTAGGGGATGTAGGGGTTGGCTGGAAAGCTACGTTGGGCTACGAGGGGGGAGGGGGCACATAGCTTTTAATTCATATTATTTGTCACAGTTAAAATGAGGTACAGAACACACAAACAGCATGTAAATATTTATTTCCGTCATTTAATTATCTAAGTATGTAATTTACGATAATATGACAAGAGAAAACAGTACTAAATGTCTTCTAGAATCAATAGGGGAAAAAAAAGCTACGTGCTACGCGGGGGGGGGGGGAGGGAGGGTAGAGAGAAAAGCCACGTCAGGCTACGTGGGGAGGGGGTTCACAGGAGGCCAAAATGAAGCTACGAGGTTTATTGACAATACCCAACGATCGTTTCGTTATTTTACTGGATAAAAGATTTTGTTTTAACGGTTCTACACCTTTTGCTTGGAGTTTTTAATTCGGGAAACCATGCAAAACCGAAATCGGACGGCCGACGGTAAAGATACGACAACCAAGAACTAAATACGAATGTGACAAAAAGCGATTCCAGAGAAACTGACCACCCGAATCTTTCGTTACTTTCTATACCGTTGGTTTACTGAGGTGGGGATTACAGCTAAAGACAACAAAGAGTACATCCCCCTAAGGTGAATCTTGAAACACATCAAGAAGCCGAAGCTAAGAGTGGGCAAGACGTGACCTGAAACATGAGAGAAATAACACCAAAACTAAACGCGGGAATACTGGAAGAAGGTTAAAACTCAATGAAGTAAACAATTCGAGTGACCTGGTGCATAACTGGCCAAAACGCCGAAAAATAGACGTTAAGTAGTGTGGTATGGAGGGTACTCAAGAGAGATGTTCATTCTGATATATTTCTACATCTACATATATACTCTGCAATTCACAAAATTGTGGGTGGCAGAGGGTGCTCAGCACCAAAGCTAATCTCTTGCATTCCAATCCCTAATGGTAGGAGGGAAAAAAGGATTCATATAAGAATCAGTCCGGAACCTTATTTCTCTAATTTTATCTTTCCTGTCCGTCCGAATGGTGGAATAAGTATTTCACTACACTCAAAAGTGAAAGTGGGAGTACGCATGTTTACCAATAAGTTTAAACGAAACGTGTGTCATCTATCTACCAGAGACTCCCAGCGTAGCCTACTAATCAGTTCTATGACGCTTTCAGAAGGACTGTAGCAAGCGGTTACGAATCGAGCGGCTCTTCTCTGTACTTTCTCTATACTTTCGATCAACCCCTTACGAAACGGGTCCCAAATGGCACAACAATAATCCAAATGTGGACGCACAAGAGATTTGTACGCTACTTCCTTTGTTTGTTCATTACAATTTTTCAGGATTCGCCCTATGAATCGCAGCCTAGAATTTGCTCTACCTACTAACGAATTAATGTGTATAACCCATTTCATGTTCCTTTGTACTGTTACTCCAAAATGTTTCATAGAATCGACCATATCAATAACTGTATTGTTTAACTCGTATTTCTGAACAATTGGATTCTTTTTGTTAGTTATACTTTTTACAATTTAGAGTAAGTTGCCACTCAGCGCACCAAGCCAAAATAACATCCAGATCACGCTGAATTTCTAAGTAATCGGCCAAATTTCTTACTTCCCCATAAATAACCGCATCACCAGCAAACAATCTAAAAAGGCTTTTAGCACATGAATGGATGAGAAGTGAGGACGTACGGAAAGAAGAGCGCAATACTGAAGGCACACCGTACAAAACAAACATCCGTGAGCTGCGTTCTTCGTTTTCTCACAGGCAACCACATCCTGAAACACATCGATGGAATTCTGCCAGTTAAAACAAGTCGACATAATCATCACGTAAGTGTAGAAGCACTAATCTGAATATCAGGGCAGCTTATCTTGTGACAGTGTGCACTCAATAAATCGTTACCGTAATGAAACTTCAGTTGCATAGAGTTCCATTATTCACGTTACTGTTCCCTGTTTTCTTGAGCATACTATATTTGGACCTAAAGTGGTAGTACTCTTTAAGAGACAGGACTGATGTCGTCTAATTACATTGCTACTAGGGTATAATTAAACAATTAAGCAACAAATATGTAATTATATACACAATACGTACAAATGCATAAGGGTTTATAGGATTAGTTTAAGCCAAGTTGACGATGCTTTATTACGTAATACTGTAATGTAAAAACTGAAAGACAATTCAGTGCTGCTCTGGGTACACCAATAATAACCAAAAAGAGACACGTACAGCGAAAAATCCGTTATGTACTGGAACCAGGGCGAAATATTAGCTCAAAAAATCTAATACAATTGTGCATCAGATTAAATATCCCAGTCTACAATAAAACTTCCTTAACACTATAACAAGAAGAAGAACACAGTATAGGGATAAGAAAGTCACATAACAAGCGTACTGAAATTACTTTCTAACGATGCGGAATAATTAACACTTCTGCATTACAAGACTTTTACTTCCAGTTTCAGTGAATGGATGTGAGTACTAATTATTTATATTTTAGGTTCTGTGCACTCCTGTTGAATATGTAAGTGCCGTCACAGAATGTAAAAAAAAACATAAAAAACAAAACCATAAAGCGTTACCTGACCAAGCCATAACTTTCTTCCACGATTTATTATGCAGTGTCAAACTAGTTTTACAATCAATGTAAACTATATCAAAATCATAGATTAATGCCCTGACGAATGGGCATTATACCTTCAGCATCCAGCCATATGCATTTTATGATGCATGTGATACGCAACTCAACCCTTCTACAGTTTCCGAAGCAGGTTTTCAAATATGCATACAAACACGAACACAAAACTGAGTAAGAAACTGCTAAATAATTTCTCTTATAAAAGATTAACTCTTAATGAGT
Organism: Vandiemenella viatica; assembly: GCA_031002005.1. Taxonomy (NCBI): domain Eukaryota; kingdom Metazoa; phylum Arthropoda; class Insecta; order Orthoptera; family Morabidae; genus Vandiemenella; species Vandiemenella viatica. Next base: position 100,108,162 of record CM061921.1, on the reverse strand, counting down.
TTTACAGAAAAAAAAAATGAATTTTAGGCAATCATCAATTTGAAGAATTCTTATGAAATTGATTTGTGTGTGTGTGTTTTTTTTTTTTTTTTTGCTGTCCTCAGTCTTTCGACTGGTTTGATGCAATCCTCCATCCTTTCCTATCCTGTGCTAACCTCTTCATTTCTACATACCCCTTACAATCCAGGTCCTCAATTATCTGTTTCATATATTCTAATCTCTGTCTTCCTCTACAGTTCTTACCTTCGACTGTTCCCTCCACTAACAAATTAACCAATCCAGCATGTCTCAAAATATGACCTACCAGCCTGTCTCTTCTTTCCGTAAGCTTCTTCCACAAACTTCTTTTCTCATCCATCATTTCCAAAACTAGTTCATTTCTTACTTTGTCTGTCCACGTAATTTTCAGCATTCTTCTGTAGCACCACATTTCAAATGCCTCAATTTTCTTTATTTACGGTATTCCTAAAGTCCATGTTTCGCTACCATAAAGTGCTGTGCTCCACATAAATAGTTAATTTGAAGAATTCTTATGAAATTCATTTGTGTTAATTTCTTTTAAATATTTTCATATAAATGAGTTGTAAAATAAAAACTTAAATATCAAAATGAAATCGGATTTAGACCCAATTGGCAGCTCAGAAGATAATGATATAAACACAGTATTAGCAGTAAAATGCCTTAAGGGAACGAAATTAAGGAAGGATAGGAAAATAATATGCAACACTTGTCACAGATGACGGCAGTTTGGAAAGGCGAACACATAAAACAAACAAAAGTGTTTCCCAGCGGCCGTCATCTGTGACAAGTGTTGGATTTAATTTCCCTATCCTTCCTTAATTTCGTTGCTTTAATGTATTTACTTGCTAATTGTTATTATTGTCCTTCTGTGACGTCCTGTTCGTTCCTATCTTGCTGTTCGTATCCCTTTGTCTTTCCATCTTTTCGTTGCTTTGTCGTGTTATTACGGATCCCGCTAATTTGTTTCCGATATCTTGTTTTGATATTTCGGTGGTTAACCTAAGGGTTACCCACCGAAATATTGCATCACTTGTGGTTTTCGTTTTAAAGTTTGTCTTTTTCAGCCACCATCATCTGTGGTATTGTAAGTGTTGGGTCTTATTTTCATACCCTTCCCTAATTTTATGTATGCGAGATGTGTGAGAAAAGTAATGAGGCTGATTTTTTACTTCCCAAAGTTTTTATTTTTTTCAAACTACAATATTATCCCCTTCAATGTAGTTCCGTTATGCAGCTATACACCGGCGGAGTCGTTGTTTTCACTCTTGGTAGCAGCGCTGGAAGGCTTCAAATGGTAGGGCTGTTAACTGGTCGGTCACAGTCTTTTGAATGTTCTCCAGAATTACAAAATGACGTCCTTTTAAGACATGTTTGAATTGCGGGAAAAGGAAAAAGTCACAAGGATTTAAATCAGGTGAATAGGGGGGTTGAGGAATAACAGGAATGCGTTTTGTGGTCAAAAATTCACTGATGTTAGGTTGTTTGCCACCATTTCGGCACAAACCTTTCGCATGTACAAATCGCCTATCAAAATTTGATGTACGGTGAAAGTGTTTGAATTTAACTGTTCATTCATCATCCTTATTGCTAAATGACAGTCTGATCTCACAAGAGCTCTCAAACGCTCAACGTTTTCGTCAGTTTTTGTAGTTGGACTCCGTGAGCGAGGTTGATCTTCAACGTTATCGCGGCCTTCCAAAAATGATTTTTGCCAGCGGAAAACTTGTGCTCTTAATAAGAAATGTTCCCCATAGGCCTGTTTCAGCTTTTCAAAAGTCACACTCTCGGATTCCCCAAGTTTAACAACGTTGCTCTAAATTCCGATGCTCTATTTTCGTAACACACAACTTCACTGATGGCGCTGTCAAAATTAATGTGTTGGATGAACGGAGTTGAAACTCGGACTGAGCATGTGGAAGGGATGAGACAGCGTTGCCAGATCGCTCCTCGTATGTACGTACCTCTGGTGAGCGTCATGGTGCGGGAGCCCTCTAGCGGCGAGGACAGGCCGTTGCAGGTGGCGTCTCCCGACTGAGCGACGCGGTAGTCGACGCCGTCGTCGTGGTGGGCGCCCAGCTCGGGGGCGCCGCCCGCCGCCGTCTTCTCGTACACGAAGCAGCGGTAGCGCTCCTCGTTGGAGCTGGCGTGGCTGTGGTGCACCTTGCCTACAAGGTAACGGGAAGAGCCCTCCTTCCAGGTCGCTAGGCACTGCAGCTCCTCCACTGTTAACACGATGTCATTCACATCTCTCGATCTGACAATCAAATCAAAGGAACAGCGCTCACTGCAACAATTTCTTCGCTACAATCAATAATTTTTAACCACAATAGTGCCTTTTTTTTCTCCATTGGGACTTAACAGCTAGTCAACTTGTGATTTGTTACGTCAACTATGTAAAAATCATACTGCTGTTCTCTTTATTATTTGATTCTATTGAATTGGATTGGAATTTGAATTAAAGTTCTCTTAAATGACAACAATATGGCTTAGCCGTTGAACTAACTGGCTTAGATCAATATATCTTCTTTTTACCTACGGAAATTCGAAACTATATACATCGTTTTGGATTGGAACGAGCATTATAATAAAAGAAAAGGGTACAGTGACTTTCAGTTCTATAAATGATAGAACTCGCACATAAGTGACTTATGTTGTAAACAAAACGGTTTTTTTTCTAACTTGAAAAAAAAAAAAACACGAAAAAAACTATGAAAAGAAACACGTTTTTTCTGGGACATGTTTTTTTTTATAACTACTAAATCTCAAATTTGTAAGGCATTTATCGTTTAATATGACTGTTTTGGAGTTTACACTAAGTACTTATCTTAATTTTTAAATCTACTATATTTTTCTGGTTCAGTAGAAAAGAAAATTACGAAAATATTGGCAACATGGACTGAAATTTTCTTTTCCCGAAGAGGCTAGGTTGCGCGAGAAGGAATCCCTGTTCCACGTTGTTTGGATTGATACTCACTATTTGAACTACTGCTGCCAACCCTGCGAATTTATCTGTAGACCTACGGATCTTTTCAAAAAATTAGAAATTTTAAACTTATCTACGGCTTTTTGCCTCTTTTTATTCCTTATATTCGTATACTTGTTTTTTTTTTTTTTTTTGAAAACTGCTTAACGTCTCTTAACAGTGAGGTCTTTAGAGACGGGAAAGGATTTGGGGCAAGGAATGGGAAGGAATTCAACCATGGCCTTTTGAAGGAAGCATCCAAATCTGGATGCGTATACTTGTTAAATTCTCATTTCGTGATACTGAGTCATTAAATTGTCAGTAATTATGAATCGTTTCCTTGCAACCGTTGGCGTAAACCAACGATTGAAAAAGAAATAAAGCTCCTATTTTGTATGATAATAGATCTAAATTCAAACTTAAAAGACCGTAATACAGAACTATCGGCGCAGTCTTTATGCACAGTGTGTACTTACTCACAATTTAAAATTGCAATCTCAAAATCTTTTGATTACAATACAAGGTCAACTAGTAAAAGAAAATGTAACTATTTCTGAAGTTGTGGATCTAGAGCAGACAGAAGAAGAAAAAGAAAATTCCGACACAAACCGAACTAGTGTTGGTAGTGCTGATACTAGTGAATGTGCTACTGATATAGAGGATGAATAAAATTGTTACCTATATAGATAAATTTATGAATCATTATGTAAGACATTATATGATTCATTAAGATTTAAAACACACATGTAAAATGTAAGTTCCGTAAATAAAACTATAATTTATCAATATATACTGTTTTCTGAAAAAAAATAGAAAAAAAAACAAGGGTGCTAAGTTTTTTTTCATGTGTTTTTTTCACAAAGCTGAATTTTTTTTTTTCATTTTGTAACACTAGTCTCGTCTCATCTGAAAAAATAAAAAAAAAAATAGTAGTAGCCGTATACGCAGCTGTATGTATGAAATAAGGACCGGAGTTTCCTACCCCCACCAAGCCGACCAGCTCGCTTCGTCGGCGTCAGCAGAATTTAGCAGTTATCGCCAGGCCATCGCCGAAAGAAATGGCTTTGGGCCTATCTACAACGTTTTCTGCGTAAATTTTACAGGATGTAGCCACACATATACCAGTTGTTAGCGAAAAATCCATTTGTGTTCTGAAGAATGATGGACGGCACAAAAATCTGTGGAATATTATTAAAACCCGACTGTCTCGCCACAGAAAGTTAGAAACGAGTATGAACTTGCTACTCTGTATAATAATATGCATAGTGTCAGTTAATTAACGCATTTACAAGCTTCAATTATTTCAAGAAATCAAATTATCGGATTATTTGACACAATTAAATACTCCCAATATTTGACCTAAGTTTTCGCATTACTATATGACTCAAATGTTTGACCTTATTATTTTTTCTTCTTCGTCCCAATATAGGGGATGGTTGCCACTGACCACTGGCGTTGTCAAATTTGGAGCTTTGGTTTTACTGCCGCATGCCAGTGCTGACTGCCAGGTCGTACAAAGCATTATTGGAGAAATTATGTGTTGCCATCTGTCTGCAAAATGTGTAACTATGTTCTGTGTGTATAAGTGTATTTTTTGTTTGTGAAATGTATAGTTTATGATGAAGAGGGTAGCTACCGTCCAAGCATTCACCTCAGCGCACTGAACCACACTGACGGATATTTGACCTAATTATTTGATGCCATTAAATTATTTAATCCAGTTATTTGTCCTAACTAACTGACTTAGTTATTTGACCTAATAATGTGATATAATTTTTCGGTACTCTTATTTGACTCAAATAATTGGCCTAATTATTTTACCAGAATGTTTGGCTAAACTATTTGAGGGACCCCTATGACGTCATTCATCTGGTGGATTCAGTTTCCCATTTCTTTAATAATCGCGGCCATTTTTAGACGAGAATCTCACTAGGTGATCATGTGGTCTCAGCTAGAATAGTAACTTTAACTAAATTTGTATAGTAACTAAAATTGTATAGTTTTTCAACAATACTCCTCCTGCTACTGGTTTATATTTGGGTGAATCAATATGGTTGAATCTGTTGGACTACAAAGCTACAGTGCTTAACATCTTTACCATTAAGAACGCAAGGCATCGGCAAGTTTTGAAGTACTATAACGAATTCGTATATATATTGGCTTTAAAAGCGATACCAGATATTTTTAATGCTCTAATGTGTAAACTAATTGATATAGACATTGATTACATATGTGCAATTTTACATACATCCCAAGTTCAACACTGGACTATCAAATATTAAAACAAGAAATTAGTGTTTATTTACAGTTGCTAATATGAAGGATAAAATACATTAAATAATATTTATTGCATTATTAATTTACCCAACAGTGAGCAATTAAAAGTTCATTTTTAGCAGCACACATAGCATTACATAAAGTATGTCCTTCATAGTATTCTCGGCAAAACGCATTAAAAATTCGTAAGTCATCTAACCTTTTCTTCACATAATTTAGTTTTGGCTTGCATTAAGGTTTGTCGAAATTAATGTCAGTTCAGATAATAACTAAAAGTGAGCAAAGATTCGTAAGGATAATTTGTTTAAAAGACTAAACATTTTGTTAAAATTTCCCAAAATTTCTGGGTTACATATTTACTTGAAGACGCTCATATCAAGACTATATGTATACATTTCCTGCAGTGCTAGTCTGTAGAGATAACTTAGGGTTCATTAGTTGCATTGTTCCAAACAGTCTAAGCTGTAAATGATGGAAAAAAACAAGCTTTTACATGAACTGGAGTAATTTTTGGGACACATTAAGTTGTTTTTTTTAAACTGCTTTACGGGAAAGGATGGGGGCAAGGAATGGGAAGGAATTCGGCCATGGCCTTTTTAAGGAAGCATCCCGGCATTTGCCTGGAGTAATTTGGGAAACCATGGAAAACCCAAATCTGGATACCCGGACGGGGATTCGAACCTCCGTCCTCCCGAATGCGAGGCCAGAACGCTATCCGTTACACCACCACGCTCGGTCACATTCAGGTTTTGTTCGAAGGATTCATAGTAGTGTCATGGTATTCCGTTTCTGTACAGAGTAAATTTAAACACTTACACCTTTTAAGATAATCACAGGCAATGGGATTGAAATGAAAATATAACACATCCAATAATTCAAGTTTTACTAATGCCACTCATATGAAAGGCTTTTACAGTTCCTATACCTACAAAATTACAATGCCATCACCAGTAATGTTGTGATGATAATTATACCTCGGCTTAAACATACATACTCAGTCTCGTAGCACAGGTGGTCAACGGGAAATAATTTTACAATTCATAGTTTACATGCGCCGGTTTGAAGTCCGCGGCCTTGAAAAGGTTTGCGAAGGTCTTAATGTGAAACCGGGTGCATGTTCAATCCACTGGACGTTGATAGCTTATCAGTCTTTGAGTCCACGCTACAGTTAATGCACACCGCCCGGACACTCCTCGAGTAGAAAATCCAGTTTTATACATTTTCGAAGATCTCAGCTTGGTGGACAGAGACCACGGCTGATTCCTTCCTAACTATTCCAGACCAAGCCAGGTTTCGTATACCAAGAGTTTTCAAGAAGTTGTTATTGTCTCGTGAGCAATCAACGAAATGTTTCCTAGAGGACGCACCAACGAAATTTATTCACATCTTTACGATGAAAATCTAGGAAGTATATCTTTTTTTGTACTACTGAAAGGGACTTAAAGTTATTTCGTTTGTTTACCCCCATTATTATCTGAGTATGGTGGCATGGAGGTTAAGGGATCAATAATGAGATCCTGTGTTAGTCAATGACGTTTTAGAAGGCTGTCATGGAGAAAATGTTCTAATCTCTTCGAGCCCAAAACAATGAACACTAATTTGGTTCCAAGTTAAAAGTTTGTCTAACGTTTGCACATCATCAACATGAAAATATCTGGCCTCTTAGAGTTACTAGCTCAGATAGAACCTTAACAGTCTTCATCAAGTAGAACGGTATTGGGAGATCCTCTGCCAGCAACCCTCAGTATATGCTTGTCCCATCGGCATGGTGGTCTCTCTCTTGGATTCTGGGCTGAACTTCAACACTGCTTTTGTCCATGTTTAATCTTTGCTCCCAGAAGCATGGCCAGCCTACAGACACTTCAAAGAGACTGTCTTCTCCATGGTGTCTATATCCTTTGTAACTGACAAATGTCGCTTGCCCTCTTCTTATTTTATCTATCTAAAATAAAATCAGGCGTCACTTATAAAAATAATTTTTCTTTACCTCATATTTATCAGAGCTTTACTGAATTTTATTCTATTAGTAAACGTTAATTTTGCCCTACAGATGTCGGTCTTCGTTGGTTTAGTGAATTTACTGCTCGCATTTTCCGAGCAATCTTTCACATACACGCTATGAGGAAGTACTCCTACTTTGACAATCTCTTATAAAATGATACAACTATCGACGGTTAAAGCGTGAAATCGTACTAACACTGTCACAGTCTTTGTTAGTATCCATGAATCTATGCGCACACGAATTCCAGCAGTATCCACATAGCTTTCTAAACTCGTTGAATGACTAATCGGTGTTGAAGTAGTCGTTAAAAATTTGTTTGAGGTTCGTATCATCTTGTTTAAAGAGTGCGATCAAGTTAGTGTTCCTCTTATTCGGGTTGTGGACTAACTTCACAACATATGATTGTTACAACACTGTCTTGAATGCCTGAAAGACAAATACTGGGGTCATGGAGTAAAGGAAAGGAGTGGATATCCCGTTTGCATGCTTCACCAAACAGAATTTCACAGAAACGGTGCCGTTGCAGAGGATTTTGCAGAATTATTCTTTACTGAGTATATCATTCTAGATCGCTGCTACGTTTTCCAGAATAAGGTGGTGATTATCTGGTATTGAAGACATATCACTACAACAGTAGATACAGTAGTGGCTTTCGTATAGTCTTTATGAGCTGGGTACGCTGTGGCAGTCTGTTCCGCCATGAGAGGACTGGGTGATTATGACATAGTTTCTGTGTTTCTATGGGATTTCGTCGCCTCGGCCAGCCTCTGGAGGAATTTTTAACATCTCAAGACACTTCGTGGTTCGGATAAATTTGTTCCGAGACCTAGATCAACATCTGAAACTAAAAGATTTCTCTTGTTCATGATGAGTCTTTATGCTGGAGGTATTCTGCTTTTCTTGCTAAATATTTGTCCATAATCCCGATATTAAAAGGTAGGAACCACCAAAAGTATACACTAATCAACAAATATGTCACAACACATGTAGATACCACTTTATGTAACTAGACATACGAAGCTAAAATGCGTTGTAGTTCAAAGTATAGTAATTTATGCTGAGATCTATATGAAATATATGAATAGAAACAGCGGAAATTGCTTAGATGTTGCAGTCATGACTCCTAACATTTACAGGTCAGGTCAACGTGGATGCAGTAGCATATTTAATGATGCATTACCACCATATGCGACATAATCTCTACAGATGCCCGATGTAAATCAAGAAAGTACAACAGTGAATGATTAAATCTGCTACCTTCATCAACTGTAGAAACTATTTATTTTTGTTGAGTATATGATACTTGGAAGGCAAGCCTGTATTGAAATCGAAAGAGACTGGTAGCAATGAACGTGATGGAATTCGGCCATGGCCTTTTGAAGGAACTATTCCGGCATTCGTCTAGAATTATGGAAAACCGAAATCTGGATGGCCGGACGGGGATTCGAACCCACAATGTTACAGCTCACCCACCACGCTCGGTTATGCTGTTACTGAAATTAGTGTCACGTATTTACACAAAGCCACGTTGTCTCGATTGCGGCACCTTGATGATGTCCGACCTTGACGCGGGGTTAGCTGGTTCCACTATCAGGACGTGGCCGGCAGGCTAGGAGAGATCTTGACTTAAGGGGACACAGTCGTGAACAGGATCAAAAAAATCGATTTTTTATTTTTAGACTTGTTCAATGCTCCAATTATTTAGCTACAAAATGCCATTTGTTTCATGCAAATTTGATGATTAGATTTGGAGTTATTAATTTTTTCGTGATGCGTGGTAATAGTGTGTCTGTATTGTAATGTACATTAGTTTCTCGTATGTAAAACGTTTAGTACAGATTTTTCTCAAAATTATATTTTTTGATCTTTTGGTACACTTTTCTGAAAAACTAATACTGATAAAGACATCAGACTTTCAGCATCTCTTGTAAATAAAATGATGATGGTCTCGCATTCGGGAAGACGCCGGTTCGAATCCCCGTCCGGGCATCCAGATTTGTGTTTTACCATAGTTTCCCCAAATCACTCTAGGCGAATACTTCCTTCAAAAGGCCATAGCCGAAATCCTTCCCGTTCCTTGTCCACAATCCCATCCCGACTCTAATGATCCCGACGTCGACGAGGCGTAAATTAATAAGGGGAAACAATGAAAGGCACACGAAGAATATGAGGTAATACTTCTAACAAATGGTTTTGGCTTTTGTTTCCTAGCTGTACAGAATGTGTAAAGTTGTTCACTTTCAGTTCCTAAAAAACTTACGTAATTTCGAGGGTATTTTGCGTCACACATTCAATTAATTAACCTTTTCGTCAGCGGGATGCTTCAGGCATCTACTTCTAGCACTGGTGTTAAGGAATAAACTAGCCGTGGCTTGTATTAATTCACCCTTCCATTAATAGAAAGTAGTGATTTGGGGAAGGCACAGAACACACAAGTCTGGGTGGGATAAGTCCGAATACAAGTCCTTACGTTGCAGGCCTCGGTGACGCGGGGCTAGCGAGCTGGCTTCGCGTTATAGAGGTCGCCCGTTCGAGTCCGGCCCAGGGCATGGGTAGTTTTAAGTAAGTGTTCTGTCCGTCCTGTATCATCCTTTCACTTTTGATCGTCAATAACATTATAAGAGTCTAATACAATTGAGGAAAATGTACTGATAACGCAGTTGAGAGCTAAATGTCCTATAAGGTCGAATGATATTTAAATAAAATACAAAAGGTCCTTAAGTTATCTCTGAGACAAGAGGATCAGACCTGTGCTCTCGGTGCCGTACACGTCGGGGCAGGCCTGGTATCGCAGCAGCAGGCGGGACTCCTCGGTGCAGGAGTCTATGGAGGAGACTGGGTTGCGGCAGTCCCCGTGGCCTCTGTTGTAGGTGAACGTGAAGGGTCCGCGGAACGGACACGCCACGGGCGCTGCGTCCACGCGGAACATGGAGTACAGCAGCGCGTCGCCCGTGATCAGGGAACACAGCGTGGGCAGCGCCTCTTGCGTGTGGCAGAACGCTGCAACACAACCAACAGCCAGGGTGAGTGCGAGCGCGCTGTTGCCGCACTTCCGAACATTCTCGCGTAGCGCTCTCTCAAACACTAGAGAATGACAACGCCGAGTGTCCTGTGTTTCCTAGGTACAAGTATCAGCGCACAAACCATTACTACAAACTTACAGGTGAATTTAACTGAAAAGTGCACGATCTGACAACTGCGTATTTGAAACCGCACGCCAAAACGTCTGGCCACACGTATAGGTATTTTTGCGCATGTGCATTGTGCACTTTAGACAACATGTCTAGTTCAGTGTTGTACTGTAAACCACTACTTCCATTAGGTCTATTACACTACTTTACAATAACGTCTGTCATATTAATCTATACTAATGTTATATATGCGAAAGTAACTCTGTTTGTTACTGCGAGATTCTCAGATAGAATATAAATTTATCGAAAATATACTGTCATAGACAAAAATTTGAGTGCATTCAGTAGAACTGAGAAAATCTATCTTACTGGCCACTGAAGCACTGTTCTGTGCACACACATAGCAAATTTATTTGAACAGTATAAGTCATTATGTCTACTGCTAAAGATCGAAAATATTCTCAATATATAAAAAAAATACAATTATTGCTTGACAGCAAAATTGATTTTATGGAAAAAATAATGCATAAATTTAGTCAAATGTATTGAATTTCGCTAATGGCGGATAGGAACACAAATTTGTATCAGTTTGATTTTGATACAGCATTTCGAAAATCAGTAATTTTTTTAAAAAAAATTATGTGCTAACAACTAATGATGTAATTACAAGTTCATTATAGATAGCCACAGTAATGTTTGATGCTGTAAATCATAATTACAAACCAAACTGCTAAAAATTAAAACTCTCATTTACAATACTGGTTATTATTCAAGTGCTACAACACTCTACCAATCACCATTTCCGACAAATAAGACATAAATCTCACTCCTTAAAATTCTGTGAAGTGTACTTACTTTCTTTGTATTGCAGAACGTTTGCGTGCTTCTCGTGGATGACGACGCAGCGGAAACAGCCCTTTCTGAAACAACAAACATTTAAACTCTCAGGTTTACTCCACCAGTTAAGAAATTTAATATCGTAATTAAAGTAACCTTACTATATCAATGATATCATAAATTGTTAATTTTTGCGGATACAATTGCTGCGAAAATCTTGCCATCAAAATTAATTGCTTAGGAAATCTTATCTCAATTCAATAATTCAAGTTGTTTGGTAGGCCTCTAATGCTTCCAACTAAATGTATTATGCTGATAAATTTCCAGAGACAAGTTTTCGGCTAAAGATTTAGAACGAATTTGCTAAATCAATATATATTTCCAAGAAACCTGTCCCAACGTTTTAACAGAAGCTGCATTTTAATGTACTGGAAGTTGTGGCTCATGAGCAATATAGAATCATTAATAATAATTATTAAAGAGGTCATTGCCCTGATGTTTTGCGTTTGTGTGCAGAATGTGTAAAGTTGCTACCTGGACAAGGCATTCCATTGTATTAATTCCTCATTAAAATTCTACGCTGTGCTACTTTTGGGGGTATTGCCACATTTTCTAATTAATAAAACATAGAAAGGGTTTTACGATATATGAGATTTCGGAAACACTGGAGACGGAATTATTGGCGCGTAGGCAACGGCAGTAGCTTTACTTGACTCTAAATGGGTGGAAGTGTTATGAATATTCTGGCAAAATGCAAAAGTCTAAAAGATGATAAAATGAAGTAGAAGGGAGCTACGGAATATTTAGTTGTTGGAGCGTAATAAATATGAATATTGATTAAAATAATAAAGGACGTTAATGAACCCGACGTCGACGCACCCCAATCAAAAACAAAAACAACAACAATGAAGCAACTGTTTCTGGAGGAATCAACCATCCGCATACAAAATGTGATTCATGGGAACAGTGTCAGTTGATCGTCAGCATATACCGATCCATACATTGCAACAAATAAAGCTTACGGATCTTCTGTAAGTAATTTTATCACGTTACCTCGCTGTTACAAAAAATAATTGTTAAAATTAAAATTTCAGTACAGTTCGGAACAGTATGTTCAGGATTTCCCTTCCCTTTTTTTTCGAGGATTGCTGAAATATGCTCTAGAGAGACTCTCTGCTTCTGAGAGCCGATGATCTCTATGACGTTGCCATGTCCCAGAATCCACTACCATTACTATGAAATTAGGTTAAGTGAAAATAAGGCATGGATTATCGTTGCGACGTCTGTTGAAACAGTAATGAAAATGCATTTCCAGTGCACGATCTGGTAACACTGTGGAACTATAAACATCTGTTTAACTTCCAAAATGAGTTTCAGCATCCCCTCATCAAAACACCATTTTTACGACGCATTTTCAAGAGCCTTTTTTTTTTTATACAACGGGAACGAGATTATTAGGTGCATGGTTTAGATAATCTCAAGTTTTCAGATGGCAAAAGGCCCTTTTAGATCAAAACGTTGAAGAAACTGAAGAAAATTCAGAACAAGTGTGAGGTGTCGTGAGGTCTAACTTCCTGGGTAAACTGACAATCAGCAATTCTACGATGAATGTCTCGAGAGACAGAGGATAAACAATTGTTCGAGACCAAGCATTCTAGAACACTGGAACATTGCAGCATTCAACAAGCGCCTTGTCATTTAGCGATCTCGGATTTTTGACGTGAGAAAGCATTTCTGAGGTACTTCATCCACCCTGTTCCTCTGATTTGTGATGCCATATTGGAACTTTAAAATATACTTTAGGAAGCCGTAACGGCCCAACTCAAAGTAATATCATTCAAAGACATCCAGCATAGCTGTGTGGAGTGGTGAGTGGCCTCCATATGTAACTTTTTAGATGATAAGATTGAATTGTGAATAGTAAATAAACACACAGTTTTAATAAAAAGTCTCACTGCTTTTCACACATACCTCTCGTATATTATTCCTTCGCGTTCCTTGTTCCCAATCCCATTCCGTCATACTCTTCGCACAATGACATTCATATCGCACGCAATAACCTACAGGAAACAATAACGCAATTAACTAAATGGCTCAATCAGTGGCGTATATCTTTAAATCCCGGAAAATGTCAAGCCAAAATCTTCACTCTGAGACGCCCACCAAACCCTCCGGAGATAAACATCATGGGGAATAACATAGCATGGAATCCAAATGATCAATCTATTAAATACCTAGGAGTCGATCTTGACAGGCGTTTAACATGGAACATACACATTAACAATAAACTAAACCAAGCCTATGCCAGATTACACAAATTGTATCCTGTGTTAAACAAAAAATCATCATTAAAAACAGAGTGCTGCCTGCTAATTTGCAAAATGATATTACGGCCACATATGCATGCCCTATATGGGGATGTGCTAGCCATAGCAAATTACATAGAATACAAATATTTCAAAACAAACTTCTCAGATTAGCAGTAAACGCACCATGGTATGTACGAAATAGCCAGCTACACAGAGAATTAAATATTGCTCACATTAACGAATTTATAAAACAACAAACAATACATTTCATTAAACGAATGAGTACAGTTCCTGGTGCGAAATTTTACAAATTAGGGAAAAGAACCGGCCAAACTAGGCTCAAAAAACGCCTTCCCCAAGATATTTTTCTATCAGGCAGTGATACAGAGGAAGTGAACCAGCAAATAAATTAAATACCGTGTGGCCTGTCACCTTCCATTAGACATCTCGTTTGCTAAGTGTAGATCAGAGTTTTGTCAGCGCTCGATATAAAATGTATATATATAAAAAAGTGTAATTATTTTAACCGTTTTGATTACTGTTCTAATTCTGATAACTGTTTTTAATACTTTAATACTGACGTTCATGTTGCCAACATTGTTATAAAAATTATTGTATCACTGTATTGTAGTCACTGAGGGGCCCTGTGGGTTGACCTCAACCATGACAATATGTAAGTTATGTTTTTTGTAAAATTCAACTTCGTCCTGTATAGCAATATTGCTGAACGGATAATACATTCATTAAACAAAAAAAATCCCATTCCGCCTCTAATGACCTCGACGTAGACGTGGTGTAACATGTTAAGGAATTATCGGGAAATTAACATCGTCTCAGTGGTGTTGTTACACCACAAATTCAAGTTAAGCATTAAATAACAAAAATAATGTTAATTATCTACAGAATACCAATTATTGTCACTTCTCTACTGACACCGCCTCCAACCTGGTCCTATAAAACAACTGAAGACTAAATCGGAGAAGAACTTCTTACAACGTCATTCAAACGAAACTCCTTATTACTCGCAACAGTAGAATGTTTCCTCAATTTGGCTCGCGAAACTTTTCTTAATCCACTGGCTCTAAACTTTCTTTAATATTTTCTCTGGCTGACGCTTGATAAACATAGTTAATTCGTCTTTCTCACATACGCTGTATAATTACTTCTGAACACTCTTTATCAATCCTCAATACTTCATGAAGCGACACTCCCTGACCGTTCAACATGGCCATAATATCACTTAATCATCAGTGCGTGATGCAGCAACATCTCACACCTATTTAACTTTGCTGAAACCGTCCAAGTATTCTCACCGCGCGTAGCTACTCAGTCGTGACCCTGAACTTAAATGCTTTTACAAACAACGCGAGTTTTCGCCGATCATCCAGTTAACCGAAAGTAAAAAATCCCTCAACATTATTCGCAAACACAGTTTATCGAATTTTTCTAACGAAGTAATCTAGCTGGGTTCCTCTCTGTGCCTTTCTCTTTAGGGACCGTGCACAAACTACGTGGCTCGGTCCAGGGGGGGGGGGGGGGTAGCTGGAAGGCTACGCTGGGCTACGGGAGAGGGAGGGGGGGGGGGTGGGTCCGAGCCAGGCCACGTAGCTTTCCTTTCATAACATTTTTCACAGTTAAAATGAGGAACTGAACTCACAACAGCATGTGAATATTTATCTCCATCAGTTAATTATCTCCGTATGTAATTTACAATAGTCTGACAAGAGAAAACAGTACAAAATGTCTTCTGGAATCAAAATGGAAAAAAGTTACGTGCTACGTAGGGGCGGGGGGGGGGAGGAGAGGCAAAAGCCACGTAGGGCTACGTGGGGCGGGAGGGGGGGTTCACAGGAGGCCAAAATGGAGCTAAAGCTACGTGGTTTATGCACGCTCCCTTACCCCTGTATGCCTACTGGTGGCCTAGAAATTTTTTAAAAATCTTTCGTCAAATCGCGCCTACTTTAATTTTTCCTTTGATTGCCTGTCTCCCCATTATTTGGCCTGAAACTTCAAATATTTAAGGACTAGGTTTATTTCCTTCGATCATATAGTAAACGTAAATAATCCAAATTCTGAAAATCGTTTTAAAAATCCATCAGATGAATCTTTCCTTAATGATCAAAAGGTTCCTTGAAAATTAACAACCCGTTGAGATAAATCCTTGATCCTTTCGAATTTCTACTTTAATCATTTCATCCATCTGTTTACTGGTCTCCTCCGCTTTAAACGTATCTTTAATTTCCATCTTAGCTTTAGCTAAACTGGCTCAACTTTAGAATCAGTAAGTCTCTACTAGAAGTCCATATACCCCGTCTAAACTCTGTACATCCGCTCCTATCTTTACAATTTCTTCATTAATAAACATCGGACCTATTTTAACTGATGATAAATCCCTTTCGTCTCATGTATCTGCTTGCTACAAGTACGTAACTCCCGTGTATTTTTGATTATTAATACACTTTTCCTTTACTTCCGTAATTTTATCTCAAATTTTTATAACTTCACCTATCTTCTCTCCGTTGATACTTATGATATAGAATCCACTATCCTCTTTTTGTAATCAGCATATAATGCAGTTTGATTTTCTACGATTAATTCAACTTGTGCCTTAGATTTAGCTTCAAAATTCGCTGGAAATTTCTTAAAATCTGACTTAAGGTATTAAAAGTTTTCAGAAAATTTTGAAAATTGTTCGTTAGTTTGAGGCATTATTTCCCACAATATACTTTCAACACTTCCTGTTTCTACTGTGAATCAGTACCAGTGCTAATATCATAACATCGATAGCACAAAATTAAACGCAGGCACACAGCCACTTCAACAACAACAACAAAAAGCACTTTCCTGAGATAAAACAGAGGACAGAAAATCACTACACTCGTTCATGTAGTCTTGTTTTCTCTGGACTGATTGTACATGTTGGTCAGTTCAGCCAATTAGTTGTTTCCTGGCCCGTTACTCGTTGCTGCCAGTTGCCTAGCCTCCGTTCGGTTAGGCGTTCATTCGCCCATAGTAATCCTCTTGCAACGGCCGACTTCTTCAACCAGTCTCCCAGTTGTTCTCGTTGATTGTAGTGATTTGCCTTTTGTAACGTCAATTGACTACAAGTCTAGTCATAACAATTGCCACGTTAGCGAATAATGGTAAAATATGGAACAACAATGGTTGCCTTCCCCATAGCGTTCTGTTACATAACTATTCAAATTACTCCTTTCGCCTGAATTTATGGCTGGGGAAAAGGCAATAAATAAAAAATATTGTTTATTATTTAAAGAATGTCACTCAATGCAAATCTTCTATCAACACTGCTGTCAACTTTGTCCTCTAAAATAAATCAAAGATTGAGCTAATGCGGAGAAACAAAAATCCCGATCATTCCCAACAGTCGAACATTTCTTCGGTTTAATTCACAAAACTCTTTTTAAGTCGTCGACTATATTAATTAACACTTGCCCTGACCTTTCAATAATCTTATATGTCGTCTTTTCTCTTACTGAAGCTCATTAAACACTGTTAATTCGTCTTTCATACAGACACTGTGTAACTACTTCTTAACATACGAGGTTTATTCCAAAACTAAGGTCCGATTCGCTGTAACTATTTGAATTGGGCGCCAAGGACAAAACACGCATGCGCGCCGACTCCCGGCATGCCTTGCGCGTCAAGCGCCGCCATTACCGTTGTTACTGTTGCTGTGTGCTGTTTGTAGTGTCAGTTCACAATGTTTAAGACAATATATCGGCCCGCCGATTGTGAAGTAAGGGCAGTGATACGGTTTTTGTCTGCAAGAAAACGTTTCAGTGGCATAAATTCATCGGCAGATTACTGAAGTTTACGGTCCTAACATAATGAGTGACAGTAAAGTACGCAAGTGGGTGCGAGCTTTTAATGAAGGACGGGAAAATGTGCATGATGAACCACGGTCTGGCCGACCATCAGTGATTTCAGAAGATTTAGTCAATGCAGTTGACCAAAAAATTCGTGAAGATCGACGATTCACTATATCAGATCTCGAAATACTCGTACGAGTAGAATTCCCGAATATGAGTATAACGACTTTGTACAGAATTGTGTCTGAACACTTGAATTTTCACAAATTGTGTGCCCGTTGGGTTCCCAGGCTGCTTACTGAGTCCCAACAAATGGAAAGAATGGCTTATGCTCTTGTTTTTTTTGGAGCGATATCATAAGGAAGGTGACAGTCTTTTAGACCATATTGTCACAGGGGATGAGACATGGGTTTCTCACATAACCCCCGAGTCTAAACGTCAGTCAATGGAATGGCGTCACACGTCATCGCCAGTCAAGGTCAAGGCAAAGCAGACAATCTCAACACGCAAGGTTATGGCGACCGTGTTTTGGGATAGACATGGAATATTGTTAGTCGACTTTATGGAAAGAGGGACAACGATCAATAAAGCAGCCTACTGCGCTACCCTGACTCAACTTCGACGTGCAATCCAGAATAAGCGACGTGGGTCTGATGTCGTCTGGAGTGTTGTTGTTGCATGACAATGCCAGACCCCATACTTCGAAAGAAACGCAAGCTCTAATCAAGAAATTTGGATGGGAACAGCTTGACCACTCACCATACAGCCCGGATTTGGCGCCAAGTGATTTCCACTTGTTCCGCTACCTAAAGGAGTTTCTTGGCGGCAAGCGCTTCGACACAGATGATGAAGTGAAAGAAGCAGTTAAAAACTGGTTATCTTCGCAGGCGGCCGATTTCTACGACTTACGCATTCAAAAGCTTGTTGAACGATGTGACAAATGTTTAAATAAGCATGGAAATTATGTAGAAAAATAGAGAAATATGCAAGGAATGTAAATAAAACAATTGTTTTTGAAAAAAATTGATTTTTGTTTTTTTTTCTTAACCGGACCTTACTTTTGGAATAACCCTTGTACTTTATCAATCATTAAAGCGTGATAAACCGACACTTCATAACTATTTAACTTTGCCAAAACAGCCTCTCTGTTTGGAACACAAAACTCTTCCTAATTCTTCGAGCTTATCACCTAATGCTAGTCATAATCATCGATACATGGTACAGCGACAACTCACACCTGTTTCACTTAACTGAAACCGTCCACATAATCTTACCGCGCGTTACGACTGTTCAGGAAGCCATTCACTTGTACCGTGAGAGCTGCAGTTCTAAATGTAAAAAAATTAATTGAAAACCCCCACATACCTTTTACATCGCATTCTCGTCATAAAGTCGCAATGTTCTCACTCAGCTCCTACAAACAATGAGCTGGCCATGAATTTCACCACTACGTTACAATCCATGGAATAATGTGTATCTGTAATGCCTTCGATGTGCTACAAGCGGTATAGAGGAAGGAAGAGATGAGTACGACCTCACATTAGCCCTTAGTATCAGCCATCAGGGAGTTGGAAATTTTTTATTTGTAAGGTATATGAGGCAGAAATAAAATTGCCAAACATGATAATAAATACATAGCTATGGAAAGTAACCAACGGCGATCAAAATCACGAAGGGGATTTGGAAATAGATTGGTCATACCCAGAAGGAAGGCGATGGACCAGTTTCAAACTTCCTCTGGAATTAATCCCGATATGCCACAGAAAGCTTGGCACGAGACGTCACATGATAAGCACCGGGAAGAACACCTGTCGAGGGTCTTCAGAAATGGCAAGGGCCAGAATTTTCCTCTGGGAATTAGAGGACCTACGATCAGAGACTAAAACAAAGTACCAAGAGAGGAGATGAACAGTCTGTCGTGCTCTCAGGAAGTCCTGTGTCCAACATTTCCTGTCGACATAGAGAAGGACATGAATAGAAGACTAATAACCCTGACAATTTTTTCCTTCTATTCGCCGGAGAGTTGGAACGAACAAGGCTATAGCAAGAAATTAATAAAACAATGAAATAATGGGTTTATTACATAAACAGCATGTGAAACTATATGAATTTTTTTAACTGCGGTAAAATAACCAAACGAATGCTTTGTCACCCTAATGAAAGAGTAATTTCAAGATGGCAGAGATCGCTTTCATTATGGTGCTAATCCAGATAGCACTGCCTTTTCACCGACTAGAGTAGCGGTCTCTGGCTATGTGGTGGTTATTGTGGGTGATTAAAATGATCACATGAGCACTGGGAGGTACGAGAGTGGTCTGCTGGGGGCACGCTACCCAAATACGTTGGTGGGCTAAGTATTTCTCCGCAGTCATAAATGAAAGCTAATAAATTCAATTGCTTGTCTGCCAAACAACCCCTTTTCTACTTCAGCACCAAGTCGGCAACACTGTCGTTAGGGTACTTTGTCACTAGTAATCAATCCTTTGCAGTGTGGGTCCCATACAGCACAACAGTACTCAAGATGAGGACGCACGACACTTTTAAGCGCTGTTGTCTTGGTATATGTGTTACAGCTTTCAAAATTCGGCCTATGATTCGCAGTCTAGAATTCGTTTCACCCAAAACCGTTCCTACGTGCTGATTCCACTGTGTACTGTTACGGCCAAATATCTATGGGATTCAACATGGCCAAACGTTGTACAGCTAACATTTTACTAATGTACAGTCGGGGACACAATTCGCGAGACCCCTCACCTTTCGATTATGCTTCGTTCTAGACACGAATACCGCATGGGACAGCATAACTGGTAGGTGGTACACTAAATTCATGATAAAATAGACCTCTCATACCCAGCACTTTACCGAAGACTGAAAAAATGAACCCGCGCAGCATGAAACTCGCAGACGCTCAGAGGCTAAGTTCAGAGTTATACAGTGAAAATAATCACGAATATCACAATTTTAATCATAATAATTATTGAGATAACCAAATCGATTGATTATAGAGAGATAATAACACTTTTTTCGTAATTTTAATAACCATTGTGTATTTTTTTCCCTCGAATAAACAGTTAAAAATTCGCTAGCAAACGCAATTATATGGCGAAAACCGAAAAGAGTCGTTAAATTACGGACGGAAAACCAATAAGACAGTTTGAGTGGACTTAGTTACACTTTCTAGCCCTGCAGCGTTATAGAACTGTGTGTGAAAAATACACACGAAAGAACCTTAATGGTAAACTAGGACACGAAATATAAATAAACTATTTTCTAGAAAAATAAATGGTTCGGAATATTAACACCTTAATTTTGTTTTCACCATACCATATTTAGAAGGTAAGCTTAACTTGAACGCAGTAGCAACAGTTTTAGTGGTAGTAATAATAATTAAAAACATTAAACTAATAAATCCGTATGCAATGTGAATTAGCGGTTCCACATTTTAAATCTGGAAGATGGAAATACGAAAACTTTCATTTCTCTCATTGTTTCTAACACTGATACTTCTACAAACTTTTCTGTCGAGCTTTACTTCCTGCCTTCCAAGCCCGATGGGTTAAAGGTAACACTGTTGCCTGGCATTAGGGAGAACGCGAATTCAAACCACATGGGGCATCCACTTTCAGTATTCCATGATTTTCGTAAATCTCTCCAGCTGAACTCCAGGAAAGAACCTTCAAAAAGCCGTTGCTGAAATTCTCACCCGATCCTAGTTTCCAATACTATCAGGATTTATATCACATTGGCGTCGAAGATATAAAGAAGATGAAAAGAAAAGAACGTGGTGGGTATGTGGTATCACTCTAATCCGGCTTTCGGGAGGTCGTGGGTTCGAATCCCCACCTGGCCATTCAGGTAAGCGTTTTAGATGGTTCCCCCAAATCACCCCAGTCGAATGCCGGGATTATTCCTACAAAAGGACATGGCTGAATTCCTTCCATTACTTGCCCGCAGTCCTTTCCTTCCTCTAATGACCTCGTTTAGATGTAAAGCTAGAAGCAAAAAATAATTTCTCAAATAAAAATAATTACATCTCTGTGGTGTGTTTTGGACTTTTTCCTTGTTGGATTTATCTTATTCAACGGCCAAACATGGTTGCGAAGGGACTAGAGTGTTACTTCCACATGTGGAGAGTCTCTAGTTCGGTGTTGTATTAGGGCTGGTCGACGTCAAAATCATTATAGAGGAAAAAGGACTGGGGGAGGTTTCGGGAAGGAATACAGCGATGGCCATTCCAAGGAATCATTCCAGCACTCACGGAGTGATTTCGATTAATCATGCAATATCGAAATACGGATGGATACACGAAGATATCAACCCCTGTCCTTCCAGGAGCATGGGTGTTAAAGTAGGTGTTGTTGTATGTCTTGTGTCGTCTTTCTATTGTATGAGCAAATATCATTTGGAAATACATCAGTACACAGGATAAACACACAAAACGGCTTAGCTGGATGAATGGTTATACGGAGGAACGCCATTAAAAATGTAAAGACAATTTTATTGAACCAAACGGAAATTGGCCGCCTTCAAAAATAACTCACAGGTCCACCTCATCTCACAAAAAATATTCTTTGTTTGGTGCCAACTAGTAACAGAATTTCAGAAGTTCTAAAAAACGTATTAGGATAAAAAAAATTGGAAAGTAGGCGTACTGTAGTGAAGCTCTTTAGTGCACACGGGTTGGGTATTTAATTTCTGTTAACTGTATAGGAATTAATCTCTTTACCATTATGCGTGGTTATTTCGTAAGAAGAAAATCTTCCTGCTGGCTCAGTTCAGTCGCAGGGAGGAAGTAACCGATCTGACAAACGTTTCGAGGAAGTGTTTATTTACCAGTGGCTCTGAGGAAGTGAAGAACAATTCTTCAGTAGAGTTAGCTCTAATAAGGTTTGTGAATATGACCATCTGTACTCCAAATATGCCCATTTTCGAATTACGAGCACCTACAAATACAGTGATAGCCATTTGCCGAAAGTTACAGTAACAACTTCACATAACACATTATTAAAGTCTGCGAGTTTCTTGCTGCGCGGGTTCATTTTTTCAGTCTTGGGTAAAGTGCTGGGTATGAGAGGTATATTTTATCATGAATTTAGTGTACCACCTACGAGTTATGCTGTCCCATGCGGTATTCGTGTCTAGAACGAAGCATAATCGAAAGGCGAGGGGTCTCGCGAATTGTGTACCCGACTGTACAATGAGGTCCTAATTGTTCATTACACTTTTTGCAATTTATTTTCAAGTTCCCATTCATCGCACCATGTTAAAATAACGTCACGACTGCTCTGAATTCCTAAGAAATCGGCAGAATTCTTAAGTTCCCTATTTGTAACTGCATCAGCGAGTTATCACAAACTGTTATTAACTTTTTCTCCGAGATCGTTTATTATTTAAAAATTAAGTAATGACGTGGTCCTATTACATTTCCCTGAGGGGAGACCAATGTAACATCTAGATTAATAGAGGACTGTCTGTCAACGATACATATTGTGACCGACAAATCAGAAAATAACATATCCACCAACAAATTGGATTTAAGATCACATAACAAAGTTGGATTGGCTTTCAAAGCCACGATGTAATGACATAAATCTGACTACTGCTACAATATAAGTAACATTTACGGGATTTTTGCAGAATCTGTCTACATGGGTCAATCGATTTGGGTGTTTGAATTTACGATGTCCTTGTCGCCATATGAGTAGGATGTGTGGTATTCAGTATTCAGACCATCTACATTGTCATATGCACTTGCTCCATACACACAACAGAAATATAATACAGTATATGCGAAGGGAATGCGCTTGCAATAAAAAGTCTAAACCAATCCACAATTCAAGCGCGGGGTTTTATCCCGAAAAGTGGCGCCCCAAGCGGCCGAGCTGACAACCATAGCGGCACATGGTGCGAGTGCACCGGAAATCGAATTCGTTGCTGCACCGGGAGTTTTGTGTATACAATGTTCTCCAACCATTTTGCACTAATTAACAAAAAAAATCGCAATTTCTCAAACATTTACAAAATTACAGGGTTTTTACACAATGGCGATCTCAAATCTCTTCGTAGTACATGTACGTATAAAAGTAGGATGCATACGGCAAGGTCGGCAGTTCTCCAAGCACAGACTAAAGTTATTAGTGTCAACTTACCATCAACCGTCATGCAGTTTGGTTCAGCACTAATAATTATACTTTGACGCCCACTTCAGTCTAAAACATGTACGCTTTAACTCGTTAAGTATATTTGAGTGTGTCTCAATCAGGCTTCCTTTACCGAAAGGCTCAAAGGAATCCGTCAACTTTAACGTTCACATCTGAGAGACAACCATCAACATCCGGGTTAAAGGAACGGCTGGTAGGAACCTCGAGAGCAAGGGTCGACTCCAATCCCACACCTGACAAACATTTTTAGAAGACTTTGTTTATAAATTGAGTTATACATTCCAATTTTGACTTTACTGTACTGCTTTGTGCAGAGGAACGTCAATGGACTTTAGTGGGAGGAAGAAATCCGGTTTCTGGTGAAGTTACGTCGGTCCTACGTCATACTGATTGGGGGGATTGCGGTGCAGGTAATGAGAAGACCTATATAAAATAAATATCTCGACATAATACAGACATTAATACTTTACTCGTATTATAAATACTGCTATGAATACTTGGATTACGAGTAATTATGCTTGTTACGGTACATAACTATCGAATCGACATTGTTACTAGCTTAAATTTACAAAAACAATGTACAACTTAGCCAATTTTTCTGTAAATTTATGAAAAAAAACTTGTAATTTCTTCAAATTTTTGGTTTCTACTATTTTTTAGAACAAATGACATAAAAATCACCCTTTCTACAATACATGAAACGTTTAAAGGATTTTTCAGAATGCACCTATATCGAGCAATTGTGATAAGATTGCTCACGCCGTTCTGTTTTTACGTTTCTTGTGCTTTCGTTACATGTATTGGTATTAGTATTCACACGCTCACACCACTGTCAGATTTTTATCGTTGCGTGCAGAATGGCAGGATACTTGCACCGTACTGTCTGTTGGCAATGAACAAACCATCGTGTTGGTTGCAGGAAGAGAGGAAGATTTTTACATAAATATAGGTGAACGATCCCAGCGGAATAGACTGTAACGAAGTCTTTGACAGCTGCAAATGTAGAAACATCATCAAAACCAAGTGAGAATTATATGCACGTCCTTTTTTGTTGTATGGTAAATGCAGGGTTCATGGAACATACTATGCGAAAATTTACCTGTAACATGCTATATCCAAACCTGAAAAACCGTAATTTCCAGCTCTGAATGAGTAAAAATATTTATTTTCTACTGTGGAGGATCCGCAGTTTGATTTTTCGTTTAGTAGATATTCAATGCCGTCGTTACATGAGGTGTGATATCAGCCTTCGCACGGTCATTCTTGCATTTTGTAAAATATATTTGGTACGGGATCCTCAGGTATATGGCTTATGAGGCTGCTTTGCTGCACGGTAACCACGTGTTGCGAAGAAGATGATAGGACGCACTATTCTGTATTCTATAGATACCACTGTGATCCATGATGCAAAAAAATCTAGCTGTCCCCCTTCCAGCTCCGTCTTGCACCTGTATCTTATGCTGATACACCTGTCATGAATGTCACTTGTTGTTTCATTATACATTACTATTTGCTAAGGAAAAAATGTACAAACACTGACATTAGCGCTAACAGTGTATTACAAAGTGGCATAACGCATAGTTTCCCGTCCAGGCATCCAAATTTGGGTTTTCCATGGTTTACCCAGATCTATCCAGGGGAATAGATCCTCAAAATAGCCTATGGGCGCATCCTGCCATATCCCGTATATCCATTTCGATGCTTAAACGATTACACATTAGAATAGGTGCAACGCATCCCCCGCCACCCACTTTTTGTGAATCGCGGCGTATTAATAATATTAATAGTAGCGACGGGAAACCACTGCAGTTAGTTGTTCCCCCGGATCTAACATTCTCGAAAGTAACAGGTGTATACTCAGACACGGGTATGCAACAGTAGGTAATGTGAAATCCGAAACACTTAACCTGTTCGCATAACTTAGTGGTTTGCATGCCACATTTCTAAAAGTAATGTTTTCTGAATGTACTGTAGGCTGATGGAACTGCAGATAAAACTTACTCGTCGACGACGACGAACTTGTCTCCGTCGGAACGTAGACAGCGGCCCTTGCTACTGAGACGGCTCTGCTCGATGGCTATTGGCTGTCGCACGCCGGACTGGAACCACGTGCCGTGCCAGCGGGCCGGGAACATACAAGCACCTGAAACAAAAAGCAAGGTAATACAAATAAGAAGTTACCTGTCTAACAGGAAATTTAGGGTGAAGGTCGAACGCTGAGGAAAATCTGATCAGGTGTGCCACAGGGATCGGTACTGGTGCCGGTGCTATTTATCATATTCACATCGGATATCCCCAGACCGATATACATCATGTCAGACGCGGATGACACTGCATACTTCACATCATCATGGAGCATAAAGGTCATCTGGCAACGCCTACAGGCAGCGCTGGACGACCTAGAGGAGTGGACGACCCTATGGCGAGTGAAGATTAACACCACCAAACCCAAAGCGGTGGTCTTCTGCAGAAGAGGCTTACCACCACGGCTGGGCCTACAACTGTTCCGGGAGCAGATCCCCAAAAAGAATATCCGTACGTTACCTCGGCGTCACCCTGGACCAGCGACTGACGTGGCGGCACCACGTCGAGGACGTCAGGAGCAGGGTCAACCAAAGGTTGGGGGTCCTGTACCCAATTCTCAACCACAATTCATCGTTGCCTCCACGCTGCAGTGTCCGAGTCTACCAGGCGCTCGTTCGCCCAGTAATCGAGTACGCCAGCCCAGTGTGGGCCTACGCCGCCAAGACCCATATGCGGAAGCTGCAGGTACTCCAGAACAGAGCTCTGAAGAGAGCACTGCATCTTCCACTGAGATTTCCAACGGCGGACCTGCGCTAGCTGGTGCAGGATCGCAGCCACGGCGGAGAAATTCTTCACCAAAGCAGCGTCATGCAGGAACCACCTGATCAACGAGTTGGGCGAGTACGACACCGAGGGGCTGAGGCACAAGAGACCAAAATCGATCTTCGATCCGGGTTAGTGCTCAACACAGCGAAGAAGAGGTGCACCCCCCCCCCCCAGTGGCAGAAATCCGTGTGAAACTATCTAGTGCAGTGAGTCAAAGAAAAGAAGTGCACCCCACCCCCTTCCGCCAGTGGCAGAAATCCGTGTGAAACTATCTAGTGCAGTGAGTCAAAGAGTGGAAACCCACGATCCTTGACTACAATCTGTTCCACAACTGTGGACCTAGTATATAAGAATTTTAAAGTACTAATAACCATAAGATAATTTTGCTAACATATAACTCTGACAATGTGTTAATCAATTGCACGAAAGCAAAGCCAATGCCTAAAAATGTAATGATAATTATAACCAATTTGTAAAAGCAGGGGAAGATGTCATCAACAGAATGACAGGCACGCCTACTCTAGTCCCGTCAACACCAGTGGAGTTGACAGTAATTTCGTGTGCTGCTGCTACCCCATGCGGTGTTCGCCTCAAATAATTTGAATATCTTTGCAAGACTATAACGGTAAGAACTAAGAGGATTTGGAACACGCTCCCTCCAGAATTTCGATCGTTGCCGACAAGGGAACGTCCATACGTGGTTTGTCTTGGGGGAGGGGGAGGGGGGGGGGTTGGCTGGTAAGCTACGTTGGGCTACGTAGGAGAAGGGGGATCCAAGCCAGGCCACGTAGCTTTTCATACATCTTATTTGTCACAGTTAAAATTAGGTACAGAACACAACAGCATGTAAATATCTATTTCCGTCATTTAATTATCTCCGTATGTAATTTACGATAGTCTGACAAGAGAAAACAATACAAAATGTCTTCTAGAATCAATAGGGGAAAAGGCTACGTGCTACGCGGGGGGGGGGGGGGGGGGTTAAGGAGGAAAGCCACGTCAGGTTACGGGGGGGGGGGAGGCGATGGGAGGTTGACAGGTGGCCAAAATGGTGCTACGTGGTTTATGGATGCTCCCTAATCAACTAGACTTGGTTCTGCCCTCAGTACAAATGAATTCCTTGCTCGTTCACCATCTCTTTTCCTCCATTGTGTTCTAGTTCACTTGTACCCTTTTCGTAACACCTGTCTCTCGGTCTCCCTTTGGCCTTATTTCGTTCAAGGAAATGTCCAATATCTTCTTTGTTCTCATGCCTCTTCCGTTCTTTTAATATGCCTGAAACATCGTAAAAACGTTATCCTTATCCAGGGTTGTAACGATTAATCGTTTACATAATTAGGTAGTCTTTCTCGGCATTGGGAATATAAATATTGTTCTCGGGTGACTAGCCGAGTTATAAGAGTGTTATAATTACACAATATTTCGGCGCTCTCAATCGTTGGCGCCATCTTCTAGTGAAATTACACACGTCAGAGCAGGTTGTGCTCATATTTCTTTGTACGAGCTGTAGAAGTGAAGGTTATTGTCCTTAAGACATTTCCTTCAAGCATTACGAAGGATATACTTTACTGTTGGTATGTCTTTTCAGTTGCTCTCTTACTATTATTAATTTGTTGGTGAGTTGTTCTTTGCATCACTATTGGTTTGGCCGGAGAGGCGATCTACGAGTTGGGTTAACAACTCGAGGATTGTAGTCAACTTACGGCCCCACTCTTGCGCGCCGGCGTGCCCGCGGCAACTGGGGCAGTCGGCTGTGAGTCGTGTCGAGTGGGGTTCTGGTTGACGTGGCTGCGCGATGTTGGCGGTCGAATGTGTCTCGCCAGTTACAGTGGCGAGCGTGGATGTTTGTCGGCTACTTGTTTGTCTTGGTGTTCTGGCGCGGACTTCCGGCCGACGTGGGTTCTCATCCCCGTCTGGGCATCCAGCTTTCGGTTCTTCATGGTTTCCCGAAATCACTCCAGACGAATGCCGGAATGCTTCCTTTAAAAGAACATGGCTGAATTCCTTCATGTTCCTTGCTCTCTGTCGTTTTCCACCCCTAATGACCTCGACGTCGACTAATCGTAAAGCCATAAGCAAAATAAATAAATAAATAAAAAACAAAAAAATTAAATCGATGGATCATGCAAATCCGAAATCTGAATAGCTGGACAAAGATTTGAACCCGTGACCTTAAGCCTGTCATAATAATATTCTCTTTATCCTCGTGAATATTTTTTCATCCAATGATTTTGTTATTAATTTGTAGATACGAATGAGTGGTTCCAACGCATTTCACGCTTTCTGGGATATCGTAACGTCGCGCGGGGATTAGGGAGCGTCCATAAACTACGTAGCTCCATTTTGGCCTCCTGTGAATCCCCCTCCCTCCTACGTAGCCCTACGTGACTTTTGCCTCTACCCTCCCCCCCTCCTCACTTAACAAATAGCTTTTTTTCTTATTGATTCCAGAAGATATTTGGTACAGTTTTCTCTTGTCAGACTATCGTAAATTACGTACATACATAGTTAAATGACGGAAATAAATATTCACATGCCGTTGCGTGTTCTTTACCTTACTTTAACTGTGACAAATAATATGAATGAAAAGCTACGTGACTTGGCTTGGAAACCCCCCCTCCCCTCACGTAAATCAGCGTAACTTTCCCCTCCACAGATGGAGCCACGTAGTTTGTGGACGCTCCCTAAGCTACGCGGGAGCTGACGTGCCACATGGGGGACATCCGAGATGTTATGAACGGATTTCCATCTCGCGTATATTGAAGTGTATTAATCCAATATGTCTGTGATACTGTCTTTTCTTCAAATGTGCCCCAATTTATTTTAGAAATTCGCATGAGAAAAATCCCAATGACTTTTATATACTATACAGTCAAACAGCAGCGTAGTATAGGCGGTAAGATTGCCGTTTCATATTCTGTAGACTCGGGTTCAAATCCCAGTACTGCTAAATATTTTTATTTGATTTCAGCTTCATTTACATACTTTCATTGCGTGTAATAATATTTTAAACAAATCACATTATTTGGGCTACAACGAGAAGTCTTCTTCCACATGACATTATTTTACGAGTAAGACGTCCCCACAGTGCATGTATGACGTTTAAGTCGCCAAGCATTATCGTTAGAAAAATTTCAAAATAAACCGTCAATATCTTCTGTGTGAAACAGGTAAATGGTAGTTTATTAGCTGTGTTATGTTACTAGAGACATGTGTCCTTGTTCTAATACGAGCCTCAGCTATTGATTCCAGTCCAGTTAACTCAGGTAAAGGCGCTCATGATGGTCAATACTACATTACATGAAAATGGCTGTTCATCTGGCTTCTAAAACAGGTCGATCTTTTCTGCAAGTAATATCGCCTATGAAAGAGATGACGAAAGCTCAAGTGAGTTTGGTAACAAATGCTGTATCACTACTGTATTTGTTCATAAATGTTTGTGGATGTTAGTCATTTCAAGCAGGCTATTGGCGTTCCATTTCAGCATAGTAGCTGGATACAAATTAACTATCTCATCTACTGCCATTATGCAAAAGTTAATAAATAACATTCGTGGTTATATCTTTGATATGAGAGGGAAAGCTTCAATCTGATAAGAAACAGCTGACTTTAAAAGCGATTTCAAGTCATTACCTGTCGATACTGTGGCTATCAACTCTAAAGTTTGCTATGCTACTTTTTTTTTACGACTATCAGAGGGAAGCATTATATCTGTTTGAAAGCAAATATTCATCACGTGGTCATCCGGAAATATTGATGTGTTGGTTGTGCTCGGAGGCGAAGAGTTTTGCGTCGCTGGATCATTACGTAAAACGCTGGAGTAGCTGAGCTTTGGTGATACGGTAGGACCTGTGTTGGATTTTTTTCAATAACCTGCGGGGTTGATTAGAATCATGATTCCGGTTCCTTGTTTTCTTTTCTTTTTTTCTTTAGTTTCTTTTTTACTTCTTTTTTTTATTTAAAATTTCAGTTCCATATATTTTTTTAATGACTTTCTAGATTATTTGATAGACAAGATTTTCTGGTAAAAATTGCATCCTCTATAATTCGCAGGATGGTTTAAACCACAGTTTTTACAGTTTGGTTAGATTTAGGTTTTGCATCTTCTGAAAAACGGCAAATATTTTCACAGTGAAAAAACAGCGAATGCTGCTTAAATATTTTGTCTTTTTTATGTCTACACTCTTAACGCATTCTCTATTACATTATATTATTTGGCTTTTTTTGGGTTTCAGATTTTACACCCTAACGACGTCGAGGTGATTAGACGCGGGAAAGGATTAAATGAATTCCGGCCATGGAATTTTCAAGGAACCATCTCAGCATTCACGTGGAGTGATTTCGCGAAACCGAAATCTGGATAGCCGGATGGTATAGCGACAGTGCCCATATCTGAATCTTTTTATTCCTCACCACCATTCCCCAGCATTTAGGGATATGCTGCCTTCGATGAGTTTTATACATCGTTGACGTGGTCATATTTGGAGCTTGGTTTTACGGGCTGATACCCTTGCTGACGCCAAGCCTTTTATACCCACTGCCTGTGGTACTAAGTACTAAAGAGGCAAGTGTTGACATCTGTCTGCGAAATGTTCTGTGTGTGATAAGCTTATGTTTTGTTTGTGAAATGTGTAGCTTATGAAATGGAGATTGGGCATGCGTCTTGATGGCTGCAGGAAGGACTGCCAGTACGCGGGGGCCCGGGCTCATACCCAGTCCAGTGTGCGGCGCCTCAGAGCACGGAGCCACACTGGAGGGTACCCGTATTTGAAATGATATCTAATACTAGGGACAGAGTTTTGTAATTAATAAATTCCACTCTAAATTTACAAGTAATTTCGCAAATGTCAAAGAGAGTTCTTTTGAGTGATGAGAAGGAAGCAGGAGAGTAGCATGAGCCACGTGGAAGTCGACGAGAGATAGAGGAGAAAGACGTGTATGTTTTCGAGAACGTTTGGGACGCATCATGTCTGAATAGGATGAAGCAGTTAATAAAATGTGGTGAAACAGTTTCACGAAGTTAAACCGACCACGTCTGATACACATGTTCGCGAATAATATGCCGTATTTTTTGATTTTTTGTAAAGTTTCTGGGTAACGACTGAATGTGACAAATAATTGATCAAAACATCCCATATACTACAATTATAACTTGATTTATTTGAATTTTGGAAGTCTGGTATTATATTAATCGGTAGTATTGATAAAACATTTGAAGTGAGAATAAATTCAAATCAGTTTGTGTACTCATTGTTTCATATTTTATTTTATACTTATACCAAATGTTTTTTTTAAATTAATATTATATGAATTACTAAATATTCTCAGTGTGAAATTGCCTGGTGACCGTAATAACAGAACCTTCAACTTCAACGAAACATTTTCGAATGGATATAAACTGTGATCATTATTCTATAGTGAAACTAAACCATTATAATTGAGGGAGAGACGATAATGTTCCACGAACCGCAACAACGGGGATTTGAACCAGTGTCTTCCGGAATGCCATGCCCCAGCGTTACCGATCACCTATCGAACCCAGTTTTTTATTTCTACTTGGTTCAACGTTAACGAAATAGTGGAACAAATTATTTGAGGAAAAAAATTTCATGGCTCTTTCGGAGTCTGTAAGCTCGAATGCACAAAGCGACATTAATGACAATTCACTTTCGAGCGGAAAAACCACGCTGATAATAGTATATTACGTTCAAGTCAGTTCGGTTTAGATTTCTTCCTCAGTGAGGGAAAAGGGTACGTTTCAGATAATTGTAGAAAAACTACTTCTGCTATGATGCTCATAGATATGGTTTTTGAGACGTAAAGTACCTAAGTTTTCTAAAATAGTTTACGGTTGTATTGATTTTGCCTACTCTACGCTTAAGTATCACTGAATATTATTTGAAAGGAAGCTATTCATATCATGAATAAAAATTCCATTTTGATGCAATCGCTGGATGGTTGCTGATACGGGAATACTCTGGACGGCGGGGAAATACGAAAGTCGAAGGTTTAATCTGCTACATATTATATCCGAATGCGATGAAAGATGTTCTGAATGACAGCACAACTGTACGGGATTCTCTTGCTGACTTGGACTGTCTAATTCAGACGTACGTAGATTAAGATTAGCGCAGCTCAGGGATGAGCAATTTAGGTCAAACAGGTGAGATGATGCCGCATAATGCAGAGCAAAGTTAACATATGGAGAGACACTAAAAAGTAGTGGTGCTCGTAGATGCCCAAGCACTTTAGAAAACTAATAAACTAGCGGATAGTTAGATCAAAATTAGTAAAGTACCGGGTGCCGACTAACATTTTCAGCACAGCATGTGAAAAACCGGTCCACACTTCTCAAGTTTGAGATAAAGAGAGATGCAATATCCCCCCTCCTCCCCGCCCATCCGGGGAACATGGCTTTGAATCATTTTCTATTTGTAAGTACACATATTTTCCGGCGTATGAACGCAATGAAGTCTTCACGGGTGTACCGCCAATATTTCGATGGCTAACTCCGCCGTCTTCCTCAGGTGTGAAATCATCTGTAGAGATCTGCTGACAGACAGATAATGAGGCTTCATCCGGCGGAACCGTGTGAAGACTTTACTGCATGTTATACTCGTCCAACATTTCTCTGAGTGGCTGGATGAAACTGTCATGCAAATAATGCGGGCGCGATAGGTGGGAGGCCCCGGCCTAACCATGAGAAATGCAGCGATACGGCCATTAAATCTACAAGCGGTGGTTATCGTGCTGACGCTCTAATAATTGCTCCAATTACACAAAAGGGTAGTAAGGATTACAGCCTGTAAAATACACACCCCAATAATCAGTAGGTATCTGAGAGTGTCATAACTGGACCTCTCTTACGATGCAGGCTACAAGGTATGAAGAAACTGAAGATTACGACATGGCTAAGAACTTCTGTGGAACTGTTGTACTTCGATTTAATTGTTTTTTTAGACACACTTGTCCACACTGGAACGGGTGACAGAGGTGTTTACACGACCTAATCTCAGTCACAACAATTTTCCTCATAGTTTTGTAATAATAATAAGTCACTACCCACGTGATACTGTGACATCAAATGAATTGGTGGAGATAAAACCGTATTTATGAGATAAAACAGCCGACTATTTCAAAGTCAGAGCAGAAAAACTGAAGATGTGGAAAGTGATGTATTGGATTTTCAGAAAGCTTTTAACTCTGTACCACAGCCGCCTTTTGGCGAAGATTCGAGCGTACGGTATATCTGATCAGATTTGCGAATGGATACGCGATTTTCTAACTGGTCGGTCACAGAATGTCGTCGTTGATGGGGAAGCCTCTTCAAAGCTGGATGTTACTTCGGGGGTTCCTCAAGGAAGTGTAATAGGACCACTTCTTTTCTTAATTTTTATGAACGAACTCGGTGACAACGTTAATTGCAGGATGCGATTTTTTGCTGATGATGCACTTATTTATAGGGAAGTGAGGTGCTCTGACGATTGCTTAGAAATTCAGCGCAATCTGAATGTTATTTCGGAATGGTGCCGTAAATGGCAGCTCACACTTAACTGCAAAAAGTGCAAGGCAATGCAATTAAGTAATAAAAAGACCCCGTTTGCTCACGAGTACAAAGTTAACAATTCAGTTGTTGACAAGGTAGATACCCTGAAGTATCTAGGCATAACAGTACAAAGCAACATGAAATGGGACTTGCACATAACTTCCATCGTAGGCAAAGCTAATTCTAAACTACGTTTTATAGGTCGTATTTTGAGAAGTTTTAATGCTCATACAGAGGAAATAGCGTACAAAATACCAGTGCGTACGTATTTGGATTACTTCTGTGGAGTTTGGGATCCGTATCGCAAGGGATTGATTGACACGTTAGAGAAAGTACAGAGGAGAGCCGCTCGATTCGTGACCGCTAGTTACAGTCCTTACGTAAGTGTCACAGAGCTGATATGTGGGTTGGGCTGGGATTGTTTGGTGGACAGATGACTTCGTTTTTGTTTGAATTTGTTGGACAATATGTGAAAATCTTTAATTCACGAGTGCAACGAAATACTTCTTCCGCCAACCTTTTAAGGTCGCAATGACAGGAGGGATAAGATTCGAGAAATAAGATGCTGTACTGATACATTTATATATTCTTTCTTTGCTCGTTCTGTTCAGGATTGGAATGGACTGAAGTTGGATTGGTGCTTAGCACCCTCTGCCACCCACAGTAATTGTGAATTGCAGACTATAGATGTAGTTGTAGACTTCATTATATGTAAAATGTGAGAAGGTGTATGAAGTAATTTAAGTAAGCCGTAAATTAAGAGGAGACGCTCTGTATGTTAGCTAGCGACGAGTGTAAAAATATAGGTGTTGAGAGAACGCAGGACGACTGACGGTGAAATGCGAGTGAGACGATAGATTTGCCTCTACTATTAATTTAAATAATTGAAAACGATACAGAAATCCCGTCATTTACGGTAGCGCTAAGAGAACGATACTTGAAGAAAAATCAACTGATTAATCTAGACATTGTTATTGTCTTTTCAATTAGAGATTGTTGAATTAAAATGAGTTTGCTTTTAATTAGCGAAAGAAATTAACTAGCATCGTTTGCAAACCTGGATTGCTCTTCTACAAGATTAGCTTTTCCATTCCAGGAGCGAAGGAGAACAAAAAGTCAATATCAAACGAGCAAAGGAACTACCTTAACAACAGCATCCCTTGCAACCAGTTCTGTCATAACTCTACTAACAGTCCTGATCGGGAAAACAAGACATAAAATTACAACTAGCGTTGGCAAGCCAACGGAAATACCAAGAGCTCATCATTATTCTGATCACAGAAAAGAAAAGTAGTGAACATGACTGGAGGCTCTTCCAGAGGTTTGACTGGCAGCATATGCCGCAATCCACCTCGTGTTGGAATAGTCCTCCGGGGTTTATTATGTGAGTTGAATGGCCAAGCATTATGCTAGAAAGAGAGGCACGGACAAACTAGACGACAAAGCTTGCGATAATAGGCGCACAGAAGAGTGCTCGAGAATTGGCCAAAGCAGAGCTAAGAATCAGTATACACACAGTGGTCTTTTTTTCATAAAATTACGAAAGCGAATCGGAGTATAGAAGACGCTAAATCCAAACGACAGGTTACTAAGCAACAATTCGTTAGATAAATGTAGGAACTGGGAGTGACCCCTCAAACTTTGAGCAGACTTATATCAACATCACGAAGGTACTTTCAGACAATAGACTATGTGCTAGCATGGATGCAAGTTACAGTGGGCCAAGGTACTTTGTTAAGAAAGAGACGAAGCTGTTCGTCATAATACCGTGAGCGGGAGCCGAGTTGTTTAAGGAACGTCCATAAACCACGTAGCTCCATTTTGGCCTTCTATCAACCCCCCTTCTCCCCACGTAGCCCGACGTGGCTTTTGCCTCTACCCCCCCCCCCCCACATAGCACGCAGCTTTTTTTTTCTCGATTGATATCAGAAGACATTTTATAGTGTTTTTTCTTATCATACTATCGTAAATTGCATACGGAGATAGCTAAATGACTGAAATAAATATTCACATGCTGTTGTGGTGTTCTATACCTCATTTTGACTGTTAAAAATAATATGAATGAAAAGCTACGTGGCCTCGCTCTGAACCCCTCCTCCCCTCACTAGTTTATGCCGAGTAGCGTCTGTAGGTGTGGTAGTTCGTACCCGCCGCACGGATGCCTGTACACTTTATGGTAGAGGCCGAGGTATTCCACCTCATACCACATGGTATACTATTCACGACCTACCACAAAAACGTTTGTGGCCACAGGATGAATACTACATTTCTTTCCTTCTTCTTTTTTTATGGTTTTATGCCATGTCGACATCTAGGAAATTACAGTCTGGTCGTACGCTTCTGGCATGCATTACAGGGTGACGTCCACCCTTATACATACAGTGGACCGTCGATAATCCGAACTAATTGGGACCGAGGGTGGCTGGGATTATCGACTTGTTCGGATTTTCGGTTTGAATAGTTTTTATTTTACCTTTAAAATTACATCAGGTACTTTATAATTTTATATCCCTAGATAAAGAAGTATCTTATTTTAATGCTTCATTTCAGAGACACTTACGCTGTTTCATAGAAGATGCAAGTATAGAGGCATAATGTTGTAACAAGATAATCAACAGAACTCTCCAAAACAGCAACTCAATAACAAAGGCGCAAGACGTTACTAATGCTACACATTGCTAATCCTTGCTTTTCCTGGACGTTACTACTGCTACAAATTACTAATCACTGGAAGTTGCTTTTCGTGGACGTTACTACTGCTACACATTACTAATCGCTGGAAGTTGCTTTTCCTGGACGTTATTACTGCTACACATTAGTAATCCCTGGGAGTTGCTTTTCCTGTATGTTACTACTGCTACACATTAGTAATCCCCGGGAGTTGCTTTTCGTGGACGTTACTACTGCTACACGTTACTAATCGCTGGAAGTTGCTTTTCCTGGATGTTACTACTGCTACACATTAGTAATCCCTGGGAGTTGCTTTTCCTGGATGTTACTACTGCTACACATTAGTAATCCCTGGGAGTTGCTTTTCGTGGACGTTACTACTGCTACACATTACTAATCGCTGGAAGTTGCTTTTCCTGGATGTTACTACTGCTACACATTAGTAATACCTGGGAGTTGCTTTTCCGGGGTATTACTACTGCTACACATTAGTAATCCCTGGGAGTTGCTTTTCCTGGATGTTACTACTGCTACACATTAGTAATCCCTGAGAGTTGCTTTTCCTGGGTGTTACTACTGCTACACATTAGTAATCCCTAGGAGTTGCTTTTCCTGGGTGTTACTACTGCTACACATTGCTAATCCCTGGGAGTGGCTATTGCCGCACGTTGCTACAGTGGGACATTGATAATCCCTGGAAGTTGCTGTTGCTGGAGGTTGCTACTGCTGGACATTGCTAATCCCTGGAAGTTTAGTTGCTACGTTGGACATTGGTAATCCCTGGACGTTATTACTTGAGGAAGTTACCGTTCCTGGACGTTGCTACTCCTCGTTGCAGAGAGGTAGTAATCCTCCAACTCACAAAATAATTCTCGATTTACGGAGTGTCCACACTACTGCATTTACTCTCGCGAAAATTTCTATTGTGTGTAGTAAATTTAAACATAAA
Organism: Vandiemenella viatica; assembly: GCA_031002005.1. Taxonomy (NCBI): domain Eukaryota; kingdom Metazoa; phylum Arthropoda; class Insecta; order Orthoptera; family Morabidae; genus Vandiemenella; species Vandiemenella viatica. Next base: position 100,070,617 of record CM061921.1, on the reverse strand, counting down.
TTAATTGAAATAATAAAATAAATAATTTAATTAAACGTAATAACAAACAATTTAATTATATTTAAACGTTTAATTTGTTTTCAACTTACATTTATTGAATAAATGGTAATGATATAAGAAATAGGATATACACTGAAATGCCAAACCTGAGGGGATAAGAAGATACAGATATCCAGATTGCGATAGCACAGTGAAAGAAACGTATAAATGTGCCGTGCAGTTCCGGTGATTTCATGTGTACTCTCGTGAGTCGTAAGAAAGGTTTTCTGACGTGATTATGGCTGCATGATATGAATTAGCAGACTTTGAACGCGAAATGGTAGCTGAAGCTAGACGCAGAGAGCATGAGGTATTCCAGTTTGGAATCTGTTCGTGAATTCATCATTCCTCGATCCACAGTGTCAAGAGTTTGCTGCGAATATGTAATTACCGGCATTACCTCCCGCCAAGCACAATTCAGTAGCCGACCTCGTCTACTTGCGCCAACGTGTCAGTGTTAAGGCAACATTGCGTCAAAGAATAACAACACTCAATGTGGGAGGTACCGTAGACGTCTCCGTGCGGGCAGTGCCGCAATATCTGGTGTCGATTGGATATGACAGCAGAATACCGAGTGCCTCTGCTAACAAAACGCCATCGGCTGCGGCGCCTCTCCTAGATGACTGGTAGAAGATAACGTGATCAGATGAGTAACGATTCCAGTTGGGAAGAGTTGAGACAGATCCTAGAAGGTTTTGTACCCAGCTTGTCAGGAAGGCACTGTGCAAGCTGGTGGAGGCTCCATCCTGGTTTGAGCTGTGTTTACATGGAATGAACCGGGATCTCCGGTCAAACTGAACCATCCATTGACTATAAATGGTTATGTTCATTTACCTGGAGACCACTTGCAGGATTCATGGCCTTCATTTTCCCAAACAACTGACTTTTCAAGGACGACAGTTCGCATTGTAACTGGCCCAAAATCGTTTACGATTGATTTGTGGATCATTCTGTACAATTACAGCGAATGATTTGGTCACCTAGATCGCCAGACACGAATCCAGTTGAAAATATCTTGAACATGATCGAAAGATCAGTTCGTGCACAACGTCCTCTAGTGGCTCCGGCTGCTATGGACATCTGCAGAAGAAACAGTGCAATAGAAAGTCCCACATGATATTAAGTGGTAAACTGTAATTTTTGGCACTTCAGTGTATCTTTGTACTCACCGTATTGTATAAATTGTATGATAAGCTGCCTGACGTCATTATAAGATAGATGCTTGCCAAATCAATTTGAGGATTGCTGGGTATAGTCATCTTTGTTATATTAAGCGTCCTTAGTGGCAACACTGCTAGGTTATGTTTTCACCTGGGACACTCAACCAGATGAATACCATTACCACCACGCTACTCGTTTCTTTCACTACATTTGTATACAATGCGAGAGAAGTTAGCCAAAATGTCGCCTGAGTTGCAGTACAGCGCATTGGTTTTTGTTTTTTTAATTTTGTGTTCTTCGCATTCGTGCTCGATTTGTGTAGTTCCGTCCGCTAATCTCTATGTCTGCAGCTTCACTGACGCTGTTCGCAGACGTTTAAGCTTCGTATGGTTAGGCTAAGATTCCCTTTACCCTATACGAATCTGAATCAAACAGAATAAGTCCTAATCAAGGTGAATCTGATTCGTGATTTCCAAACCTTCACACAAGCCGTGTCAAACAAAGTCAATCCAAATCAAATCCCCTCTCTCTTTTCCTGTCTAGTATGATATTTATGAACAGTTATGATTTTTATTTTATGATAACAATGTCCCTTTGTTTTGTTAGTTTAAATAATACAGATTAAATGATGATGAAATCACAAGGAATTGTTAAATATTCCCAATTTTCCTCCACACAGGGGCCAAAAAATTTCTATTACTGCGACTTTTATTTTTATCTTTTTTCTTTCACTTTCATAATCAAAAGTTGCATATTCATCGTGTCTGGTTGTCGATTTATGACTCCTTGAAGAAAGAATATTCTGACCAGTTGAATCACACGTGACATTGAGTCAAGAAGCATTGAAGCGGATTTAACTGATGTGAAGGCGGGAACTGAGTCTGGGCGCATTTGACTGGTGGAGCATTAACCGAATCTTGGTGATTCAGATTCACCTTGATTCCGATTTATTCAAATTAGTGTAGTGTGAGGGGAGTCTAAATTGTCCGATGCTCTTTGCACAACTTACAACTAAATGGAAGCGTGAGGCGAGGCAGTAGCAGCAGGCTTACAACCACCGGGAGTCATGCTACACCTGATGAAGAGAGTAGAGCCAGCAGTTAGCAGTAGGCTTACAACCACCGGGAGTCATGCGACACCTGATGAAGAGAGTAGAGCCAGCAGTTAGCAGTAGGCTTACAACCACCGGGAGTCATGAGACACCTGATGAAGAGAGTAGTGCCAGCAGTTAGCAGTAGGCTTACAACCACCGGGAGTCATGCGACACCTGATGAAGAGAGTAGAGCCAGCAGTTATCAGTAGGCTTACAACCACCGGGAGTCATGCGACACCTGATGAAGAGAGTAGAGACAGCAGTCGAAACGTTATGTATCCGGATGGTCATCCATGAAGCATGCGCTTGGATACTCTCTATTCACACAAAATAATAGTGTTTCGTGTGACATATACTACGGTGTATATTAGAAGATCATTTCCAGGGGGTGATCTGTGGCAGAATCGTGATTCTTGTGCTCTGAAACACTTCTGGAAGCACCGGAATTGTACTCTTCCGTCAGATCTGCCACAGATAACCCCCTATCCTGCTTTAGAGAGTGGGCAAGGCTCCGACCTCCACGTTCTGTGATGTGGCGTGTGTGTCCACCACATTGTCGCCTACTCGTTGTTTCACCGTCCTTCAAACACTTTCCATACATGCTCACTACAGTAGCACGCGAACAGCCGACCATCCTCTCCGTTTCCGAGACGCTCATTCCCAGGTGCCGCGCCCACAAACCACTGTCCCGTAATTTAAGGGAACTTCATGAGCTGTGCTTAGAAATCTGGTGTCAGATACCTCTGGAAGCCTACCAAGGACTTGTAGAATCCATGATACGCCGAATCACTGCTGTATTGCGTTCGAAAGGTGGTGCAATATGCTAGCTTATGAGTTGTTGGTAATATAATTGATATTGTTAATAGGTGTGTGTACTGTTTCACATAATAAGTATTAATTAACTCGGGATTGTATGTGTAGATTACAGGAGATATTGGTTATACTGATGGGTTGTAGCTAACTTGTCAATATATAATAATATTATCAATTATATAGTAATATTGACATTAAAAATAAGTGCATGTACTGTTCCACGTCCCCGAGATTATTCTCACGTGGGATCAAAGTGAACATATCTATCTATCTAGTAAGTAGGCAGTCGTAATGTTTTGGCTGATCAATCGAGATGGCGGTAGTACCGCGGAAGAAGCGTGTAAATGTGCTGTGCAGTGTTGGGGTTTTCATTTGTTCTCTCGTGAGACGTTTGAAAAGTTTTCTGACGTGATTATATGACCGCACGACTTGAATCAACAAATTTTGAACGCGGGATGTTAGTAGGCATTGACGCATAGGGCATTCCAATTCTGAAATTGTTTGTGAATTCAACACTCCTCGATACGTAGTGTGCCGTGAAAACGTAATTTCCGGCATTACGTCCCGCCACGGACAACGCAGTCGCCAACCACGTCTACCGAGACCAGCGACATCTGTGTCGTGGTATTAGTGTTAACAGACAGGCAACACTACGTCAAAGAACAGCAACACTATCTGGAACGCACGACAGTCGTGTCCCTGAGGACAGTACAGTGAAATTTGATGTTGATGGGATATGGCAATAGAAGACCGACGCGAGAAAACAACGATGGACTTGGATGACAATGCAACATGTGACCTGACTAAAATAGTCCTCGATTGGTATGAGGAACATTCAGGACAGTTACACCGAATAATTTGACCTTCTAGATAGCCAGACGTGAATGCAATCGAACATATCTGGGACATGATCGAAAGGTCAGTTCATGCACAACGCAACACTTTCGCCGCTGTACAGGAAGCATAGCTGTACATTTCTTCAGGGGACCTGTTGACTCAATGCCACATAAGGTTGTTGCACTTCGCCTGGCAAAAGATGGTCCCGCACGATATTGGGAGAAGGTAACAGAAGTCTGGAGTAAACATTTAAATATACGCAAAATTTATTTACATTCTTGCAAAATAATAATAATAATAATGGTTACTTGATTACTTATAGTTTGGTTCAATGGGTATATGTACGACGGTATAGTATTACCTTCCTGGCGGGCTGCTAGCAGAGGCGACAGTAGTGCCACGACCAGCGCCGTGGCGAGCAAGGGAACCAACTGCATTGCATTCAGCTCATCCAGAAGTCTGTAACAAACCCGCCGCATTACTTTTCGAGAAATTAACTGCTACACAATATTATCTATCATTTTCAAGTAGTTAATGAACCATACTTCCCAAAAAGACATTTTATTAGGATAATAACGTACATTTATTCCGATTAACTAGGTTGGAATAACTTACATAACCATATTGCTAAAATAATTTTATAAATAATTCCGTCATAAACAACTATTTTGGTGAAGATACCCTACACCACAAGTGCGAAACGCGTCTGGGGAATAAAATAATTACAAAATTCACCAAAAACAGTTGTATATGACGGTATTATTTATAAAATTACTGTTCAACAACTGCGAAAATACGGCCTATCCCCAGATTAATATTGCTAAAATATTTACAAAAACCAAATAAATAATAATAAAAAAGCAACGTTAACGGAAATGTTAAAAGTTTTAAATATTACCTTATATTAAACACTTGTAGAAGAATATTAAAAAGCGGACATCATCAAGTTAACCAACTGTTATGAAAAATTTATTCCTGCTTGATTCTATGACAAATTCTTCAGCCAAACCGAATATCAGAAAACTAATGATTTTTGTTGCAGAAACAAAATTATGATCGATGATAATGCTTTCAAAACACGTTTCAGTTTGTTTACAATAAACAGGAACAATGCCGGGGTTTGTAAGGTTAATGTTTTGCTTATGTGCGTTTCCAGCACAAATTTCCGAAATTGTCTAAGACCACAAACACAAATACCAATTTAAATCTTTCAGAGACAGATCACAACACAGATTCCCTCGAATATCACAAATATTTAAGATCACTCATAATGTTCTGTGTAAATAAGTAAAAGGGAAATGAAAATAGAGCCGATATTAAGTGTTGACGAGATCATTGCAGCCAGAACAACGTAGAATCCGGCAACAATACTTGCTGTAAATGCAACAAAATAATTTAAAAATTTAAAAATACCAGCTGTAACAGTTAACTAGGACTGGTAATGAGTTAACATGAAGTGGAAAGGACCTGTAATAAGTGAAATCACCAAGTGTGTACCAGAGGTAACAATTCATTACACAAATTGAATAAATTACACTCAAACATCGTCGACCGCAATCACTCAAAAACATGTCTTCCTGCAATATTTATATCTCGATATTAGGCCGATGTTTGTCTTATTTGCCCATTGAATAACATTTAACTGTTTTGAGTACGAAAACAGTGATATAATTTCGCAAAAAGCCAAATCTAATACCCGTGAGGAAATACATTAAAAATACACTTAACGTTATGCAATTTTAAGTTTTAGATCAAACTTAAGTTTGATTTTTCTGCCGCAAATTTTAAAGCGTACAATAACTAGACGAAAGAACACAAAATACTAATAGAGGTGTAAGACATAAAAAAACTCTTAAGTTTAATAATAATTTCACAAACAAAAGTAATTATTTAGTTCGCTGTCTAATTATAAAGCCACAAAATTACGGTATCTTTATTTTGTATTTGTTTTCCGCTTGATTGGGTTGTGGCATTCATATTACAATTTAAAATCCTTGTTTATTCGTTAAAATCGTTTTTGGCGCTGAGTAGTAAATTTTCTGTTAAAAAATTAACACTTCGACTTGCATTTATGTACTGCACATATGCTAACAATATTGTTATATACTAAAGGCAGCCTTCTTTGAACAGTGTAGAACACCTCTGCTATTTCAGGGAGTACTCTTACAAGAGCTCAATGCTTTTAACAATATGTGTCACATTTTAATTTAAGTATCTGGGTGACCTATCTTTACTCGGCATCTTTCGATTTCTGTTCAACATGTAAGATTTTGCGTGAACTTTGATTGAAGTTAAACGTTTTTCTTGAAGGCTTCCTAGGCATTTTGAACGGAACAATTCCTTGTTATGACCAAAGAGAAGCTTAACAAACACAGGTAGGCTTACTAGTACCTGAAACTTCTACGAGATGAGAGCCATTTCTGAGATTGTCCTGTTTGCCATCTCATAAATTCCTTTTTTTTTTTTTTAAATCCTATTATTATGTTAAACAGAAATCTTAATATTAATCAGCGATTAATGAATGGTGCAAGATTATTGGTAATTCATTTAGTGCATCATCAGTGCTAAGTTAATTCACTCCGATGAAACTATGCTAATACCTCGCATTAACCTCATACCTTCTGTCCAACGTGCCTTTCCAAATGAATAGAAAACAATTCCAAATAAAAGTAAACTTTGCGATCGCCATTAATAAAGCACTAGGTCAGACGCTTCAAAGCTCAGGATTGTATTGGCCAGAAGATGTTTTTTCGTATGGACAACTGTCGTTCTTTTTCATGCGTTCGTAGTTTCAATGAATATTTATGTTTGTATTAAAGACACATAAAATCAAAAAATAAACGATAATGTTATAACTGCTAATATTGTTTTCAGAGTAGTTACGTAAAGTAGTTTGAAAAAAATCACATCTGCCAAAGCCAATATTTATTTTTAAATATCTACTTTTTAATTTTTCTACAATTGAACATGTAGTACTAAATGATAACGACTTTTTGCAATAAGACTGATATTTATTACTACTCTTAAAAATAAAATACCTTTCATGAATAAATCTACTTACATTTACTTATTTCCACATTCGGTGACTAACCACGATACTGTGCGGACCACAACCTAGCCTCATCTGTCTTCTAATTGATAATTATCACTCATGTTTATTTTATTACAAGCACTTTATTCTTGTAAAGTTTTATGTTACTTTTCTGCTTTTATATCTCAGAATCGATCTTTCTGAATTTTAGAATATTTTTTCGTATTCACTATATATGAAGCTATAAATATTTTTTTTTTTAAATCAGGTCAAGGAACGCTATGAAATTTGATGTTATACTTTAGTGTGTAGCATATGTACGAATAATTAGGTCACGATAATCTGTGCCACACACACACACACACACACGCGCGTATATCCCAACAGTACCGCCATGGTCCAAGAGTTCTGAAGTAAACCATACATGAATGTCATCGATCTATCCATCACGGTGAAGACGCTTAACAAAATATTCATTAGAGCTGTTGATAAGGATGGTTGATTTTTGAGGGGAAGCCGTTACTCTTAAACCCTACGATTTTAGTGACGAAACAGCACTTAACCTATTAACACCTTAACAATCTTCATACGATACAGGGATCAAACCATAGGACCAAGAAAACTCTATACATGACTGCCTCAAGGGGCTATTCTGAGTCCACTATTATATATTCTGTACGCATGGGATTTGGAAAAAGTAGTTAATCCAAACACACGAATTCTCCAATATGCGGATGACATCTGTATATATTGTATGGCGGCTACACTGGAGGAAGCTTTATCCAACCTAACAATTACGATGATGAACATGGATAAATGGTTTAAACGGAATGGGCTACAAATCTCAAGTGAAAAGTCCTCAGTGATAATCTTCACCAGAAATCGATTAGATCTCAACGAAATCAGAACAGTCAGAATAGGAAGCTACTCATTTACAGTTAAATCAAATGTTCGTTTCCAGGGTCTAGTGCTGGACTCCAAACTTAGTTGGATTCCCCACATTACGCAAGTAGTTAATTCCTGTAACCCAGCTCTGAACATTATTCGAAGGGTAACACGGGTATGGTGGGGTGAAAATCACAACACCCTCTTAACAATATACAGAGCCTTAATTCGATCTAAAATAGATTATGGAAGCATTCTATACAGCAACGCACATACTCGAACCCTTTCCACGTTGGACAAACTCCAATACAGCTGTATACGAACCTGTCTGGGAGCCATGAGATCGACTCCCACCAACGCCCTACTGGTAGAAGATGGAGAGATGCCCCTGAATATCAGACGAAACTGGCTGGCTAGTAAATATATTCTGGAAAGGCTAGCATATAGGAATCATCCAGTTATCTCGAAATGCAAAGCTTTGTATAACTATGCATATAATACAGAGCGTCACAGAATGGCAGAAGTCCTCCTCAGTTACAGAGAGTGGGAAAAACTGGCAGACAGAATTATTCCAACGAAGATATTTCCCCCATATGAATATTATTCCAGCACTAGCATGGTACAAATACCAATATGTTACATAACTCCTGAGACCAACCAACATGTCACCTACAAAAAAGCAGTAAGGAAATACCTGGATGACAATTGGAATTATTCGTTTTTTATTTATACGGACGGATCCAAAATAAACTCAGGTGATAGAGTAGGCTGCGCCTTTTATTGCCCGAGTACTAGGTATCAAGAAACGTATAAATTACCATCGAATACATCCATTTATACTGCAGAAGCCATCGCCATATTAAGAGCACTTGAGCACAGCTTGACATTGACTGAGACGAGTTTTATAATAATCTCTGACTCGATTAGCGTGCTGAGCTCCATCCAAAGAAAATGTTTGAGCAAGAAAACCAATCAATTTATAGTTAAGATTGTGGAGACATATCTAGAATTGTCCAGAAGAAATAGATCCATTAAAAGCACATACAGGTGTTCCTGATAATGAAACAGTGGATCAAATGGCAAAGACAGCCGCTAGAATAGGAGACACCTTAGAGATACAGCTTCCGTACACTGACTACCTCTTCAAAATAAAAACAAAGGCTCTGAACAAATGGCAAACTGAATGGGACTCCAATGTAGGAGGGGACAATATTATGGATCGATTCAACCCCGAATACCATCCCGCCCATGGTTCTTCAACTTCCCGGATCACAGAGGCGTTATTTCCGCTATAATTAGAATGCGCTTTAACCATGGTTTATTCCCCTAGCATTTACATCTGATACACATCTTAGATACTGATATTTGTGATTGCGATAGAGCAGAAATTGGTGATATTAATCAAGTAGTATCTTCATGCCCCAAATATAAATCTCACCGAAAAAAATTTATAAAACAACTAGTCAACTATGGAATACCTCTCCCAACAAGCAACAGCTGTCTGTTGCACGGTAACAACGTTACCATATACAAGTTGTTAAGTAACTTTGTAAAGTCAACTAATATAAAAATTGAGATGTGAAAACTAGTTAATTGTAAGGATTTTACTCATTATAATGTCGGAAAATAATAATGTATATTCGACTGTATCATTTGTAATTATGTCTGAGTAATTGTATTTAAACATAATGTGTCAAACCCCTTTAGGGGATAAGCAAAAATGTGCCTTTCTGATTAATCAGTTTACCTTGTTCTATCCTTTATATTTTACTAATCATGTCAAGGGGTGTAAGGGTTTGGGAGAGACTATACTAGTCTTTTCCAACCAAATGTCAACCTCTCCTTCACGTGGTGCACCCTGTTTGCACGGACGAGGCTCTGGCGACTGAAAGATTCCCGGTATAAGGAGTCACCCACTGCTTGCCAACGGCCTCTGAAAAGAGGGCGGAAGAGCGGGGAGCGGTTCAGGGCACCCTCTTGCCCTTGGGGTTGGAAACGGCCCCTAAAGGCGGATGAATCAGAAATGATCAACAGCATGGGGATGCAGAAGGCAACGGGAAACCACTGCATTAAAGACCCAAAGGGTATCCCGAGGACATGTAATCCTCTCAAATTACATATATCATGATGGCTTCTTCCTGGGTAAAATATTCAGGAGGTAAAATAGTCCCCCAATCGGATCTCCGGGTGGGGACTGCTCAGGGAGGAGTCATCAGAATGGATAGAAACATTCTACGAGTCGGAGCGTGGAATGTTAGAAGTCTGAATAGGGCAGGTAGGTTAGAAAACTTAAAAAGGGAGATGGAACAACTTAAGTTAGATGTTGTTGGGATTAGCGAGATTAAATGAAAGGACGCACAGGATTTCTGGTCTGGGGAACACAGGATAATTAGCACACAAGCTGTCAATGGAGTCACTGGTGTAGGATTTGTAATGAACAAGAAAGTAGGGAAACGGGTTAGTTATTATGAACAATTTAGTGACAGGATTATTTTGATGAGGTTAGAAACTAAGCCCGTCCCAACCACATTAGTACAAGTATATATGCCAACGTCACAGGAAGATGACGAAGAAATCGAAAAAATATACGCTGAAATTGAAGAATTAATCCAATATGTGAAAGGGGAGGAAAATCTAATAATCATGGGTGATTGGAATGCAATAGTGGGAGAAGGAAAAGAGGGGAATACTGTAGGAAGTTTTGGTCTAGGAGAAAGAAATGAGCGAGGAAGCAGGTTGCTAGAATTTTGTGAAAGATATAAGCTAGTAGTGGCGAACACACTGTTTAAGAACCATGCAAGAAGAATATACACCTGGAAACGTCCTGGGGATACAGGCAGATATCAGCTAGATTATATCATGGTCAAACAGAGATTCAGGAATCAAGTTCTAGACTGTAAAGCGTACCCAGGAGCAGACATAGACTCGGACCATAATTTGATAGTAATGAAGTGCAGGCTGAAATTCAAGCGAATAAGGAAGCAGCATAAGCAGAACAGACTGGAAGTGAATAAACTGAAACAATCTACCACAAGAGAAAGATTTGCAGAAATGGTAGACTTAGGTCTAAGAATTAACTGTGAAAGGAGATCAACCGAGGACGAATGGAGTGCATTAAAGACAGAAATAATGAAAGCTGGCAAAGAAACCTTAGGCTTTAGGGAACAAGCTGCCCGAAAACCTTGGATCACAGAAGAAATTTTGCAGCTGATCGATCAGAGGAGAAGGTACAAAAATGCTCAGGATGAAGCAGGAAAAGAGCAGTACAGGCAATTTAGAAATCAAATAAATAGGAAATGCAAAATAGCAAAAGAAAAATGGCCACAAGAAAAGTGTGAAGAAGTAGAAAAGGAAATGGTTGCAGGAAAAGTAGATGTTGCATATAGAAAGATCAAACAGAATTTTGGAGAAATGAAGAAAAGAGGTATGAACATTAAAGCTGCCGATGGGAAACCTCTTTTAAGCTCAGAAGATAGAGCTAACAGATGGAAGGAATACATTGAGAAACTGTATGCGGGGGACGACTTGAACAATAGTGTATTGGAAAAGGAAGGCGATGTCGACATGGATGACTTAGAAGATCCTGTTTTGAGGACAGAATTTAATAAAGCTCTGAATGACTTGAAAGCAAATAAGGCAGTTGGAATTGATGAGATCCCTGCAGAACTTCTTAAATCTCTAGGAGAGGAAGGAATCGAAAGATTATTCAAGCTGATATCAAAAAGTTATGAAACAGGAGAAATTCTAAATGATTTTAATAAAAATATCATCTTCACACTTCCAAAGAAAGCACAAGCTGACAAATGTGAGAATTATCGCACAATTAGTCTAACATCACATGCTTCAAAATTACTGACCAGAATAATATACAGAAGGATGGAAAGGGTAGTAGAAGAGATAGTAGGTGAAGATCAGTTTGGGTTTAGGAAAAATCGCGGTACAAGGGAAGCAATTCTGTCTTTAAGATTAATACTTGAAGGGCGGATCAAGAAAAACAAAGATACTTTTATGGCATTTGTTGATTTAGAAAAAGCTTTTGATAATGTTAGGTGGGACAAGATGTTCAAAATTTTAAAGAAGTCAGGTCTAAAGTATCGAGATAGAAGAATCCTCTATAAACTATATAAGAATCAAGTGGCTGTGATAAAAGTGGAGAATCACGAGAGACATGCATCAGTTAAAAAGGGTGTGAGACAAGGTTGTAGTCTATCCCCGTTAATATTCAACTTGTATGTAGAAGAAGCAATGAAGAAAGTCAAAGAAAAATTTCCATGTGGCCTAAGTTTTCAGGGAGAAAAAATCAGTATGCTACGAATTGCTGACGACATTGTCTTATTAGCAGAGAGGGCTGAGGATATTGAGAAGTTATTGAATGGCATGAACAAAATACTGAAGGAAGATTTTGGACTGAATATAAATCAAAGTAAAACAAAAGTGATGAAATGTAGCAGAAATGACACCAATACTAGCAGATTAAATATAAAATTAGGATCGGATGCAATAGGAGAAGTGAGTGAGTTCCGTTACATGGGAAGCAAAATTACAACCGATGGCCGAAGCAGGAATGATGTTAAAAGCAGAATAGCACTAGCAAAAAGAGCCTTCATGAAAAAGAGAAACCTTTTAGTTTCAAATATTGATCTAGGAATTAGAAAGAACTTCTTAAAACTCGATGTGTGGAGCACAGCACTTTACGGTAGCGAAACATGGACTTTAGGAATACCGGAAAGAAAGAAACTTGAAGCATTTGAAATGTGGTGCTACAGAAGAATGCTAAAAATTAGGTGGACAGACAAAGTAAGAAATGAACGAGTTTTAGAAATGATTGGTGAGAAAAGAAGTTTATGGAAGAAGCTTACAGAAAGAAGAGACAGGCTGGTAGGTCATATTTTGAGACATGCTGGATTGGTTAATTTGTTAGTGGAGGGAACAGTTGAAGGTAAGAACTGCAGAGGTAGACAGAGATTAGAATATATGAAGCAGATAATTGAGGACGTGGATTGTAAGGGGTATGTAGAAATGAAGAGGTTAGCACGGGATGGAGGATTGCATCAAACCAGTCTAAAGATTGACGACAGCAAAAAAAAAAAAAAAAAAAATCAATGTCAAGTCTTGTTCTCTTACCTATATGTAAAATGTTAAATATGTATGTACAAATGGATGATGGTTGTATAGTGCCTAGGCACTTAAAGCCAAATAAAAATTAATTTAAAAAACTATTAACACCTTTGTACCCCAGACTTAAGGTTATACAGTCAGAAGGCAAAATGGACGACTTACTTTATACATTTGCTGGTTCCGAATTTGACGATTCAGTGAAACACTATTTTACGCATCAGCACAATGTAACAACCACTTGTCATAACAATGATGAAATTCGGATATTTTTTTTAGAACCGAGATAACTACACAAGCTTTCTGCTTATGTAAAGAAGGTTTCTCAAGTCACATTTAATAAGACCTACAATTTCATAACACTCCCGTTTTTGTTTAATGAAAATCGGTACGAACATAGTGGAAATGAAACTGATAGAGCTAGAAACGTCTGTATATCAAATGGTATGAAGACATATATTTCAAGTGACACTCAACAACTTAGGGTGTTGCACAATGAAGATGAAGGCAAATTTGAAAACAGTTGCTTTCATGTTTGTATACCTGTGAATATATTTGGTTTCTTTTAAGACTTCAAACAGCTAATTGTTAACGGTAAACAGGAAACTGAATATTATGTCGTAGAGATAACGCAAATTCTTACACGAAAGCCAATGAAACTCCGAAAAGGAACAACTTTGTCATCAATAATCTCGTTTGGACGATACGTCACGTGCATGTTGGCAACAGACAGAAACTTGTTTTTCTTAAAGCTATAAAGATTGGAAATCCACTTTACATTAATTACAGAAGTTGGTAACCACGGGAATATCCCGTGCTGCCAGTACGTAGTAAACACACTTGTTCTGTAAAGAGTTTACATTTATTGCCCTTCAGTGCTGTAAAGCATTATACAGCCATTACCTACTTGCATATATATATAAAAACAATGTACACTTTTAGATAGAAAAGTTTTCAAACCTTGAAAATTTAAGCCTCATAACGTATCAAGTGGAATCCAGGTGCATCCATCTTAATTCATAAACACCATACAATATACAAAATTATGTTTACATGCAGTTAACGTGATATGAACAAACAATAATAAATAATAGACTTAACCTATGCTCATATTACAAAAAAAAACATACTTACAGCTATTACAGAAGCAAAACCCATTCGAGAACACAATAATATTGCTTATCTCAGTAACTTATGAGGGGTTTAGAAACTGCTGAATGGTTACCAGGCGTTTGATATTGGTAGGGAGGGGGATGCCAAGACTCTTTTGTCGACTCATGAATATTGTTTTATTTTTCTTATGCTTAACATATGAAAATATTAAATGATTTACATCAACAGTTTCAGAATTATTACAATCGCAAACAAAAGTAGGTCTGTGATTTAACCGGTGTAGCTGGAGCTCTAGTATCCTGGACCAGTGGAAGTCCGTAGCTGAATGAAATCGCCACAGTGGCCCTTTACTTTGTTGCTAGTTTCCATTTAGGTTTTGCAGGTACTGTACAGATGGACATAGTGTTGAGGACGTTCCCTGTTCCACCTACCAACTTTGCCAGTTAGTCACTTTTCCATTGTATCTAATATCATGAGTTTTAGTCCACATTTACGTATTTTTGTAATTTTTAAGTGGATTCCTCACATTTTAGAACACCGATATAGTAATACTTTTCCTGATACCTTCTATCAAATTAATAAAACATTTACAGTAACTTGATACTTCCGTGTTAAGTATACTTCACCTATGTAATTCTTCCTTATACAACTTACTTTTTAATTTCCATGTCAATTCTCTATCCTTAGTCCATTTTATTTTAATGGCATTTGGCCTTGTACCATTCAGTCTGTTCCTATTATTCCTGCATTGTGTATGTAGTGTCTTCATGAGCACAAGGGAAAGGACAACACATACGGGCACAACACTTAATTAAAACCTCCCATGCCCTAGGCCGGAGTCGAACCGACGACCTCTGCAACTCGAAGCAAGCTCTATCGAGGCGGGCTCTCTCGATCTTACTTTCAATTGACTTACTGCATGAAATATTGGTTTACGAATACATCATTTTATTTGCTAATAGATATATTCTTCACTTCCTTCCTCTGCATTTTGGAATATCATTATTCAAATTACAAGGTGACTGAGGTACTTAAAGAAAAGTCCGACCGAGCGTGGTGGCCTCGCATTCGGGAGGATGCGGGTTCGAATCCCCGACCGGGCATCCAGATTTGGGTTTTCCATGGTTTCCCCAAATCACTCCATGGGAATGCCGGGATGCCTCCTTCAAAAGGCCATGGCCGAATTCCTCCCCGTTCTTTGCCCCCAGTCCTTTCCCGCCTCTAATGACCCCCGTCGTCGACGAGGCGTAAAGCCATAGTACAAAGGAAGGAAGTACGACACAGCAATTGCGGTGATACAGGAGATCTGTTCAAAAAATCAAACATTTCAATTTGCACACAAACTGTAAAGGCCCATTCACACTAGCGGTCAGGTCAGCTCAGCTCAGCTCAGCTTACAATCCATGGTAGCATTCACACTAGTGGTCAGCTCAGCTCTGGTCAGGCCAGATCAAGTCGAAGACGAGGCTATTTCATTTCATTTGCTCCTAATGAACAATGCCGTTTTCTACCCCAACGTCAATTAAATCGCAATTATTTTGGATAAAGAGCCTAAAAATATGTCAAGATCAAAAGGAGGATTGTTCTGAGTGTATCCAGAGTTTCAAGCGCAAACAGATAAAGAGAAAGAAGAATGCTAACTACCGGTTATGCCGTGAGAGGCGAGTTGTGCGAAATGTTTTGATATTTTAGGGCTCAAAGATTACGAATTAATTTAGAAAAAATATTTCTGCTCCAGGATTAATTGATAACATGATTTTAGTAACATGTATTTTGCACAATTATTTACGGAAGGATAAAATTTCATGCCATGTAGAAAGTGAATTTCATGATGAGAGAGAAACCCTACATTACAAATATTGTTTGTTTGTGTGCTAACGCTGGTACAGAAGCATTTGATTCAAAAAATATATTCAAAATATTTTTTTTTTAAATTCGGAAACAGGATCTGTATCTTGACAGTACTAAAATGTGTAATAATATTTGAATTTATAGTAAAGTTTGCCGACTTATTATAAACAGAAATAACATACCGTTAAAAACATTTATTTTTTATTTATTACTCTTTATTTATTGCTCACGAGCATAGTTTTCAGACGTTCGCCGCCCATTTGATCTGACCTGACCTGATCGTCGCTCGTTCACACTAGCGGTCAGCTCAGCTCAGTTCAGGTCTTGACCGATGTTGATCGGTGGCGGCACGATCATCAGTTTGACCTGCCTTGCCCTGACCTGAGCGGACCGCGTAGTGTGAATGCTCCCATTGGATTACGTGTATAGCGATTTTTCACCTGAGCTGAGCTGACCGCTAGTATGAATGGGTCTTAACGTTGATCGAGTTTCCGCAAAAAGTAGTGCCAAGCGGCATTTTTTGGCAACAATACGTATTTTGCCTTGTCGGACTAGATCTGACCAGTTTCATAGTAGAATCGTTTAAGTAAACACGTGAAGTGACCACTTTTTGAATTGTGAGCCAGGGGAGATGAGAAATATTTAGAGCAGCGATAGAGTTTTAAATTTTGCGTTTTACTTGAAAAAATCTTTATCCGAGACGTGTAAGGCTTATGAAGAGAACTGTACGAACCTCACGTAATGTTACGAGTAGTTTAAATATTTCAAACCGGGCAGATTATCAATCGACGAAGATCCAAGTTCAGGTTGCCTATCGGTACCAAACAATGAAACAATTCATGCTGTTAGATCTGTGATTCATGCAAACCATTGTTTGCGAGTGCGCGAGGTTGCAAAAGAAGTCTGGATTAACGTCCTGTTATGTAATTTTGTCTGAAAAACGTGACATGCACCGCGTCACTGCAAAACTTGTACCACGTCTGCTCACAGACGACCAAAAAGAGAACCGTGTCGCCATCAGCCAACAGCGACAAAAACTTCATGACTAGCAAACAACAGGCGATGAAACGTTTCTGTATGGATGTGATGTGCAATCGATGCAATGGATTGGTCGAACTTCGCCACGATCTAAGAAAGTAGTTCAAAATGAGATCGTTTACTTTGGCTGTCGTTCGAATTCGGGCTCCAAGGTCAGACTCTCAATAGACAATATTATGTAATCGTTTCGAAACGTTTAAGGGAAAACGTGCCCCGGAAGAGTGAAAAAACAGTATATGAATTATGCACCACGACAACGCGATGTCTCACATGTCTCTGCTCGTTCTGGAATTTTTGGCCAAAAGCGGAACAGCCGTTCTTCCGCATCCCCCTTCCTCTCCATCTTATGCCCCAGCAGATTTTTTTCCTCTTTCAAAAACTTAAACTTTCGTGGAATTGACGTCGTTTCATAAGGGTAGTGGAAATTCAAGAAAACACAGCTTCCAGTGATCACAAAAAACGAGTTCCACTGATCATACTAGCAGTGAAAGAAACGAAGGGGAGTAGACTACTTTGAAGGGGATAAGTTGCAAGTACAGTAATAAAGATTCTGAGAAAACAGTTTGGTCTTTTTTTGTTTGTTTGTAACAGACCTCAATACGCAGAAGGATTGGATAGACTGCTCACGCAAAAACTGATCTGTTGATAAGAGCCAGGGATGTTCGTAATACCTTATCAGGGTTTGACAGGTAACACATGATATATATTCGTGTTTATGAACTCACGAATTCTGTCGATTTCTAAGGAGAAGAGGTTATGTCGACTCTTCAAATATTTCTCCAAGGACAGGAAGAGATCTCTCTGAAACTGCTAAAGGACGCCAACATGCTCTTTTTCCATTTTGATTGGTCGCGGGACATAAAGAATATTTTACACATACGACCCACAGAGCAGTAGATGTGAAGAACTTATTTCTTACTGAATTCAGAGGGGTTCACTCCAAACAATTGACAATTTAAGGGTGATGAATTTGTGTTTCTGATAGAGAAATTTCTTTAGTTAGCTGCAATTTTTTAGCTTCATTCATATCAAAGTACTCGTTCATATGGGATACGATATGTAGACAACCTTCAGGATGATGTACGCTGGACAATGAACAGCTGAGACAGAACGGCTAGAAGTCTACATAAACGGCGGCCGATGTGGATCAAAGATCTTACGGTCTCTTCAAGCAGCAACATAAGCGCCCTTTTCAAAGTCAAAATACACGGAATAAAGGATGTAATATTCATATTTTACAAATAAATGTAGAGGTTATGATGAAAGACACATGTGACTATTGGACCAAGAGAAGGAGTTGAGCGGTAATACTCTGGCCTCGCATTCAGGAGGACGCGGGCTCGAATCCCCGTAAGACCATCCACGGTTTTCGCAAATCACTCCAGGTGAAGGCTTGAGTGGTTTCTTCATAAGGCCATTACCAAATTCCTTTCTGTTCCTCGCCTTCAGCCCCTTCCCGCCTTTAAAGACCTCTACGTCGACGAAGCGAAAAACCCGAAAAAAAAAAAATTAGCTGAACACCACTACATAGACATCATAGCTCATCAAGAATCCCTCTTGAACGAAGAATATCTGACGAAGGGAATAATTCTAGGAAACGGTAGTGTCGCTAAGTACAAATAATTATCCCCTGTAATTTTCTATGGCAGCAAAAGTGATTTCATAATTAAAAATAATACTGTGACCATCACGTAGATTTATTTAAGGTTCGAATTAAATGGGAAATATTTATTGCAATTTAAAAGAAAAAGGAATGATAACAGAACGAACCGAAATACCCATCAAATACCAAAAGATCAATAACTGATTGCCAAATGAATGCTCTTTCGTTATGAGTCTTGAGTTTCAAATTTCTCTCTTTCAAGAAGTCGTTCAGGCGGGTGCATGATGTTCGTGAATTGAGTAGTTTCCGTGGTGTAGGGATTGTTGATATTGCCATTCTCTACCAGCGAAGACGATGGAGTAGTGCAGCCTCCCAAAGGTGCGAAGAATGGTGACAGACGCCGCCGGCGAGCATCGCCATCACTGGAGCGAACTGGTGGCTGCCCACCAAGTACAATACGAGAGTCGTCGATCATCCCTTCACAAGAGTCTGCCCGAGAACAAGTGTTCCTACACCATAGAAAAGCTCTGTTTTGCTATGATTGGCTATAACACAACCTGCCTTTGCAGTGCGTCACCCAATACAGTAGTTCCCTCACACGTCGTAATTGGCGTGACAGCGGAAAAAAAACTGTTATTGTTTCTCCACGAGTTTACATAGAGGAGCTGGCTTGCCGGTTGAGTGATCGGTAAAGTGCGCTAATTGTATTGCCCATTCCTCTGGCTGTTTGCCCAAACGAGCTAAAGACTCAAATGTCAGCTTAATGACCACAAACATGAAACATTTACTTCAAGTGTACGTATTTCTGTGTCTACGTATCAATATTAATTGTACGCAGAAATATTAAATAAACGATTTTTTTTTGCTCCTGGCTTTACGCCTCGTTGACGTCTAGGTCATTGGAGACGGGAAAGGACTAGGGGAATGGGAAGGAATTTGACATTACCTTTTGAAGGAACCATCCCGGCATTCACATGGGGTTATTTGGGGAAACCATGAAAAACCCAAATTTGGATGGCCGGACGGGTATTCAAACCCGCGTCTTCCCGAATGCGAGGCCAGAGAGTCACCATTCACCCACCACACACGGTATTTGTTTCTTGTTAGTGAAATATATATCTTCACAAGCACAAATTTGAGGTAATAAGCATTATTGTAAATATATTTGTGTGAGGAACTGTGGGAAGCTGATAGAATTGTTTTCTTGACCTGGCTGTGTCCATACAGGTAGGGACACGGAATCGAATGAAAGTGTCGATACTATTACTAATGAGTAGTATCGGAAAAAAGTGTCGTACTCACTAAAGTACAGTAAAAAAATTTCTGATACTTTGAGGATGATATTGTTGAAATCATTCATTGGTATTGAGATTTTCTTACATTTAATTTTTTTTTAATGTTAAAAAAGCTTGCATCTGCGGATTCATTTCAAATGTTAACACTTTTTTATATTTTTGGTAGCTGAATTGTCCAGCATTTTTTATGGTGATGAAATTTGCAACAATAGTCCATACTCCATTTTGTAGTTCTGCAATGTAAAAAAAATATTATAAATTAAATAAATTGAAACAGGGTTAAACTTAAATCAGACTCAGTTTTTATTTTAGTTATAAAGAAAGTCAACAGCAAAATCCATGACACATTAAACTGTGGAACTAAGCAGCTAAAATATATACTAATCTTACAGTTCCCTTACTTCCTCTGCACAGCCACTTAAAAACAATCGTTTCGATGATTATCTGTTTCTTGTCTTTGACTCTGCACTGCTCACCTTTGAAAATAATCGTTCGGCAGGGACTGATGTTGATGGAACTGTCAGGTAATGATGAACTAACTTATGCAAGTGGAGAAATGCAACTTTCGTTTTTTTTATTTTTTGTTTTTATTATTTTTTTTAACTGCTTAACGTCTCTCAACAGCGAGGTCTTTAGAGACGGAAAAGGAGGGGGGGGGGCGGGAGCAAGGAATGGGATGGAATTCGGCCATGGCCTTTTGAAGGAAGCATCCCAGCATTTGCTTGGAGTGATTTGGGAAACCATGGAAAACCCAAATCTGGATGCCCGGACGGGGATTCGAACCGCCGTCCTCCCGAATGCGAGGCCACGACGCTAACCGTTACACCACCACGCTCGGTGTTACCTTCGTATCTTCCCATCGTTCCAAAGGGTCAGTCTACAATGGTGACACTGGTGTTGCCAAATAAAGCTCATTTCATCATTTCCATTAGTCAAAGTTTCCTGTAAAGAGGAGCCCGATTTTCAGCTTCTGATTTTTATGTGCTAAGACTTAATGAACTTAAATTTACATATATTACTAAAAAATAATAAAAGATTAACGGGTGGATTACTCGCAGTTAGAATTACAATATCGTTGGCCGCAACACGAGTGCAATACAAAACCAAGCATCACGCACAATCCAATTAAACCAAGTAAGCGACAACGTAGTTATCCAAAGATAATGTAACCTAAAACCTAGGTTTTAGAGTCGAGAGTTCCTTTTTAAAAGAAAAACTAGATTAATGTCGAAAAGTTCCAAAAAACGACAATCATAAAAAATACTTCCAGATTCTCGTCTTGAGTAGTACCTTTTCTTGTCTTGGGGGCAATACATCATACAGCCATGTCTGTTGTAATTATATTTTCACTTTTCTTTGAGTGGCTTTGTAGTACTGCCACTAATTTTTCGATCATAATTTTGATATCGATACCTGCCATAAAGTACTGATATGAGTAAAAGTATCGAATGGAAACAATCGAGTACAAAAGTATCAGTATCACTAGAAAAGTATTCGATACCAAGAAGGTACACACAGGTATACGACATTTGTTCCTTTCATTCTATTGTCTTCTTGGAAGTCACTTTAAAATTCATTGATTTCCGCCGCATGTTATCTTACGCATGGAATGCAGCCATATTAATTCCTGTGCGAAATCTGTTCCTCAATGTTAATGAGATATGTTTCCTGGGGGAACTGTTCCTGCACGCAGGTGTGTTTCATTTAAGGCGTTTGGTTCAGGAAATTTGCTGTTTTCGTGTTTTTACTATAAACTTCGTCCTGCACAAGGAGAGAGAGAGAGGGGAGGAGGGGAGGAGTGGAGAAAGAAATGATAGTGTACTCATATCTGGATGTTGTGGATCATTTTCCTCAATTGCTGATAATATTACTATATGAATTACGCCAAAGCAATTGACTTTTTAGTATTTATTGGTCTCCCGTACGCGTTTCACTTCTTTTGCAGAAGCATCTTCAGCGGTTTTTTTATTTATTGGTCTATTGCATATCTTTTAACTCCATTCTCAGCATCAGTGCTCTTGCATTTTTGGTGAGAAGTGTCTTCATTATTAAGATTCGCAAGAAAACAAACACATAGTGTAGTGCAATAAAGTGCAGTGTTGTGAATCATGCAAGAGCACTGATGCTGAGAATGGAGTTAAAAGATATGCAATAGATCACAAAATAAAAAAACCACTGAAGATGCTTCTGCAAAAGAAGTGAAACGCGTACGGGAGACCAATAAATACTAAAAAGTCAATTGCTTTGGCGTAATTCATTTAGTAATAGTGTACTCATTTCAATTGCACAAATATATTTTGGTCGTATGGAATAAATTTACATCAACTTTAGAGAATCTGTTAGTCACTTCCGGAGTCCCACGATTCCTGACACAAATATATTCACTATACTATACACTACCCCAAACGTGTACTCCTGAAATAAGCACATTCACAGAAAAACAACGTTTAATACGTACGGAGTCGAACTAGAGTGCTTCGAACCGCCAGGCTATGAACCATGTTACAAGAACGTCAACGTTACTGAAATATAAGTCTCGTCCGATAATAACGATTGCTGTTACTTCTCAAATACTTCTATCTTTCGAGGCCCGATATAAATTTATAAAAATTATTCTCTGTTTCCCCCAGTCCGGTGCCATGACATTCAGCCTCGATTTTTCAAAATCTAAAGAGCGTTGACCTACTCCGTTTTGGGGTGTTCTCAGCCACTGTATTAAGCTGATTGATATTAGTTGGCCGGAGGTTCTGACTTTTCATTGACAGATTTATAAACCCATATATGTTTATTCTGGAATTTCAGTAAACAGAAACGCTATGAAGAAATTAATGCTTCATTTTATCACTGAAACTTAATTAATGTAAAAGTGTACCTGCACTATGAGAAATTTGTGTACGATGAACCTTGTGAAGGTCTACCGTCGTATAAGACACACACTTGGTTTCATATTTCCTGTTATTACGTTATGTTTCTCCATCATTAAAATTAGACGTATTTGTCGTCTCCGCACCTGTTCTGTTACCTGACTGTTCACACTAGAACGCATCATTCAAGATTGGACCAGTCAATATTCGAGTTTAGTTCACAGGTAGAGCAAATGTTCTTTCCATCACATCTCTTATGTAACTTTTCATGATGGTGTTCTCGTAAAAAAAATATAAAAAAGACCCGATAATTCCAGTAACTGCTGGAGAATTTAATACTGATAATTAGTGTGGCTGTCCTCTCATCATTGATTTGACTGTAAATAAAGAACAAACCGTACTTCCTACTACATTTACTACGTGTCATATTTTATGTCAACCAGATGCTTATTCAACTGCTTTATGGTTCGATCGCTCCTCTTACAAGAACACAAAATTTTGTGTGAACTATTAATCTTAAAACAGAAATAAAACGAAACATGTGGAATTTTGATTTGGATCGCGCAACGCCTTTTGTCAGTGTATCGAAAACGAAAGACATAATAATCCCCAACAAACAGGAATTCTGTCCTAGACTGATTTAATTTTACTGTGTTACGTCACGAAAACAAATTTAGGAAGTGACCAAATTGTCTCTGTTTTATTATTTATACTATAAATTTTGACCAAACAAGTTATAAAAACACAAAAGATAAAATAAATAGGCATGGAGGATTTTTTTTAAACAAAAAAATAATCTAAAAAAACCTTCCTTGTAATTAGGCTATATAAATACAATCTGTTACCATGTAAATACCAAGTGTTATGAAACTTTTAACTCACAATAATTCTGTTGAGATAATGCAGAAGTGCTAGCTCGTTTAGAAGGAAAAAATCTCTTAATGTTCTAAAGATCAGTATGTTTTACTTCGTATGCATGTATTTCGTCAGCATAATATAATCTGGGAAAAGAGTGGAAGCTCTTTATAAATGCATTTCTACTTTACAGTTTTCCTTCTTGCATGTCAGTTTGACATGCTATGAAGAGTCCTTGGCAAGGAGTATCCCATAATTAAATTTATTGTATCCCATGTGCGAACTTTGTGGAAAAGTCCCAAGTAGATTCGTAATACCACAATGCCATACAACCATTACTAGAAGATTTTTATCTTTGCGTCAACTATGTTACACTGTTGTATCTCTATTGTAATTGATGCCTTCTTTCTTTATCTTCATTAGTTTTTTTTTAACTTTACAACAATGGTTCGTTTATAATGGAAAAAACTAAAATTAAAAACTTCAAAGAAAAAGACATCAGTTAAAAATATTTCAGATACAAATTAATTATTAATAAAAATGGTAAAACAATAATAATAATTGTCATGGAAATTATTTAAGTTTTGCAGATATTTATTGTGTGCTGCCCTGCTTTATACGGCAGCAATTTTGGTTGGATACCACATCGCCAAGGGTGATTTTTAACCTTTTAGTCTATTTTACGTTAAAAAATAGCGAACGTTTGTCTGATCCAGGATAGTACAATATTAATCTCCAGTCAACAGGTTGATCAGACAATACATACAGAAAGAAAGCATGATGAATACAGCTAACCGCATGTCAACATACCTAGAAATAACTACACATTTACCGGTACAACCTTCATTCAATAATAGAATAATTTTAGTGTGACGCAATGCGAGACCATCTGCCGTTATGTTGTTTCTTGACGTTTGAAATTCAAGTACTCTGTAAGTATTTGAATTCGTAAAAATGTTTGAACTTACGGTGTAAATAAACAATACCTCGCAATGAGTGCTTTCGTTAGATCTCTTGCAATGTGTGCGCAACAAGAACCAGTCCAACCTGTTTTACCATCTTGCTTACATAAAACTACGCCTGAAAGCACATCAAGTCAAACAAAGAGATTATGAAATTCAGGAATAAAAGGCAGAAACTGCTTCATAAACGTTTGTTCACATGGACTTATAATGTGTACCCGTATATCAAAGTAGGAGTGGAGAGAATTTTGGTCAAGTACAGAAACTGCCGAAATGGACTTTTTTCCACGTTTTGTGGAAAAGTATTCCTGATTAATACCAATCTACTCCACAGCTTAGACAAATTATTGTATTTTTATTTATATTGTATTTTCATAAGCACTAACCTATGTTCCATCTACTAAGCATGTTGTAACACATTTCACAATTTTATAAAACCTTTCTTTCTTCGTGGAATTTACTTAACAGATACTTTAAACAGGTAACATCATTTTCTTTGAAAGCACATCGCCTTTTATCACTGACTATTGATTACTAATGCGATACTACAGATTATGCCTGGGGGAGCCTTGAAGAAACTGAGAGAGGATAAAGTAAAATACACACATGACTCCTAAAATTTAAAAGCTGTCAAGGTTCTACACTGTCCAAGTGTGATTTGGGGATTATACTGTTACTTCTCTATATATAGGCGACAGAGAGAGGTTGACGTAACTAATTTCTTCTATTAAGAGTCAGAGTTTACAAGTGCGAAGATCACTATCCGGCATTGAATTTAGAACTTCCAGATAAGGAAACATCGATGTAACTACTTTAGATATGCGAATCTGGAATTAATTAAGACATAGCCAATGTTAAGGAATCTTCTTTGCCACATTTCAATTTCATATGGTAAACAGATATGTGCAGCCACAAGCCAGCTGGAATACGGGTTGAAGAGATGAAGGAATCATTGTACTGTAACAATTGCTTCGATAAAGAGAGGTGCTTTGCAATTATTGTTTATAACTGAAGACACATCAAAATGAAGCTGGTGGTTTGTAAAGAGTAATGAGAATGCATAACTGCTGCCAGGTGAGATACAACTATACAATAGCAATCATCGCACTCGCCTCATTCAGGGTGTTTCAAAAATGACCGGTATATTTGAAAAATCAATAAAAACTAAACGGGCAGCGATAGAAATACACCGGTTGTTGCAATATGCTTGGGACAACAGTAAATTTTCAGTCAGACAAGCTTTCGAAATTAGTTCCAATTTTCAACAACAGATGGCGCTGCAGTCTGGAAAAATATAAAGTACGATTATTCTAAGGAATAAACCATTTTTTCACAGCAAACTTGCAATGTGTGAAAAGCACACGCTTACAGCAGAAAGACGACTTACAGAATGGCGAACTCACAGAGTGCGTTTACTTCTATATCTTTCAAATCGCCTGCAGCGCCAGCTGTTGTTGAAAATTGTAACTAATTTCGAACGTTTGTCTGTCTGAAAATTTACTGTTGTCCCAAGCATATTGGAACAAACTGTGTATTTCTATCGCTGCCCGTTTAGTTTTTATTGATTTTTCAAATATACCGGTCATTTTTGAAACACCCTGTAGTCTCTCCTGATCCCCAAGACGCGCGCTTTCACCGCTTCACGGATGTCTGTGCGTGGTGGTGAAGTAATGTGTGCCAGACGAGCGCCCAATCAGCATAGCATCTTCAGACTAGGGGAGCGTCCATAAACTACGTAGCTCGACTTTGGATTCCTGTAAACCCCTCCTTTCCCACCCCCCCTCTCTACGTAGCATGACGTGGCTTATACCTCTACCTCCCTCCTTCCCCACGTAGCACGTAGCTTTTTCCGTATTGATTCCAGAAGACATTTTGTACTGTTTTCTCTTGTCAGACTACCGTACATACGGAGATAATTAAATGACGGAAATAAATATTCACATGCTGTTGTGTGTTCTGTACCTCATTTTAACTGTGACAAATAATATGAATGAAAAGCTACGTGACTTGGCTCGGAATTTCCTCCCCACGTAGCCCAGCATAGCTATGCCCCCCCCCCCCCAGATCAAGCCACATAGTTTATGGATGCTCCATTAATAGTGTGGTGTAACAAGTTCTTGGTGACCAAGTATGCCAAGGGGAAGAGTGACGGTCATGTACATCCAAATGTCTGACTTTGAGAGAGGTCGGATAGTTGGCGTGTTTGAAATGGGCGCATGATATCGCGGAATCTCACGAAGGACTGGGCGTAGAGCAAATGTCATTACAAACTTGTTACACAGTGAACGCAACAAGGCTCTAGTACTCGTAGAGCTGGCATCGGTCCACACAGAAAAACGACAGCACGTGAAGATCTCCAAATTGTGTGAGTGGCTGTTGCTGGCAGAAGGGTGATCTGGGCATTGGTTACAGAGTCAACCACCGGACGATTGTAAACCTATTGCTTGAAGCTGGGTTACTCACTCTAACTTCTCTTCAGTGTGTTCCATTAACCTGATTGCACTGCCAGCAACGTCTAACATAATTTACTGCAAAACACAACTCGACACGTGAATGGCATACAGTTGTGTTTAGTGACGATTCCAGATTCTGTCTGTGGCAAAGTGATAATCAACAACAATGTACGGTATCATGGTTTTGGTGCAATCAGTTACCACAGCAGTAGTTGTTGAAGGTACAATGACAGCCTACTACTATGTGGACTTGGTGGTACACTGCGTTGTGATACCCTTCATGCCTACCACCCATAACGCATCTTTTAACAGGAAAATGCCCGTCCTCATATTCCGGTCATGATAACACAAGCCTTGCATGGGGTTAAGACTATGGATTGGACTGTATGGTTCCCAGATTTATCCTTATATCTCTGTGATGCCATGGGTAGTCACATTAGGTTACATGGTCACCCAACGCGACGTACCCCATGAAGACAACTACTACTGATTCAGTGCCGGCAGGAATCCACGAATGTAAAGGGACTCATGATGAGCACATTTCTTACAGACACACGTGTCTGAAGGGAATATACTTGGCCTGATCCATTTCAGTTTATTATCATTTCTTCTGGACATGATCCTGAATATATCTACGAAGTTGCATCAAATTCGACAATTTCTGTCTGGGTGTAATACATTGCATTTCCGTCAGTGTATATGCGGATTTCAGGGTTTACCGGGTTACAAACTAGTCATCATAACTTTTTTTTGTGATACAGAGTAAGATATGAAACAATAAATAATCATGGTATATTTTAAATTTTTCAGTTACCACCTTGTTACGTTCTAAACAAAAAATTCCCATTATCTGGCTTAGAAGTAACAGTTGAATATACTATGAGTTTAATAACATCAACTCAACAGTGAACTTAATAGCATCACGAAAAAATTGTAGAAATTGCAATTAATGAATACATTTAACTTCTTTCCAGTACTATACCAAGTTGCTTGTCACGTAAATTGATCCAGATAATCCAGTGAACATTCATGGTCACTCACTTTGGCAATCAACTTGTCCGTTACTAAAACTAAGTCAGGAAACAAAGGAAGATACGAAACGCGACTTCACGTAACTCCAGAATAAGTGCGCGTGCATAAACTCTCCCTTGAGGATGGTGATGTGATATGAATTGAGTGTACACTTGATTCTTAAGCTAAACTACGTCGCACAATTACTATCCATAAGATGATATTGCGTAATATCACATAAGCTCACATGACGGCACCCTGAAAACACAGAGAAAAGGCTTCAGTGATTCGTGCGACCTAGGTTTTCGATTAAGTGTTGTGTGTGTCTTCTGTTGTCTTCCGCTTTGATTGTAATCAACCCTTTGAGAAGCATTCCGATAAAGTCACACAGCCAGTTCAAATACCAACTGGAGCTGATGTGTGGCTTATTCGACTGAATTCCATTTAGAGAAAGTAACGGAAGTCGGTTAAGTAATAGATGCTGGAACAACAGTGACCACTCAATAACCTGAGCGTGGTGGGTGAGCGGTAACGCTCTGGCCTCGCATTCGGAAGGACGCCGGTTCGAATAACCGGCCGGGCATCCAGATTTGGGTTTTCAATTGTTTCCCCAAATCACTCCAGGCGAATGGCGGGATGCTTCCTTCAAAAGACCATGGTCGAATTCTTTCCTGTTCCTTGTCCTCAGTCCCTTCCCGCCTCTAATGATCTTGACGTCGACAAGGCGTATAACCATAAGCCAAAAAAAAAATAAATAAGTTTATTAGTCTGCTACAAAATTATAGATATTTGAATAGTTTTCGAACTATATCTTCCTGAGGATTGGTGGTGTGATAGTAAAGTGCGTTAAGGCGCTGCACACTGGATCAGGAAGCAGGGTCCTGTCCTGCCGTCCTGCTTGTGGCTTTTACCACAGTCATCAATAAGAATGCTGGGACAGTCTCTAATCTCCGCATCACAAACAAAAAAATACATTTATCATACAGAACATACGTTTCGCAAACAGATGCAAAACAAATTTTCCTCCTACGATCCCGGTTTGAATTCGGGCAGGACACAGGTCCTTGCCACCGTCTCATGATTCTCACTGGACACCTGTGTAAAAAAAGGGCGATGACACGTGGCCCTTTGTTGGCCGGAACGAGGGAACAGGGAAGGAGAGCCCGAGAAAAATCCAATGAATAAGGGAACAACAGATGAGAGTACATCAACCGGAATGAACCACAGTGTCCTAATCCTTGCGGATTGATGATGATAAAAAAAAAGTTATCATCACCGTAACGGAGTAATAATCATCTACCGTACGAATCGTATAATTTTGTTTGCCTAAATGAACTTTTATTGAAATGTGCAGTGATTCTTTGAGATAGCTGTAACGTACACAACGTAAATAAAACCTAGGGCAATAAATGTTGACTGACCGAAAAGTTGCAAATTAAGGCATCCTCAATTATCGAAACATTGGTTGTCGATGCTTCTCTTTTGTTTTTTATTAGTGTTATTTGGTCTTCTTTTTTTTTTTTACTTACGGCTTTACGCCTCGTCGACGTCATTTGAGGCGGGAAAGGACTGGGGGCAAGGAATGGGAAGGAATTCGGCCATGGCCTTTTGAAGGAAGTATCCCGGCATTCGCCTGGAGTGATTTGGGGAAACCATGGAAAACCCAAATCTGGATACCCGGACGGGAATTCGAACCCGCGTCCTCCCGAATGCGAGGCCAGAGCATTAACCGTTCACCCCCCACGCTTGGTGACATTTAGTCTGGAGACTTTGCAACCATGTCTGATTTTACGTGATTTCATACAGCTGAATTCTGAAGATACACCATTCAAACTGAAACATTATATTGCATCAAAGACAAGCGCATTTGAAAGTAAGCACGAAAGTACATGTAGCCCTATAAAAAATAGAACTGAAGCACCGCAATCCTTAAGATGACATTCAGTCAGATTTGCCAAGGTCAAGTATCCGTCTGTATTTCCCCATTTATTTGTATATCCTGAGATCTTCTAATGCTAGCAGACTCGTGACGTTGAATGATAGCTGGGGCCCGAAATTCAGTAACTGTTACAGAAGTTGAGTCGATAACCGCCATCTCTCCTTGCAAGCGGAGAAGAGGTCCGGCTCATCTTTGACTACACTGCAATGGCAGAATCGGCTATTCAATACGTCTATGCGATTGAGATCCTTTGGGATACACCCATGGTTAAATTTTAATCTGGTTACGGAGTTCATCAGTTTCCTTGACAGAATGTACTCCCATGCTCATATGCATCACGTTTTTTAGTCAGGTGGGTGAGCCTCAATTTTGGATATTCGCGTGACTATACCACCTACAGCGTATAGGACTGTGTAAGCAGATGTGGAGGAAGGGTTGAATAAGTTTTGGGAGGAAATATAGCGATGAGCGATTTAGATCGTTCGGATACATATGAGCATGGTAGTACCACTGCACACTGAGAATGGGCGGTTGCATTAGTACATAGTTTTCCCCCTTTCTCTTGGCTAAGAGTTCCCACGCTGTATTCTATACTTGTTTTACTTTGCTTCGCAGAACTGGCAGTAGGTCAGTGGCCGGAAGAACGGATACGATGTGCCCGTGATCGCTTACAATTTCACCAGTTGGTACGTCATTTTATTACCTATAATCACAGCTAGCGCTTTCATTCATATAAATACTGTGCGTTTACTAGTTTCTCTCGACTCCGTCACCTTTTCAATGATAGTACACATCAGGTGACAGCTCGAAGAGTTGCTATAATCGTGTTGGAGGGGCTGCAGTGCACTTAAGGAATCGGATAGTATTACCACGGTTTTGAGCTACAAATTCCTCGCGTATTTCAGACTCTTGAGAATCGCGACTACTTCCGCTGTGCATATTGGGGCTTCATTATGCAGTTTGAAGGCTGTTGCAGCATTAGTAGGGCATTCATCTGATCCATCTTGGAACCATCAGTGTAGATATAAATCCCGTGTTCGTAGAGCAAAAGAATGTTAGCTAACAGGCTGGTCCTCCGTGCAGTGCAATGTCTGTACCACATTTCCAGATTGATAGCCAGTTTGGTGGTCCTGAGTCCGTAAAGACCTTTAAAGTAAGATAATTTAGTTGAGGAGTATATTGTCGGTTACTATTCTGTGAGATTTATGTGGGGCGTACACACACTGGTATTTCTTCTGTACCCAATGCAGGCTCATCCTGCTACTCCACGTCATTGTTTTAATAGCCCTAGCAGTGGACCCATTAAATTTAGGATAAATTCTCTGTTTAAAAGTAACGACGAATGTTCAGACGTCGTTCGATAGCTGCCGCCAGGTGAGCTTAAAAGGGGTGGACCCCATATGGGCAAGACATATGCGCAGTGTGTTGTGCTGTACCTCATTTTATTGTAAGTGTAACAGACATAGCATTGACATCCATAACCAACATCTGTCCATATCAGTGCCATATATAGGAATCAGCTCCTCAAGTGCAGTAATTTTTTGTTCGCAGCAAATTGATCGTGTTCTCACATTTGTTTACTACATGTTTTACATGGAGACTCTAACTCAGTTTACGATCTATGTATAGGCCGACATATTTTAATACGTTTCTGACGGGGAACAAAAATATACGCCTAAGCGAACCAAATCTGTATAGGGGGTATCCAGTGCAATCTGCATATTGTTGTTCTGCAACCACATTAGAAATCTTTTTATTGTAGTGCAAAGGGAGTTTTTCATTTCGTCAAAGTTTCTCGTCTCACTTATAGACAAGTCATATACGTATTGTAGAGCAGATATTGTATGTACTAAATAATATTTATCCCAGGTTCCATATATAAATATTAAATAATTTCGGCGCAAGTATTGAGGGTTGACGCAGTCTTTGAGTTGTGTACCGAGTTCCGATTATAGTTCCCGTTTAAATTCATTATCAATATTTCACTCTCTAGCAGTGATATCAGATTATATGTGAAGTGGGTAGGGAAGCCCATTATTTTGCATTTTGAGTATCACTGTAAGCTCCACGGTTCCTCTGCAATGTCTCCAGGCCTAATGGTTATCTGGGATGACTCGGTAGCACTCAGTTACCCATACTATTCCACTGTTCACCACCCTATCCATTATTTTATACGTGCGTGGTTTAAGGCTCCATTTCACTCGCTACACAATGGTTCTCTGATTCGTTCATCACTTAAGGATTTATTTTTTTCCAGTGTGTATATTTCCCACTATTTGCATTTTGTAGCATTACAGGTACATTTTTACAAAAATTCACCAAAATATTAATTGGTTTTTCTACTAGGGATTCGAAGTTTTTTGATCATAAGCATCATACAAACATTTGAAATATTTTTTTCTGATGACTTTACGCCTTGTAGACGTAAAGGTTATTGAAGGTAAGAAAGGACTGGGGGCAAGGAACTGGAAGGCATTCGGCTATAGCCTTTTGAAGGAACCATCCCGATATTCGTCTAGAGCGATTTCACGAAACCATGGTAGACCCTACGTGATGCCAGACCATTACCACGCTCACTCAATCGAAACAGAAACTGCTTCCACGCCAGGAACATTTGATCAAAGATATTCTTCAACAGGAACAAACACCCCTTTCACACAGCCTGAAAAAAAAGTAAAGCACTCGGAATGGGAGGAGGAAACAAACTGAATCTTCATGGGTTGAGAAGATATGTGATGATATTTCAGTGATTACAAAATCGATTCAAATTTACAAAGAATTTGGCAGTATGAGCCTATTTATCAGTATGACGTTGCACTCTGTGATGTAACAAGACATTTTAAAGCCATAAGTAGGAACTTTAAGAAGTATTATTTAATTAGGATAAGGATAGGATTAAGTAATTCCAATTAGTTAGCGTGAGTGAGGCGAAGAGCTTCCCTTTTATTCTAAGATTTTCAAGTGGCGACAGATTACTGTCATGGCGGTTAAGTTCGGGCACCCTGCTTCCGTCCAGAGTTTGGCGGGAATAAGGATTGTACAGTAGCCATCCCACAAAAACAAAAGTTACCCCTCGGGTGGGGTAGGATCGATGGAACTCTGTGTTCCCTCCCATTTGGCAGAGATGGTCCTCCCACCAACGGGGAAGTAAGAACCCAATGTTGGTAGTACTCCCCCCAGAAGAAGATCAGCCCACCCGAATCCCGTTAGGTGGGTGTTATATAAGCCCTCACAATGGGACCAGAGGCCCTCAGTCTTGGTCAGTTCTGCTAGATGTGTTGTTCAGTCTGTGCTCAGTTGGCGATGTGATCGAAGTGATGACTGTCTGCGCCGCCGGCCTGCCAATATGATGTAAGACAAATTTTCTCTCTCTCTGTGTACTGAAGGCTCACTCTCGCTACAAGTTATGGTGTAAGAAACATAGAACTTTTACGGGAAAGTGTTTGTTTTCCATGTGTTAAAAATCAGGAGAACTATAGGGACATTCCTAATCGTGTTCCTATTTCAATTATAGACCTAGGTATGAATGTGAATGATCAGAATACAAATTTACTTTTGTGTGATTCATAATTATCCACATACTTTATTTCCCCCCGACCCCGTCACCAGGTGATAATGATGAAATGAATGCAAGTCAATCTTCGACTAAGAGGTCCGATACTAAATAATTAATAAAATAGCCGGAAATTAGTTAGAAGGACGGGTGGGAACGTTACAACTCCCTCTGGTCTCGATGCATGCCCTGATTCTGTTGGGAAAGGTGTCATCTTGTCCCCAGGCAAGCTGGCACACAACTGTTGTGACTGGTCGTTGATATCCTTGATACTGTGCCGTCACAGTTCATTCAGTCACTACCGAGTAACAACGGAAGGCTCCTCACATTATAACTCACCACTGTGCCTCTCCAAAACATTGAAGGAATGGAACCTCTCCCCAGGTAGCCTCCAAACTCGCCGAGGATTCTCATCCCAGGTAGTAACAGAACCGAGATTCACTGCTGAACACAATACGACGCCATTCAACAGCAGTCCACGCTTCAAACGCGCCCGCAAGCAACCCCGCAGCAAATATATGCTTTTCAAATTTGGGCTTTAAGCAATTAAGAGGTGAGAGGGGATGGGCAAGCAACGGGAATGAAATTGGCCGATGTTTTTTGAAGGAACCATAGCCTGGAATGATTACAGAAAATCATGGAAAAAGGAAATCTGGATGGCCGGACCGGGATTTGAACCCGCCTGCCTCCAGACTGCGTTACCACTTACCCACAAGGCTCAGTAAAAAAAGAAAAATAGTTGTTTCAGAGTAATTTGATAGTTAATGATGTGACCAAGGCACAGGAACTTTAGAAACAGATTTACCAGATATGTTTACTAAGCGTGATGGGTTGAGTGGTTAACGCTCTGGCCTCGCATTGCGGAAGACGCTGGTTCGAATCCCCGTCCGGGCATCCAGCTTTGGGTTTTCCTATGGTTTTCCCCAAATCACTCCACGCGATTGCCAGGATGCTTCCCTTAAAAGACCATGGCCGAATTCATTCCCGCACAGTTGTCCCCAGTCCCATCCCGCCTCTAATGACCTCGAAAAAACCCAGATATGTTGGATTTGTGGGACAGCTTGCAAGCCTGCTGCTAAATTATTTTTTAGTTTCTTTTGTATATTGACTTAGGCTGTGTATCATAAACACTACTATGAGATAGTTAAGTAGGTGTCAAAGAAACTTATAAATTTTAATTTATGACATCGCTATCCTGGAAATAAATTTGACTGCCTATGAGATAAATTTCAAAGCTTTAACTCGCGTAATCCGGCAGCTGAATGTTTCAGGACATCGCTATTGCTGTATATATGAGAGCTTCCGTTAACTTGTGTTTGCCCCGAAGAAGATAGAATACCAATAAAAACCTTGCTCGTTATGTAAAACTAACATTACAGCTAGTACCATACATCAAAAAATCTCCAGTGTATCATTTTTCAATATGAAATAAATAACTGCAAAAGTGACAAACAAAAATTATTATTGCAACATGAAATTAGATTTTGAATGGAACGGTAATATTCAAAGAATCACAGTCGTAGTACGTGTTATTTCACTATAATTATGATGTAAAGGTTGTCATTAAGTCTGCAACTAACCTTAATTTGCAAATGTAATATGGAGTGGGCATTTATTCACGCTTGATAGATAGTGTATAGTAAAATGGTATAACAATGGAGACTGTGGACGACAAGATGACACAAACGTTTAAAAGTCATTCGTGGTAGATAGTCGTTGCTTGAATTCGAAATACTGAGCCCACTAATTCACACTCTTGACTTTTTTACCTTTAATTATTCTCATTATTAATATCATAATTTGCAGATCCAATTTTTTCCAGGAATATTATTTGGTTTTTTAGCATTTCATTCATTTACTATTTGCCGACGGTCAAGTTGTCATAGCACAAGATGGTGAGGATCCAAATTACATTTATAATCAACTGTCAATAGTATATAAAAAAAATGGGGCTTGAAGATTAACTATCAAAAATCATAATTTCTTAATAATGATCTGGATGAATTGTACATTGATGGAATAAAAATTAAAGGTAAATAAATTTTGCTATTTAGCTTCAATTTTTGAAAGAGAAGGAAAATCGAATATGGAAATTAATAATGGCCGGAAAGTAATCGGGATCCTCAATTCACTTCTATGAAGCAAGAATTATATTTAAGTCATTAAGGAAAAGTATGGATCAAAAACCTAGAAAATCAACCAAAAACATATTAAGAAGTTGAAAGTATTAGAAATGGATTTCTGGAGAAGATCAGCAAGAATATCAAGATAAGAAAAATTAAGGAATACCGAATTAATAAGGATAATGGAAGTGAAAGAAGAAATTTATGAAATTGTAGAACGAAAAATTGGAATGGTATGGCCATATAAGAAGATGGAGGATCTAGGATACCAAAACTTGTTAAGTTAAGGAAGTTGGGAAGTTGGGAAGTTAAAGGAAAGAGGACGACCCATGTTTACCTGGCTCCAAAATGTACAAATAGCAAATGAGAAAATTTGGTGCAGAAGAGGAAGATATACAAAATCGAAATATCTGGAGAAATATTCTGATAAGATGAAGTCAAGTTCTGTGTTCCGAGTTTTTATTGTTATGTTGGAGTAAAACCTCTGTAGTGAAGGAAATCTCTCTTAATAATAATAATAATATCATAATTTTGTTGTAACATTAATTTAAAACAGTAACTCCCTAAGGAGATAAGCAAGGGTTGTTCAAAAAATCTATGACCTTTACCTGTCAAAAATAAAACACCTAAAGGTGTGAATCCCTAACAGCTCTCAAGGTAGTATTCTTGCGACTGCACACAGCTCTTCCAATGTCCGGTGTTGAAAGCATTTCTGAGAATCGAGTACAGCTGAGAAATTGCTTCCTGCTTTTTATATTCCCGTGATTCAAATCGCGTACGTTTCAGCAGAATTTTCAGTTTGGAGGATATCCAGAACTCACAAGGAAGGGAGAGAGAGAGCCTGAAGAACCGCAGCCATAGCTGTTAGCAAAGAATTTATTTTCTCACGGCCTTGCGCCTCGTCGATGTAGAGATCATTAAAGGCGGGAAAGGACTGGGGGCAAGGAATTCGGCCATGGACTATTGAAGGAACCATCCCGGCATTCGCCTGGAGTGATTTGACGAAACCATGGATAATCGAGATTGCTGGAAGGGGATTCGAACCCGCGTCCTCCCGAATGCTAGGCGAAAGCGTTACCGCTCACCCACCAAAGCAAATCTGAGTAATGAGCTAGGCCGTTGTCATGATTCAGTTGCCAAGTTCCCGTTTGTGGGGTACAGATCTGGATGTCGAAGTATAGTAATCTCAAAAAGATATCTATACCAATGTGAAAGTAACTCTGTTTGTTTGTTGCGTTTTCAGGGCTAAACGGCTAATCCGATCGTGATGAAATTTTGCAAGTAGATGCTACTTGCTTTTAGGAAGGACATAGGGTACTATTTTCTGTATAGATAATACATATTGTCATGGAATTATAAAAAACTAACTGAACTGTGATAGACAGACGCATAGTATGTATATGTCCCTGTAATGCTCACCAACAGAGTGGGCTGCTAGTGCAGTGGATAAGGTGCTTGTTTTATAAAGTTACATGCGTGGCCATCGGTTCAAATCTCGCTGGGAGCAATAATCTTTAAGAATTGTTTTTCATCGTATGAGCCAAGCCTGGAAGTTCCATCATAAGGATTCCATGTTAAAATGTAGGTCCCATTAAATCGGCGGTGGAATGCGTGGCAAATCCTAGGTGGCCGAACAGTGCTGTTAGCGTTTACTCGATACTGGTCCCTCAAAGTTTTTTGCCATCGCAGTCAGTTTGTGTGTGATCTACACTGATAATGTTATAAATGTGAAAATAAGTCTATCTTTTTGTTACGTTTTTACGACTAAATGGTTATACCAATATTGATATAATTTGACAAGGAAATACTCTATATCTTTAGGAAGGACACAGGACACTTTTTCCGGTATTAATAACAGTTTTAGTCTTGAAGTTTTGATAACTTATCGAACAATGACAGGCAGACGGATGGTTGTGTAAGTCTGTAATGTTAAATCGGTTGTTCAGGCTGGGTTTCTTTCGCAGTCTGGTAGTGTATGATCTGTTAGTATATTTCATTCACAGGCAAAAATTATTATTTAGTATAGATGTCGATTTGCGCTGCAGTGTACTATTACTTTCTGCCTGCCTAAAAGTTTCTGGCATCAGTTTAAGTTTATTTTGTCTTTTCTTTTTTTACATGCCTCGCAGGCGTAAACCAGACCTAAGCAAAGCACGAGCAGCTAAAGTTATTTTTTATTATTATTTTTTATTTTTATAATATTTATTACATAAAAAAACAAAAATAAAAAAATAAAAGATAAAGTTATTGGAACCCAAGAATCTGATGCTCATGCTGAAGAAATATGACAAGACAAAGCAGAAACTGAAGCAGCCCTCAGTTAATCGTCGCCCCCCACATCCCCTCACCTTCGAATTTTCTGTTTTTAAACATGTTGGAAACTGATTCTCTTCATGAGACAGGATTGACGGTAGAATGATATAGTGATGGCTTTCCCGTCATATTATGCCGACTCGGTGTTATTTGGAACAAATCTCACGTAACTTACAGCTTTCTATACCCATTTCTAGCAATGAAATTCAAAGTCCACTCACACGAAGTCGCGGGTAACAGCTAGTATTATACAGGACGTTCGCCGGGAAACGCAACCCACTGTTAGCGCTACAAGGAAGAAACTGCTCCCGGCGAGCGAGCGGTCAGCTTCCGGCATTGTTCGACCGTCGGCTGCGGACTATTTCATAATAATTACGCTTCATAAACTTGTATGTGCTAAGCATTTAAATGTGACGTAATTCATTAGCTTACCTTATAAAAGATGCTGGAAGTGTTGACCCTCTTGTGTAATACACATTTCACATCTTCTGAACATATTTCGAGACACACGCTGCCCTAACTGACTTAATGATTTTTTGGGTGACTGTTCTAGTCGAAAAGCGATATCGTCAGTTTTCTCCTCTGTGAGAATACGGTTGACCGATAGTCTCTTTTTGTTAAAAAATGAACCCGTTTCTCTTACTTTTTTAACCAGACGCAGAATTGTTGATTTAGCTGGCAGTAAAGCGCCAGGAAATTCGCGACGAAATTTACTGCGACACTTTTTAAACGACTTCTTCTTCACATATGTATCGTAGAGAAATATTCTTTGTTGCAAACTGTAACGTACCATAATTTTACTCACACTCAAACACGGTACAGATTAGTAAGAGTATGAAGCCCCAAACCAGCCAAACCGCAAAGAAACGTTTATTCACAACACTGATTAATAAGAGACTGAAGTCACAAACTAGCTACAATGCAAAGAAACCGTTCTTAACAATGTAAGGGTCCCATTATACTGCGTCACTGCACTGTTGGGGCAGCGGAGGTGTTAAACAGTGCGGTGATTCACGGTGCCGTGTGGCGGAAGCTGCTGGGTCCACTGACCGAGCAAGTTGCCGACGGCAACAGACTGGGAGGGTAGCGTTTTCCGGCGAACGCCCTGTATATGTATATGTGACGTACTTGTTTATCTACTGTGGCTTATTACGGTATGATTTGAGGTTTCTGGCTCTTTGCGTATATGTACACAACGACAGTCATGATCGTAATGTTGATGTTGACTGGTATAATAGTCACAGATAGAGGCTTTGTAAAGTGTGGCAATGCTGGCAGTGCAGTATGACAGTACGGACTGGACTTGAGACAAGTGCAAGGGGCTGCAAGAAAGCAAACAGACAGTGGACTGAAAATTAACATAACAACTTATGTGAATAGTGAAGAGCTGTTCGCAATGCTGACAATAGGGAAAAAAATGGGTTTAACATTGCTTTCCGTGGCAAATAAGTTAAAGACATAAATTAACCAAAGCATCATTATGAAACTTTTGGTTAGGCAAATAAATGGAATTAGAGAGAACTTGTTCCTTTTATTTAGTGCGTTTGGAGCGAGTTCAGGTGTAAATTATTTCTGTTGATGTGAAGTTTTTTTATTCTGGTGTTATTATTTTCTTGTGAGGTGTAAACAACGTCCGTATTTCTGTAGCATTGTCGGAAATCAAGAAGGGTTGCCGAGCCAACTAATGAGCGATTAAGGCCGCTTATTAGCGCAATCATCGAAAAGGCTGACATCCTGTCGACGAGTGTGATGTGTTGTGACGTACACAACACGACAGCCAAAGGAAATTGTTGCCGCCACTCTCAAGTTGTGACGACTCAGCTTTGTTTCCGGGTCGTCACCACTGATCAGCGTACTCGTGACGTCTGGGTGAGGAATTCCGTGATTTCGTGGATATGCTAATCCAGTGGCCACTGAACACTCTTCCTCATTCACAGGCTGACGCTCTTTGAGAGTGGGGAAAGTTTCACGCACGTCCAAGTCTTCACAACAGGATAACCTCGTGTCGGGAAAAATGCACGTACGGTTCCTTTTACAGTGTTCAGTGTTTCCTAATCTTTTTCCACAATAGTTCTTTGTTCGCGGACAACAGAAAACATATTGAAATTTAATCTTTGAATTCAGATTTTGATAGCTACCATTCTCTACCGATGTGAAGTTAAGCTTTCCATGAGTGGAGACTTTCCCGGCGTTCTGATGAAATGAAATCTTCACAGCTAGTCTAGTTTGAGATTTTCAGGTAACAATATCTGAAGCTGAAGACAGCAGAGCCAGGTGTTGAGATATTGTCTTTTTACGACGCTACCCGGCTGAACTAATGTGAAGATTTCATTTCCATCCATCTTATAATCACTAAAAAGAAATTTATTCATTTTTTGTAACATTGAATATGTTAGGTATATACTCAGCGGCATACGTCACCATTTTAGTGCTTTTGTTAAAGTCCTGTCTTCTTAGACATAATCTGTGGATGTAGCTGCCGTACACTATATAATGCTGAAGCCAAAACTGTTTATTTTTTTATTACTCTTGTTCCGTAGATCCCAGGTTATGAAGGACCTCTGGGATGTGATTAATATACAGCGTGTCCAGGAATGAAAGGATAATCCTGCAACCGCAGATAAATCACATTATTTCGTACTATATGACAAAATTTTACTTTAGTAAAAGTCTCACCATATTGATTTTTTTAAATATTTTCCAGAAACGTCAGACTTTGTTCAGTTTATTCATTGCCCGATATCAAATGTTCAGAGAGTTCCCCGTCTCTTTCTCTACCTTCGCAATATTGTATCTGAACTATCTATCCCACCACCACCCCCCCACCCCTTTTTTTATATATATATAAAAAAAGATAACGCTCTGGTACTCAGGTAGCCAGTTCAACAACAAGACAGATTTCTGCGAAATAATTGTCAAAATGACCCAAACAATGAAAAAAATACTTGCATGGTAACATCAATTCGATAGAATTTTATGTTAATCAAGTCCAAAATACCAACCTTCCTGCTTTAGAACTACCATAAAAACGTAATTTTAAAAAGAATGTCAAACAATGTTACCATTTTAAAATCGGTAATAACGAATCAATTTTTTAATGTAATTGGCAAGATCCACTTAGTTTTTTACACGACAGGCTGTCAAAGTTAGCCGTTTGAATAAATTTGTGTAGACTACACTTTTTAGATAAGAATTTTTAAAGGTTTTTTGACGTTTTAGGAAAAAAGAACATTGTTTTAGATGACTCAAACATCCTTGAGTAAATTAAAAAAAAAAACAGGATTCGAAAAGTCTTAATTTGTAGAAATGGCATGGAATAAACTGAACAATGTCACACGTTTCGATAAAAAAATTAAAAAAATCAATATCTTGAAAATGGCGAGACTTTTCCTAAAATAAAATTTTGTCATATAGTAGGACGTGATGTGACCTATCTGCGGTTCCAGGATTATCCTTTCATTCCTGAACACCCTGTATATACACACAAGATCAATATTAATTTCAGTGAAAAAATATTACATGTTACACACAAAAAAATTTAAAATTTAGAACTGAATTTTGCAAAAGGCACACTAGATACAATTAATTCCTTTGTGCATATTCTTGGATCAAGTGGAAATTTCAGATAAGATTATCTGTCATTCTTCAAATACATCTTTAATACCTATAAAATGTTTTATACTTGAAGGAAGCTTATTAAACAGATGTGTCCCAGAATAATTGGCTCGTTTTTGTGCTAATGAGAATGACGTTTGAGTTTTGTACAAGTTGTTTTTGTTTTTTGATTTAAATTAAGTAACTATTAATTTGACGTTAACAAGTTAAAACGTCCTATTACAAATCGCATGGGAGAATGTTTATACTGACAAGTCATTGTAAGAATATTGAACTTTTTAAAGAGTTGCCTGCAAGAAGTTCTTCCTAATAGCTCTTTTCTATGCTATGAAAACTATTTTATTTGTGAAGAGTTTACACAAAAAATTATGCCATACGAAATGACTGAATGAAAATAAGAGGATTACATCTGTTTCGTTAATTTCAGACCTGTTGTTAGTGAAAGTGTAATTATTACGTAGGTAGCTCTGCAATAGTAATATGATATGTTCTTGCCAACTCAGTTTCACATCGATTTGAATGCCAACGAATTTTATACTCCTCGTTTCCAAGATTGTGTTATTTTTATAATTTACATGTAAATCGTGCTGGGAAGAATATTTTGATTTAAATCTAATGTAACCTGTTTTATAAAAATATAATTTTAATGAGTTTACCTTAAACTAGTTTGTTACTTCACTGAGAACTTCATTTGCATTAAATTCTATATTACTGTTTGGTGTGTTGTTTACAGTCAGGTTAGTGTAGTCTGCAAATAAAACGCTTTTAGCCTTGTCGGATAAGTTTCCAGAAAGATAATTGATGTCTAATAACAACAGAAGGGGGCCTAGGACAGTACCTTGTGGTATATCATATAATATTTTCTTCGAGTCTAATGAAGCATCTCCACTGATTTTAGAATCAAAAAGGGAGACTTTCTGCATTCGGTGCTTGATGTATGAATTAGGCAGTTAAAACGCCCCCCCCCCCCCGTATTCCACAGTTTTCCATGTTTTCAATATTAATTCATGACTAACAAAGCAACATCACAAACATCACCACAGGGCACATTTTACTATTCAATTACTGACATGGACTAAGTTAAGTTTATATATCCATGCCTGTGGATGACCCATTTTGGAATCCAAAATGTGAAGTAGTAAGAATATTATATTGTGTAAATCGTCATCTTACTCTATGGTACAGAACTTATTCAAAGACATATTTGAGGTAATAACTGTGCTCCTACCCTGAAAAACGCGTGCTGGTCCCTTCAAACTTTCTGATTGCTGTTAGACATGTCATTTCAGAGAATTTTTCATCGAATCGTTTAAGTATCTGTCATTTCACTGCATTTCCTAGTGAAGCAATCGGCATTATTGTCCGTTGTCTCAACATTCTAAGAACAGCCTTCACATTCCTCGAAAATTTGTCTACTTCAACGCACGGAATATTCGTGGGTACTAATACGGAAGAAAGCCGGTTTCGCTTACAAGGCATGTGCTTTTGCGAGACTCTTATGTACGATTATTAATTTTTTTGTTCTGTGATATCTTGAACTTGGAAGGTACCACTTATCTTTATGCTGTCCCTTGGAGCAGTCGTGTCTGAAATGAAGCATAGCTGAAAAGTGACGGGCCTCACAAATTTAATTTGGGAAGCGTTTACAAAGGCGAAGAAGTGATTTTAAGTCGCGAATCACAAAACAGTTTTAAATGGGCAATACCTAGTTATAGGTCTTTTAGAAATGAAATATGTCTGGTGCAGAGCACCCTCTTAAATTTGTGAATGTACAAACTCCACTTTAATCTGGCGCATTCACAAATATACATCCTCCATACTTACCAGGAGTACTTATTTGTGAAAATAGCAAAGAATAATTTCTATCTCATTTTGATGAGTAAAGGAAGATCAGTAAGGAATTAGCTTTTGCCTGTAAATCGAGGAAGAAGAAAAATTG
Source organism: Vandiemenella viatica (assembly GCA_031002005.1). NCBI lineage: Eukaryota > Metazoa > Arthropoda > Insecta > Orthoptera > Morabidae > Vandiemenella > Vandiemenella viatica. The sequence goes on along the minus strand of CM061921.1, from coordinate 100,027,116 downwards.
AAATAGTCTGAAATGTTGAAATCAAAATGAGTGACTATTTAATTGTTGCAGGAATAATTAACTTAATCGTCTTTTTATATTTCCGTGCCTATGAATGATAGACGGTAACGTTACGGAATCATTCGTTTGTTTGTCGACCTGCCTCTTACAACATCGTCTGAATCTCATAATGTAACAACGTTGTAAGTGTGCACTATTTTAGTTCTTATTACCCCAAACACGATTATGAAATAAATTTTGAAAATAGTTATGTGGGCTTATTTGGGATTGAAGGAAAATTATGTTTAAGGTAGTTTTCATGAGTATCAGACGCAAGCTCGCTATCCACCTCAAGGGCGGATCCACCGTTGTGGGCACTATGGGCATGCCCACAACCTTAATAGACTTTTACGGTCTATTGAGATCGATAGGCTGACGATAATAACCGATATGCCTCAATAACATTTTAAAAAACACAATGAATCATGAATCGTGCGTGATTCGGAACGCAGCAAAGAGCCATAGCTGACACTTTATGTCAAATTTTTGACAACATATTATCTGTTTCTTTTTTGTATTAAGAAAAAGAGATGACTGTGGGCTAAGCACACTCGCGCAGACATATCTACTAATTGAAAAGTAAGCGTGTGTTGTGTTCTATGCATGCACATGAACATTGTTAGCCGTGCCTCCAAAACTTCCGAGCCGCCGCTTGGTCGCGTGGCGCTACGCTACTGGCGCTGACTTTAGTAGTTTGTTTGTAGTGTCAATCATAGCAACCTAACATAACCCAAAAAGTTTACTTTATAAAGTTTTTTTATTAATGCCAGTCGGGGTAAATTACTCTGATTGCTTTTTCGACATAATATATATTGTTGTATCATGGTAAGTTACTTTAATGAAATTATTTCTATTCTATCGCTCTAATGCAAAGCCTTACTCTATGTATCACCATTTGTAACTTTGTTTTATAATAAAACGAAGTAACAAATGATGCAATAAAACATTTATTGCATTGTTTATTGATTTGTTATTTGTTTGTGAGGTATGGCTGGCTGTGGGTACCAAAAAGTTTGTTTTCTTGGTTTGGGAGGTTTTTATAGCGTTTAATATTAGATAACTATTAACTAAGTACCTATCTATTAAATTAAACCCTACAGTTACTCTCGCATGTTTCGCAGCTATACATCTAATATAATAATAGCCCACTAATTCAATTATTAGGTACATATTTATAGGGCATTTCATGCTATCTCGACTAAACATTTCGATTTTCATTTCATTTTTAATTAGATCGAATTTTATTGTCTTTTTCTATTCTGTGATATATGTAATACCTCATACCTATACATAATTGCTTATGTTAATTATACACAAAGAAAGATCGCAACTGACAGTAAGGGATCATCCATAAACCACGTAGCTCGGTCGGAGGGAGGGGGGGGGGGTTGGGCAGAAGGCTACTCTGCACTACGTGGGGGGAGGGAGGGGGGTCCAAGCCGGGCTACGTAGCTTCCATCCATTTTAGTAGTCACAACTGAAATAAGGTACAGCAACATGTTTCGCCATTTTTCAATCCGAAGGCCAGCAAATTGTCAAAAATAATTCTCCCGACTACTATGGGAGTAATTTTTTTAATAGGCTATGTGTATATTATTAACAACTAGGACATATTTTATCGTAACATTATAACATAATAAATCTAAAAGTATATTTTGAAACCGTATGGATTCATAGCTATGAAGCGAATCATTAAGAGACAATTACATATTAACCAGACTGTTAATATTAAATAACGAAATGAATATTAGTGTTACTGCAGGCTGGTACCACCCACCTACATGCACAAAAAAAGAAAGTAGACCTGACAACTTTCATTACAGCTTCACCACTTTTATGTTACCAATCCTACCACGTACCACGATACCTCGCGCCTACTAGAAGATCCTCTCAGAAAACAATTAATTAATTGTTAGACGAATGGCTTTTGTTAGGGTTATGGAGAATGAACTGAAATTCTGTTTATTAAAACACTTCACATTTCGTGACATGACTCGCGGCCAAGCACCAGAATGATGGAAATGAATAAGCTATTCAACAATTCTGACGTCCTCTTATCCCGGAAATTCCAGATTTTTTCCTGATCATTGAAGTGTTATTTATTACCTTTCCAAATAGTTGGCTTATAGTTTTTATTCGCTTGTAGAATAATACATTACAAATACGGTGTATAAATTTATTAAACTTTGCCTGCGGACCACCTGAACCTACCACTAGTGGATGAGAAACACTGGGACACAGAATACACAACATGTTAATATTATTTCCGTAATTTAATCCTTTGTGTATTTTTAGATTCACTATGTACTAACAGTGCCGAGCGTGTAACTTTTCTGCTCAGTTGGTAGGGGGCGTGTTTGAACTAGATAACATTCTCTAATTTTACGCTAGCGTCATCAATTGTAAATTCAATATACAAATATTAACACTAGCATTTGTCTGTTGTTATTATTGCCGTCTCAGCGCTGTGAGATCAAAAGTATATCGCCGAGCGCTCGCAAACAATGCAGCTGCACCACACCAGAAACTGAAATAATGGGTGCCGAAAGCGCCTAAGCAGAGTCTTGCAACAAATCATAAATTGTATTCTCCATTATCGAATAACATGTAGCAATACACAAAGCGTATAGAGATTTTTAACCATTGAATGATTCAAATTGTATTTTCAATTCGCTGCTTTATGCCGCCGCCCTTTGTTGCCCACTGCGGTCGCCTCTCTGCATCATAGCATGATATGGCCCTGTTTAAGTATGAGAAATGTATCCGTACATTTGTAATTTACCTGTTTACTTCCCAATCCCGCATGTCTTAACATATGACCCAGCATCCCGTCTTTTCTTTCCGTGAAATTTTTCCTCAAATTTCTGTCCTCGCCTGTATTTCGAAAACACGCTCATTTTATACTTTATCTGTCCACTTAATTTTCAGTGTCCTTCTGTAGCATAACATTTCAAAGTTTCAATTTAATTTTTTTAGTTTTCACTAAGACCGAAATTCATTACCAAAAAATACTTTTCCCCGTTCAGAGTGTTATAAAGAATTCTTTCTGAGTCCTAGACCATAATAATTGAAACTTTTTCTATCGCTAGTTACTCCTCTTTCATCATTCCTGCTTCACCCATCAGTTGCAATGCTGCTTTCCAAATAACAGAATTTATTTACGTGTCCTATTAGGTGTAAACCTGTTATTTATTATCATTACTTGACTAGTTTTGGTACCTACTTTTGCACAGGAATGATGATGGATAAATAATTGTTTCTACCTGATTTATAATGTATGATTAAAATAGCTAGATCTGGCAATGATTAATTAAACTGTGATAAATTAAATTAACAACGATTGCATAATAATTTTGGAAACCAAAAAATATTACTCATATCGAAGTGTTATAATAGCGGTGTTTACAGGTTTTTGTAACATTGACTGTACGCAACTGTGGTATCATATCTCAGTCCATCCTCAGTCATAGCTGGTTAGCCATTAATTTGAGCAAAAATAAATAGTCATCCTATTTTTCTATTTCATTTAAGTGATATAACGCTCATTGAAATATTTTGTTGCGTTAAATTTAAGTAGGTTATGAAATGAGGAATTATTGCATATAACAACGCTAAAACATCCATCAAAATAAATATTTAAATAAATGAAAGTTTAATAAATTTGTGCTTCATAATTGATCGAGTAGTTATCACCTAATAATGAAAGATTAAAACTTAAAAAATGTCTGGAGGAGGGTCAATTCTGTTATTTGTTCCCCGAATTTTTGGACATTTCATTTTTTAATGAAAAAAGTATTCAATGTTAAAGTTTCATTTCTTTGTAAAAACCTTCCTTGGCGCACGGATCAAATGTTTAAATACTCCAGATATTCCAGAATTTGTAGTAATGGTTAGTGTCACCATTTTCTTCTGAATTTCTAAAGGAAAAAGTAAATAAAGCAAATATCTACTGTGTTCATTGAATACCCGATAATGATAAATAAAGTCTGGTATGAGAAAAACATGGCACCAGCAGGGGTGGGGGAGGTGGGGGGTAGAAGCAAAAGCCACGTTAGGCCACGTGGGGGCAGGGGGGGGGGCAGCAGAGTCCAAAATGGAGATACATGGTTTATGGACTATCCCTAACAGAACAAAAAATAGATTCAGTTCAGGCAGGTAATATGCCTACCTTTTACATAAGTCACAGCCCTACAGCTAATCTAAATTTTACCTAACCTAAAATAAATTTTAAAAAAAACTTGTCTTACCTCCCACCAATTCTTAAGATTTTTGAAAAGCTGGCTTGTGCATTGCATATTGTTTTGAATTTTTCCTGCATTGTTTGTTTCACAGGGCGATGAGGTTGAGCATATTATTGTGGAGAATAAGGGTGATGGTGGTGGTACAAGTGGCTCTAAGCGGAGTTATAATACTGCTTCAACGCGAAAGATTGACATATATTTCTTGAGGTTGAGCCGGGGGCACTAAGTACTGGTAGTGAAATTGATTGTCCTCCAGCTGAAGTGAATGATGATTTAGATATTGCTTTTTCTTCAGATCAGTCCACGTCTACAGCTTTAACAGCGTCATCATCATCAACCATATCTAGTGGCTTGTCGTTGAACTCTGAATTTGCTTCAGATATTGGAAACTATACCTCTAAAAAAAAAAAAAAAAAAACATGCATGAATTACCTGATGCAACTAAAGCTGCACTACTAGAAAAACATTGGGTGCCTTCACCTAACTATGATTTTCCACACCAAGTTTTACAAAAACACGGAAAAACTTACAGAAAATATGTCCAAAAATCACATCTTGAAAAATTCCATTGGCTTGTGCTGTCACATAAAGATCAGGGACTGTATTGCAAATATTGTGCCTTATTTATCACTCAATCTGCCACTGATTTCGTTAGATCAAACCCTGGACGTCTTGTGTCAAAACCATTGAAAGCCTTTAACAACTTATTAGGTGAAGGCGGGTTATTACTGCAACATCAACGTAATCATTACCATAAGATGGCAGTTGAAAGTGGGAAGAACCTTTTGGCGTATTATCATAAACCTGAGGTTGATATTGCTAGCCAAATTTCTACTCAAAGAAAGATTCAAGTGGCAGAAAACAGAGATCGTTTACGACCAATTATAAAAACAATAATATTGTGTGTTCGTCAAAATATACCATTACGTGGCCACCGAGACGATGGCCAGATTATTAGCACGAACACCGTTCATAGAGACGCCTCCTCTTCAGAAGGAAATTTTCGAGCTCTGTTGATCTTTATAATAGATGCAGGCGACTCAGTTCTCAAACGCCATTTGTCATCAACAAGTTCTACAGCGACTTACATAAGCAAAACTGTACAGAACGAACTTATAGACATTTGTAAAGAACAGATTCAGGAAACTATTTTACAAAACGTGAAAAAAGCTAAGTTTTTCTCTATTCTTTTTGACGAGACTACAGATATTTCTCATACCGAACAGATGAGTCCATCATTCAGATATTTTAATGATGGTTTTATTAAGGAAGATTTTTTATGCTTCTGCGACGCTTATGAAATGCTTCAATGTGAAGAAAGAGATAGCTCAGACGGCACAAAAGAATTACGGTTAACTGGCACCGCATTAGCGAAAATCGTGGAAAATCTTTGCTATAAATTTGATATCGATTTATCTTTTTGTGTAGGGATAGGAACTGACAGCTGTTCAGTAATGGCATCCGACGCAAAAGGTGCTGTTCAGGAACTCTCTAAAAAAGCAATTCACGAAAAACGTTGTCCTTGTAGCAATCATGTTTTAAACAACTCCTTGGCCAAGTCATCAAACGTCGCTTCGTGTAGAAACACAACTGGGACAATGAAAAAAATCGTAGCGTTCGCTAACGCTTCTGCAAAACGCCATAGAGTATTCTCAGAAGAACTTGATGGTATGGCAATTCAAAGTATATGCGAGACACGACGGGCTGAAAGACACGACGGCCATTTACAATTCCAGGGTGATAATATGGTTAAAATTTGTAACGCTCTGGAGAGAATATCGACATGGCAAGATAACACTTCAAGTGACGCTCACTGTCTCTTACAAATACTACGCAGCTCTGATTTTATTATATCATCGATGTGCCTAACCGATATATATTTTAGGAATTACAGTTTCGTTGAGCCGATTCCTGCAAACTGCTTCGGTCGACATCAAAAGAGCCACCGATGCAATGATGGATGTCATGGAAGTATTACGATCGAAACGCCAAAACGCGGAGTCTGTATTCAAGCAATTATTTTCAGAGGCGACAGAGCAAGCAAAACAGTTGGATGTTACATTAAAATCCCCACGTACAGTTCAAAGGCAAACAAACAGGTCCAATTATGAGGCGAAATCGGTGGAAGAGTACTTTCGGAAATCAATCTACATACCTCTATTAGATTCCATTATCAATGATTTGGAGGATAGATTGTCTCCGGAGGTACTCAACCTATTTCATTTGGGAGTTTTTCTACCTAACCCAAATTTTAGTGTCAGGGACTGCGATATTGATATCGAGACTGTGAAACTGAAAAAAGTGGTCCAGATGTATCGCCTATTCATTAACGATAGTGAATCAACTGTTATAAATGAATACCGACTCAGGATGACCAAATGGAAAAGAGAATGTAAGAACAATTCGGTCATACCATACTCGGTAGCTCATCTCATTGAAGCATGCGACCAAGGTTTGTACCCTAACATAAAAATTTTCTTACATATACTGGCAACTCTCCCGGTCAGCGTAGCTACCGCAGAGAGATCGTTTTCTACTCTTCGCAGAATAAAATCTTGGTTGCGTGCCTCAGTGGCACAGGAAAGATTATCCCGGCTAGCTCTCTTAAATATACACAACGATGTGAACCTGGATATCGATAAAATTATCAACGTTTTCGCGAAAAAGAAACGTAAGCTTGAATTTGTAATTTAAGTAAGCACCTAAATAAAGTTATTTAATGTAAAATGTATCCTAGCATTTAATTTAATTTGATATCCTTTGAAAATGTAAAGAAAAAAATATCAAAATCGGTTCAGTAGTTGTAATGGTATTGGTAGCCTAATTAAGTCTCGTCTGGTGCATCTCACTTGCTGGTAACACTTACGACTCCTGAGACAACGTCAAGATAACTATTTACCCAGTCTAGTGACCGTATATTGGCTTACTGGCTGCTAGAAAAAAAAAATACAATTTATTGATTGAAATTGGTTTGGTATTTAATCCAAACTGCTTAACTATTTTAATTGGACGAAATCTGGTTTGACTTCATCCAATGATTAGTTCCATTCCTAAGGCCATAGTCCTGATGCGCGGACAAAAGGAAATAATCAAATTCAAAAGTGGTTCATAAGTTATGCTTGATTGTTCATGAGCGAGTTCGTACTCCGACTCACACTTCACCGATTTTCGGGTAGCTGTGCCCACAACCTTTTTTGAGGGCTGGATCCGCGCCTGATCCACCTACTCTGAAAATGTTACTACGTTTTGCTTTTATTACACCGTTTGGTGAAAACCCATTAAAATTATTTCCTCCCTTTATTCCCGAAATTACTGATCCGAAAATTCTTTCATAATATACACTGGTATAAAGTCACCTTAAAATTATAGAGAATATATAGCCTAGTGATCATCCTTGGAGTTTTTAACGAATTTGATTTGTTAATACATTATTTTTTCGTAAAAAATGTAATGAATTTCATTTAATGGGGAAATTCAGAAATCGAATAAAAATGGGTTGTAAAAACACTTTTATTTTCGAACTTTTCGTAAGATCTACCTTACTTATGTTTTTGATCGATTATGTTGTGTTTAATTGAAATATAACAGCAGAAAGACAATTTCGCAAAAGGATAATGAACTTGATTTAAAAATCACTTATTACTGAATTGTTGATTATTGGATGTTTTTAGAAAATAATTGTTTTAGTTTATTCAGATAAGTACATCATCTAGGTACGGAACCCATAGTGGGCTAGAGTAACGCGCACTTTTTTTGTAAAGAGTCTGAAGAATGGTCGTTAGAAACTTTTTATAATCACTGATGGCACTATTACAGACCGGAAACTAGTTTAATTGATTCCTCTTGGACTTACTTTTGCCTGTAATTCATCTTCCAATTCATTTCAATAATTGTCCTCTTTTATGAATCGAAATTGTCTTGAGTACATTTGGTGGCTCTATTATGATATATTCACGAGTAAGAGAGCGTAGTTACTTATTCATCACCTAGAATACGACTTTACTCGGTTTGAAATCCCAGTAGAGCAATCCAGCCAGCTATCGGTTTCCAGTTATTTCCTTAAAGAAATTGATGAATATAGCAATAATTACTTAAATTATACTTTTGCACATTTCCTTTCCGTTGACTAACTTTCCGGCAGTAAAACAACCAACGGAAATCATGTTTGCGAAATACATCTGCATTTAAAAATCTGGCGAAGTATCACAAAGTTCAGGTTAACAGCGCGAATCTACTGAACTGTCAAAAATGTAATGTGATCAAACTTTTGCTGCCCCTTATGTGCGTAATAGTGTAAATTGTAACTGTTTTTGTAAAGTGCGTTTGTTATTGGAACAAACAAGCATTAGTAACTAGTTTGATGAGTCTAGCTGATACGCTCATAGCGATCACTTCCGTGTTCCGGAGCTTAGTCAGTCTCGTAAACAGTTAAGTGAACTTACAGTCCGACAGTGCAGTGAAGTGTTTATAAAATTTGAAGTTTCTAAAGATATACAAAACTAGGTTTCAATACTTAGCATCTACTGAGAGCCTGGGCCGTGCCCTAACATGGAAGAGCCCCCAGACACGGGGCAAATAATCAACGCGGCACTGCAGCCGTGTTATTTTCCAGAAACAGCCTCTTCAGCCCCGACGATGATGCACTTCTAACAAGGAATCCAGCCACAGCCAACTCATCTACATCCGCTCAACTTCCCAGGTAACGACGCTGCTTCTGCAAGCTGCCCCTCGATCGCAGAATTGATGAACAATGTAAATTCGGAAGAAATAACTGCCAAACGGTCTCGCATAGAGGAAAACCCTACCGAGCTACCACACAGAATCCTTACCCTCCTCAACCCCAGGATAAGGAAAAGTCCCCCTCACCCGAACAAGTAGCACTCATAGAGAAGATATTTCAGATGATTCTGAAGATGATTCAAGAATTTCAAGCAGATCCATCTGATACTTTCCAACTCGACCCACTTCGCCACCTTCTTACCAACCTAGTAGGAACCAATTAAAGAACGGAATAATCTCTCTACTTCCTATGGCGATAAAACTTTTGCAATGGAATGCTTGATCTGCTATTGCCAATAAAGACATCTTATCTAAGGAATTGCTCGACAACAACATAACAGTAGCAGCTATCAGTGAAACCTAGTTTAAGCCACATGCCCCTATCCATATCTTGGGATATAACATCATCAGGGAACATAAAACGGACGGAAAGGGAGGTGCGGCACTCTTAATAAAGGAAAAAATTCCTTCCAACAAATACAGATAAATGGGGAGTAAAAGAATTACAGGCTGTAGCCGCGCAAATAGAAACACTTACGGGTGACTACTCTATATTATCATTATATAAACCGCCACATGTGAGGGTCAGCTCTAATGAATGGAACCATTTGTGGGCGTCATTTCGTACCCAGTTTCTGATCTGTGGTGATTTTAACGCCTACCATACTGCTTGGGGCAATGACACCTCGGACGCAGACGGAATATCATTATTAAATTCTATAGAAGACTATAACCTAGTCATTTTAAATGATGGCTCACCCACACTAATTCCGACGCCCAACATCAGTAGACATTTCTATAGCCTCGCCCAATTTCCACACGATAGATAATGGGAAACAAAAAGATATACATTGGGTTTGGATCATTTCCCAATTTACATAACAATAGGAATGGAGTTAAACTCGCGAACTAGATATCATGCTAGTAGTCCCTGGCGTATCCAGGAAGCCTCGTGGTCTACGTACAGAAAGGTCATCTCAGAGGAATTAGCCAATCTTAATCCTAATCTACCTGTAAAGGATTCTTACGACGCGCTGATATCAATTATAAATAGAGCGGCGATGAAGTCGATTCCTCGCCGTAAATCTACTGCAAATTGCAAAAAATACAAAGTGTTCTGGTGGGATTCAGAATGCTCCAAAACAGTAGCAAAACGTAGGTTGGCACTGAGTAGTCATCGTAAAGTACAGACGCTCGAAAGTTATTTGGAATATAAGCGGGTGGATGCTCAGACAAAAAAATTCTAAAACGGCGGAAGAAGAGGAATGGATTAAATACTGCAACGGCATAAATAAGGATACAAGCATTTCAGACGTTTGGAAGAAGTTAGAGCATTAAAAAATTAAACTCAAATCGACCCGTCGAAGCCGACCCGGTCTAGTTGGAAGAATTAGCAGATAGGATAACACCATCCTCATGCAGTACGGCTCCGATGAGCATACCTGAATCGGAAGAGGAACACTCCCATCCAATGATGACCCCTTTCTCTATAATAGAACTAGAAAAAGCCTTATCAACAAATCAGAACACATTCCCAGGAATTGACAATATCCATTATCCAATGCTTA